>CM035437.1:31069365-31084365 GCA_020310875.1 Ceratopteris richardii | reverse complement strand
CACACATACATACATATATACACACACACATATATACACACACACACACACATATATATATATATATATATGCATGCACGTATGTACACACACACACACACATATATATATATACATGTGTGTGTGAGACGTGTGTGTGCGCATGCGCGTACATGTGTGTGTATATATGTATTATGTGTGTATTTACATACATAACACATACACATATACATACATAGATGTGTGTGTGTGTGTGTGTGTGTGTGTGTGTGTGTGTGTGTGTGTGTGTGTATATATATATATATATATATATATATATATATATATATATATATATATATGAATCATGAATTCATATGATATTACAATTTACATAATACATTACCATTGACAAATTACAATATCATACGTGCTCCATGCATGGAGCATGATGCATCATACATATGTACAAGTATACACACATGCATGATGCAAGAAGCAACACATATGAAGCATGCATATGCACATTGCATAGATGATGGATAAACATTATGTGACATGATACATCATACATGTGTACACAAAATACACACATGTACAAGCACATGCATGATGCAACACATAGGATGCCATACACACATATGATCCTTATTCTCAAGAACCAAGTCTCAAACACACTCATGCACATGAGATTCATTATAATTTATCATCTTTACACACATGCATGATGGAAGCAACAACACAAATGAAACACACATATGCACATTGCAATTCGCATGGATAAACATTATGTGACAATGCAATGTGTACATGTGTCCTCATTGCTAGTCTCTTATGAAAAGTTATGTCACATGTGTGTGCACAATGCACATATGTCATAGATGCATCATTCACTCACGTATGTGGCATGTGCACATAGACTATGTACTTTGAAGTTTGCTCTTAGTACCTACACAAGTGACCACTGACAAGTGAAGTAGGCTATACTCTCGAGTTCGCTCATGTAACAAGGGTGCACACAAAGGAACTGAAATCACAACAATATACAATAAGAAACACAAGCAAACTAGACCTAACATTAGGTGTTAAAAAAAAAAAAAAAAAAAATCGGCTTGAAACGAGTTTCCTCGAAAACGGTCAAAGGAAACGAGCAATCTCGAGACATTGTTTCTGATAACTATGCCAACCATATACAACACTTGGGTATTTGGTAGCAAATGTATGATAAAAAGTCAATAAAAACTCAAGTATGTATATTAATTTGTATACACATTACATAATTTGATACTACCTCGCCTTTTTTATTTCTATGTGATACTAGATAGCAAGAATTATGAATTGTAATAATTGGAATTTGAAAGTTAGAGTGTTTCTCCTTCTAGCTGCCTCCTTTATAACATCATCAAGCATGCTTGGTGCTATCAAATATTTGTTTTGTATTTGGTATGTGGAAAAAATTCATAAGGCGAGAAAGTTCATGAGGGATAAACCATAAGGCCAAAGGACTAACAAAAATAGCCTACATGAAGTTCAATAGAGATAGATGGTGAAAGTCTATAATGTACACCAATACTTGGGAACTCTTGTGCCCCCTTGTGTTCATATACAAACAACCCTTGCTTTATCTTGAGCTTATCTTCAACTTTTGTTCAAATTTTCTCTATTCAGCTTAGTCCAAATGAGATCTTTACTATTCTCAACTTTTCTTCTTTTCTCAATGTTTGTCAGAGGTTATCTCTGTTTACAACAAATATTCACGTCATCCAATGGTGTTACTGCATATAGACATTGTTTGAGATGTTGCATTCAAATAGAAGTGCACATACAACTTAGAGGATTTAAGTGGGATTGGTGATATAGAATTGAAGCACTATTTTTGAAGAACATTAACATTGGCAAATGGATTAATTGATTTACACAAGTTGGCTACTAGATTTATGGGGATGTTCTTCCAAGTTCCGACCATATACTATGATACATTAGATAGACAATTGTATAATGTATGTATGCATACATCATACATGTATCAGCTATACTTGCATTTGAAAGTGTACACTCAGAAGTATCCAATATATATCTTAAAATATGATGGTTCCATCTCCAACTTTGAAGTTCACACTTTTGACTGCGGACAGTAGGGCTAAACACACATTAGGGTTGGAGCATGGGGAAGCAAACACAAGCTTCAAGTTGAAGGGGTGCGAGAGCAAAGGGAGATGGGTTGGGTGTGATCAAAGAGCCAAGCTAAGAATAGAATGGTCAGGCAAACAACCCGAGCTCGATAAATTTTGGCCAAGTTTGAAAAAAAAGAAGAAAGATTCAACTATAGGTATATAACCTAAGAGTCAGCCACAAGTAAGCTAAGTCAGCTAAAAATGTTCCTACTACGAGTCAGCTAAAAAGGTTCTTGACAAGTAAGGAACCAACCTTGTGTAACATGGAATATTTTTTAGGAAGAGGTGCCTCTTAGTCATATTGAGATAGTACACACGAGTGCCAAGTGGCACTCATGTGAGAGGCCATGTTTAGTTACCCTTTGTGGGTAATTAGTGAGAGAAAGGGAATCTATATAGGCACACACGGCTGGGCAGTTAAGATATCGAAGAACTCCATGTATTTACTCCTAGATTGTATCCGGCAAAGAGACTGCTTCTTCCTCGAAAGCTGCATTGCTGAGGTCCAAAATTGGAGGGGTTCCTTGAAGAGTATGACAACTGGTATCGGAGAAGGATAGAGTCCGTACATGCACATGAACAGGGGGCCACTGAAGCACGCACCACCTGTCATCAAGCCACACGCGACGCAAGCTACGCGTGAACGGGCAAGAGCAGAGAGGCGTAGCTCCCTTCTCTTCTCACCCCTCCCTCTTGGATGGGAGGAGAATGAAGAAGACTCCTCATTTATACTTGAAAATGAAGTGCTTGACTACACATATGGGATAAAACACCCCTTCTGCACACATGCTCATGATTTTGGTGGAGAATAAGCTTGAAGGAGGTGAAAGGGATGCAAATTTCGAATTTTTTTCCTTGCTTTGGACCATCAAAAGTTTATGTATTGAGCAAGGATTGAGGGAACAAAGGAAATATGTATGTACATTGGGTTGTGGTGATGGGATATGAGACATTAGATGAAGTGATAAAGCTTCTAAGCTATCATTTCTAGGCTACCAAAGTGTCCCTCTTTGAAAAAATTGCTTTTTCACTCCCCATCTTTCACCTACCCATCTTCTCTGACTCATAAGTTTGTGCTTTGCCATTTGAATTGAGAGATTTTTTCCATGTTACGAAGCTACACTCCTAAGCTTCACTTAGCAACCAAAGCTTCACTCAACAACCAAATGATGATTGATTTGGAGAAGTTTTGCCCAATCAAAATCCCTCTGCAGCACTTCAGCAGAAACTAGGTGGCCACTCTCGAGCCTAGTTTTTCATCATTTGGCACCCAAATGGACTTTTTTCACTTGGAGTAGCTTCATACCTTGGAAACATGTGCTGGACCACTTACTTTGGACCAATGAGGACTCATGAAAACCAAAAATGCTTCAATTTGACTCAGTTTGCTCTTTTGGGGCTATTGTTATATGATTTTGGCTTTGTTTTTGTTGGTATATGGTGAGTAGAACCTCCTCGGGCCAACTGGACATTTCGAATTTCTGTTTTAGCTTGACAAGGATTGCAGATCAGCACCTTCACGCTTCAAAGATCGCTTCGATTTCGGAGCTTTAATTTGTATCAAGTGCTCTAGTACTACTTTTTCTCTTTTTCTTGCATATTAAAGTTTACTTCCATTCCTTCTACATACTCTAGTTAGTAAACAGGGGGAGTGAAATATGGATTCTAAGGGCAAACAAATCTTAGTTCACACTTCTCCACCTAAAGAACACAAACTAGAGGACCCTGACCATAGGATAGAAGAGCTAGAGCTTGAGCATGAAGTTGAGCAAATGGTAGAGTGAAAAGAGCCACAAGAAGAAGAGTATTCTTATGTGGAACTCTACGATGAGTTTGTTACTCACAAACAATTCGTAGACTTAAAAGAACAGACCATTAGGTTAAAGAGAGACATTGGTAGCATGACATCTCTCATTGAACAACTTAAGTCTCATATGATCTCACTTGAGACACATGTCACCTCTTTCCTAGCTAGGACAGTTGGAAAGGTCCACAATACCTAGGAGATAGTTTTGGACAAGCTCCTATCTTCATGGTTTCAGATCTAGATGGAACTCTAAGATAGACTTGTTGTCCTACCTCAAAGTTGATGTCTCTCCTTTGAGGATTAGCATAGGCTCTAGCTATGTCATGAGCTCTCTTAATATTGTCCTTAGCAAGCCTAAGTATATCGTTCATCTCTTCCAATAAGTCCTTTGCAGCTTGAACCTTTTCATTCTGCAATCCTACTCCATAAGGAGCTTTTGGCTGAAACTCATACATAAGCATGAATAGACTATACCCAATGGAAGAGTGCTTGGCACTATTATATGCAAACTCTACTATAGGTAAGTACTCTTCCTAGTTAGTTTGCCTTTCATTCACATATGCTTGACACATATCCTCTAGGATTTGGTTAACCCTCGGTGTTTGCCAATCTGAATGTGGATGCTCGCCTGTGCTCATGCTAAGTTTCATATCCAACCTTTTAAGACCGCTCTCCAAAAGTGGCTAGTAAACTTCCTATCCCGATCAAAAACTATGTCTAAAGGAAGACCATATAACCGGTATAGGTTCTCTACAAAAAGTCTAGCCAACTCAAGTGTCTTCACGGAAGTACGTGTTGGAATAAACCTAGCCATTTTGGTTAACCTATCCAAAATTATCGAGAGAGAGTCGTGCCCTCTCTGTGTCGTAGGTAATCCAACTATGAAATCCATGGAGATATTCTCCCACTTCCCATTGGGAATATCCAATGGGTGGAGAAGTCCTCAAATCTTTAACCTTTCAGCTTTACTGACCTGGCATTTAATGCACTTAAGCACATACTCTAGGACGTCCTTATGAAGTCCAAGCAAGTAAAATTGCCTCTTAACAAGATCATAAGTTTTGTTGACTCCCGGGTGTCCCGCACTAGGTGTGACACTCATACAGAATGTGCCGTCTCATCTCAAGATCTCTAGGGACACACAACTTGCCCTTATATAAGAGATCCATCATGGATATTGTAATTTTTCCACTTGAATCCTTCTTGAGTACCCCTCGATACTCCATCCTCACTGGAAATCGTGTATCACGATCCCCATTCTTTATAATTTCCCAAATCTCGGAATATACCAGATCAAGCCTATATTTCCCTCTAACTCAAGTAGCTCACTAGCAATCTGAGTAAAACTCAGTCCATTGAGCATAGGCATGCGGCTAAGTGAATCAGCCACTACATTAAACTTTCCAGTCCTATACCTAAGCTCATAATCAAACTCCTGAAGGGTCTCTGCCCATCGGGCCTTACGACCTTTAAGATCTATTTGATTAAAGAGCCACTTAATGCTCTCTTGATCAAACACTATCGTGATCTTGGCACCATTTAAGTAATGACACCACTTCTTCAAAGCATGGACAATTGCATACGACTCCTTCTCATAGACGGAGTAATTCTTTTGAGCCGGTTCGAGTTTCTTACTCTCAAAAGCTACTGGTCGACCATTCTGAATTAAAACCGCTCCTATAGCAAAATCACTCGCCTAAGTCTCAACCACAAAGGGTTTATTGTGATCTGCTATATGCAAAAGTGGAGTTGTAGCAATTGCTACCTTCAATTTCTCCATACTTTGCTTCTGTTCGTCTCTCCAATGAAAGGGCTTTCCCTTTCCCTTTAGCTATCCAATCATCGGGACGACAATTTTGGCATAATTCTTGACGAATCTTCGATAGAAACCTGATAAACCTGGGAAGATCTGTAGCTTTTCCAGGTTCCTGGGATGTGGTCATTCCATGATAGCCCTTACTTTTTCAGGATCTATTTGGATTCCATTTTGGGAGACTATATGCCCAAGATATCTAACCTCTGTTTTGAAAAATTCACACTTTGACTCCTTAGCAAAGAGTGCATTTTCCCTTAATACTTGGAATACTTTTCTTAACTGTTCCAAGTGCTCTTGTTCTAATCCACTATAGATCAATATATCATCTAGGGAAACTACTAAAAAGTGCCCTAGATAAGGCCGTAATACACTATTCATGAGCTTCATGAAAGTGGAAGGAGCATTGGTGAGACCAAAAGGCATCACCAAAAACTCATAGTGCCCATATCTAGTTCTAAATGCAGTTTTAGGGACATCTTATGCCCTAATCCTAACCTAATGATACCTTGAGCTAAGGTCAAGCTTGATGAAATACCTAGCTTGATGTAACTGATCAAATAGGTCTTCCAAGCTAGGCATTGGAAACCTATTTTTGATAGTTACCTTATTCAGTGCTCTATAATCTATGCATAATCTCATAGAGCAGTCCTCCTTCTTGACTAAGAGCATTGGCGATGCCCAAGGTGAGTTACTATGTCTAAGGAAGCCCTTATCTAAATAGTCTTGTAATTGCCTCTCAACCTCCTCATGCTGAGAAACACTAAGCCTATAAGGTGGCTTACAAATAGGATTAGTGTTAGTAACTACCTCAGTAGCATGGTCAATGTCCCCTCTCTCAGGTGGTAGCCCTCTAGGTAAGTCAGTGGGAAAAACATCTCTAAATTCAAACATAAGATCTTTAAAACCTTTAAGAACACACTCTTGCAAGAATGTGTAATAAAAAGTCTTGTCCATATTTACATTTCTAAAATGAAAATATACATGAGATGAAATGTCTGTACAATGTTCAAAGTCCTGACTATACAATAAAAAGATCTCCTGTACATGTTGAAAATGACAAAGACTATACAACTTTAAAGATGAGATGAGAGGTGCACTAGGTACATCTCTCTCTCCTTGTATACAAAATTTACTTCCATTTCTTTTAAACTCAAGTGTGTTGTTTTGATAATTGCGTTTAAGTGTGTCTCCCAACCCCCATAGCCACTCTCTTCCTAATACAAGGTCTGTCCTCTCCATATTCATAATTTGGAAGTCCATATGGTCAGTATAATTGTGCATCTTGACTTCCAAATTAGATATCATAGTATCCCATATCCTCTTGTCTTCCCCTTGCTCATAGATACTATGTATTTATGTGCACTAGGCTATTGGGGAATCTTTAGCTTTTTGACCCAGAGCATAGTTTATAAAGTTATGAGTGGCAGAGTCATCTATCATCACTTGCACCTTGTTCCCGTATACACTACCACGAAATTTAACCAAATCATGTGATCCAAATTGAGGTGACCACAATGACTGAGTCAAACAACATGTGTGCTCAATATCCTCGCTTCCCCCTTCTTGAGTGGACAGTTACACTGTGAATGGCTAGGAGACACACCTAAAGCACAAATTCTCTCTCGGCCCTCTCAAAGTGCTCGATAGGTAACCTAGGCCCTTGTGATCTCTCTTTCTTAATAAAGATTTTGTTTTTCCCCATTGATACTTTTTTCTTGAATTTGGTCATGCTAAGAGGTTTGAGAGGCTGATCCGTCTCCACAAGAGTAACGATTATGGTCCTCATATATCAAGGTTTACTTGATCACCTCCTCATACGTATACATGGAGGATAAACCACCAGACACAAGGTAAAAATGATGGCTAGTTCATGGGAGGAGGGAGGGTCGAGGATGGGGGAAGAGGGGGGTGGGGAGAGGAAGCTAAGCAAGCGGCCGAAAGTTCCATCGGATAGTATTTCCCTGAGAAGTAAATAAAGGGCCTTTCCTCCAACATTGAAGAAAGGCAAGTCCCATTGAATCATGTCATATGGACCACCCTAAAGACAATCAATCTGTCTCCGAAGAGTGCGAATGAGCTTGAGCTAGAAATCCCAAACAGTCTGAACTGGGGGAACTGAACACCACTCAAAGATGGGTCGGCACCTCACTCTCCAAACAAACCAAAGGGTCAAGCTACTGATCAGCTCCCAACAATGGTCACCTTCCCTACTCCAAGAAGAGACAACAATGCTATGTGTGGAGAGAAAGCGCATGTCCTCGATCGAGAGGATAATACTATCCGTCATGTGCTCGTAATTGAGGGCCGAGCCAATAAGCATACCCAAGGCTACCACACGCCAAGAAATCAACTTAGTCCCCTCTACCCAAGTCATAAGTCTCAAGATCCTTCGTCAAATCTGCTCGGCAGCAAGCAATGCCATTGTGACTCGGTATGGAAGCCACAACCCTTATAATCAGGGGATGGTCCACCATAACTAAGCCAAGAACCAACAACAATACCCCTATGACCAACCAACCAACCAACCACTGAAATAGGACAATCCGACAAGGTTGGTGACTACTCAAGATGCATCACAAGAATGGGGAGAGTAACTCGAAAGAGAGATCGTGACTCCACCAAACCCCAATCGCCACAAGGATGGCAAGCTGGTGAGACTAGAGGATATGACGGCCCAACCATGTAGTATACTGAAAGAAGGGGATAGTGGGGCTCCCAGGGAAGGATTAGGGGTCACACCACTCCCACTCTCCAAGATCCCACTGTAATTGGGACAATTTCCGAGCCTACCCAAACCAAAGGCACCAATCGAAGCTTCTCTAAATCTCCTTAGGATATGGGTCAATGTGCCAAGCTCTACCTCTAGTGCCAACCACCCTGATCCGCTGAAAGGTCTAGTCGACAATGATCTCAGACTCCTCAGCCATGCTAATCAACCGGCAAGCATCCACCTCAAAGAAGGGAGTCACATCATGAGTACAGCCTCGGGAAGCGATCAAAACCTCAATCTGAGTGAAGGCTCCCATCCACACGGCCAAAGGGGAAGAGTCAATCCTAATCCCCCAATCCCCCAGAACAACGAACTCAATATCACTAATCATCTGAGAAAATGCGCGTCCCATACATCTGTCCCACTACTCCACTACTGCTCCTCTGTGAGCCCCTGAACTGCAACCAATGACCAATACTTCGCCAAGGGCCTTTGGCAAATGACCCCCAAGAGACATGCAGATTGGAACTAACCATAAATCCTCTCTCAGTATGCAAAAGAGGGTTCCAGACTAGGGGTTGGTGAAACTTCTCCTCAATGCATGAAGGCGGAAGCTCAACAAGAGAAGGATGTAACTACTCCCAAGTCCTCAAGATATATGTGAAGCGACCCTCAATCCTCTGCGAGAACCAAGCACGTAACATCTCATCAAAAATCCACTTGACTTGAGGTGGCCACGACCCACCGACAACTGTCGCACACATGCCAAGTGTGCACATGCAAAGTCTCTGGCGAAGAAGCTCCTTCCCAAGGCTCGGAGCAAGGGAGCAATCCATGAAAAACAAACTTGGCCAACAGGGCTCTCTTGAGACAAGCGAGGGCTCAATCAAAAGAGTGATGACACGCCAAGCAACCTTGGCTCGAGCGGGACTATCATCCCTCCCAAACCACAAAAAAATCCTGATGAGCCATTGAACCTGAATAATAGAGGAGCTCGAAAAGATCCAACAAGAGGTAATATACCACATTGTGGCTAAGAGGACCTGGTTAGCAACATCTCTCCCAGCCAAGGACAAGCAAGAAGTGCTCCAATGCATCAACTTCCTCTTGATAGTCAAGAGGAGAGACATGATCTTATGCTCAGACGACAACTCCAAGCCAATGTGGCAACCCAAATAACGAACAGTAATGCGAAGAGGTATCCATTGAAACTGAGCACTCGAAAGCCACATGGGGTGCACGTCCCTTCCAATCCAAAAACCACAAGACTTGTGCCAATTGATTTTGGCACCCGATGCATCACAAAATTTCTCCAATGCAACTTGAAATCCGGAGATATTGGCCTCATGGCCATGCAAGCAAGCTGCAATAACATTAGCAAACTCAGCATCAAAAAGAGTACACATACACTACTTGAACCAAAGAATATATATGAGAGAAGATAGATAATAGAGAAAGAGACAAGAGATAAGCAAAAAAGAAAGCTCTACTCTAAGAAAATTAGAAAATTAGAGCTTGATAGATTGACTATCTACAATGTGTGTATATACATATGAACGAATAGAGTGAAATATGAATGGTTCTAGATACAAAATTTGAGAGAATTGTGCTTATAAAGTTGTAGGAAAAGTGATGGAGAATAAGGAAGAATCCGCCTATGTGCTGTGTCTG
Source organism: Ceratopteris richardii (assembly GCA_020310875.1). Taxonomy (NCBI): domain Eukaryota; kingdom Viridiplantae; phylum Streptophyta; class Polypodiopsida; order Polypodiales; family Pteridaceae; genus Ceratopteris; species Ceratopteris richardii. Next base: position 31,074,229 of record CM035437.1, on the reverse strand, counting down.
TGTTCGAAAAACAGTATGGTATTGCTGTAAGAAATCCTTCTCTGATGTAGACAGCTGCAAATACTTCTCTACTTAAGTAAATAACTGGAAATAACCAGGGATAGCAGGAAGATAGAATGGGTGTGGGACAGAAAATCAACAGCTAACTTACATAAAAACACACCTGAAGTGTGTAGAAGAGGTAGGAGAGATGATAATCAGCACAACAGCACTGCAGCAACAGCTTCACTTACCAGTGTGTATAAGAGTAAGTGTGCCCCACAATGTCTTTATATAGACCTAAGCTGCCCATGTGAAAAATTCGACTCAAAAGCCTTGTGATTTTTCCGAATACCTTTTTTTTTTGCTTTAATTTTAGTTGCCTAGCTTTCTTTATGCCATGTCTTTAATTGGACCTTTTGATCTGCTTTATCCCAGATTAAATAAGATAAAAAGCAACTTAAAGTCTGAAGATTAGGGTTTTACTTTTAAGGGACTTATAGTGGTCAGATGATTAAATGCTATACATGGTTGGATAGCTCTCATTGAGAATACTTTTGAGCAACTTTGACTATTTTAACATTTCTGAGAAATGTTTGGTGAAATTACAGTATGCTGGAATTAGGGTTTAGAGCTCAATGTGACATTGTTTCCAACAATTGCTGCCTTGGATTTGGAGCTGTATCAAATGGATGTAAAAATAACATTCGCGCATGGTGATTGCATAAGGAGCTTTATACAAAAACAGCCCAAAGGTTATGTGATTCCTGAAAAAGAACATCTTGTATGTAAGCTCAAAAGGAGTTTGTATTGGCTGAAACAGGCTCCAACACAAAGGTACAAAAAGTTTGATGCATTCATGCACAAACATGGGTTCAAAAGAAGACATGCTGTTCACTGTTTATACACGTACTAGATATTGATGACATGCTGCTGGCTGGAAAGCAAAAGAGCACCTTAAATGCTCTAAAACAGCAGCTGAATGCTGCATTCTCAATGAAAGACCTTGGGAAAGCTGAGCATGTACTTGGTATGAGATTAAAAAGGGATAGACAGCAGCATACATTGCATCTATCCCAAGAAAATTACATCGAAAAAGGGCTGGACAGATTTAGCATGGCTGATACAAAGCCTCTTGAGCTCACATATTCGTGGTTTTTTAAGCTTACGAAAAGCTCTAAGAAAAGCCCTATAAAGCATAGATGATAGTTTTTTTCGATAAAACGTGCTTTTTATTAATCATGGCTGCTTTTCAACAAAACAGTTCACACTGGGCCGTTTGTGTTTTAGGAGCTTTTTACTTTGAGTTTTATAGACTTTGACATGATATGTTAACTTTTTTAGTCAACTAACTGTTGACTTTGAATTCAAGGCAAAAATTAGGGCTTGAGTTTTCATGGTCAAAACTCAAGATGAAGTTGAAATGGTTCATGTAGGCCCTAGGGTATGGTTAGAAAGCTCTCAATGAATAGAATAAGTTTGAGCAAGTAAATTTTCTAAATCTAAAACTGTAAAAATACCTAATTTTGGGGTTACAAAATATGTAGAAAAAATATTGGAGCCTTATATACAGTTATTACATAAAGTATTTGTCTATAAAAGCTTCTAAGAGATCTCCATTTTGAAGTTCATCTACCTACTTTAAGTGTGTTATTGTCATAGCAAAGAGTCTAATCTTGATGTGGAGCTTCTTTGTGTTCCAACTGAGAGAAAAGTGGAAGAAATATTTACAAAAGCTTTACCCAAGAACAAATATGAGCAACAAAAGCACATGCTCAACATCAACGCTCTCTCCAAAAAAGAGTTTCAGAAGATTTATATAGCATCACAACAAAAAGAGGGAGCACAAGTGACCAAGTTGATACATAATCAATGCAAAATATACCATTACGACTATTCCTTTTGTCTAACTTGCACTTCTCATTCTTCCCAACTCTCTAGCACATTTTGTTGTATATAAAATTAACTAACAAACTAAACTCTCATAGTACATTGTTGAAGTAGATCAAAAATAAATTTAATGCTTGATAGCTCTAGCACATTGTGTAAGAGCACTAAAAGATGATTCTCTCATTTCATGATGCACTTGTCACACTTATATGGAGGCACAAGGATGCATGACACTAGGGAAAACAAAAAGAAAGTAACTTTGGTCAAGCATGCATGCAACATAGGCAGGCATTTTTTTACATTAATTGCTATAATCTTTGTCCAAACATAAAGGCATCCAAGTCATCAAAGACTCTATTAAAGATCTTTGATGGTATTCTCCATCTCAGTCCATCATGATTAATGCATGTATCATGTTTATGTGATGTAATGATTGACTACTTCAAATACATTTAATAAATTGTTTTATTAAAATGTTAGTGACAAACATGCTTTTTGTTTGTTCACATGATCATCGAACCAATGGAAATGGCTTGCTCAAACCAGTTGGATCAAGATTTACGAAGTTTCCATAATTTTGAAAATGGAAGGAAAAGAAAACGAAAACTCTCTCTCTCTCTCTCTCTCTCTCTCTCTCTCTCTCTCTCTCTCTCTCTCTCTCTCTCTCTCTCTCTCTCTCTCTCTCTCTCTCTCTCTCTCTCTCTCTCTCTCTCTCTCTCTCTATCTATCTATCTATCTACATATATATATATATATATATGTGTGTGTGTGTGTGTGTGTGTGTGTGTGTGTGTGTTGTGTGTGTACATGTACATATACATTCATCTACATAAACATAAATACAAGAGTTTCCTATTTTTTTCAAAATTTCATGTACTCAAAAGTATGTTGCTAGTATGCTTATTACCATATTTAATGTGAAGTTTCAAATGTTACTTAAATGCACACAAAGTTCAAGAAAGAAACTTCAATAATCATACCTTTTACTAATTACCTCACTATATCATGATTCATAATTAATATAATCTAAAATTCAAATTCAAATCAGAGTTCTAACTTGAAAAGTAGTTTTACCAAATCATGTTCTAAATGTGGCACACCCACTACCAATATTAATGCTCAAAGTTCAACACAATATGTAAATCCTCATAAATAATCCACCTTATTAATCATCATGTATGCATGAATCATAATTCATTATAAGACAATGAAACCAAGACATTGAAGATTTTGGGCAAAAAAAGAAGAGAAGAAACCTCCAAGTCGAGCTCCAAAAAAACATTGTTTCAACAACATTCAGGAACCAAAAACTTTGTTTCTAGAGACTATGTTTATTTATCAAGCATTGGTACTATGTACATGGGATATTAAAGACTAATATATCAAGCATACATGCAAAAATATGCCTCAAATTAGTTTGCTTTAAACGTTTTTCACTCTCAGTCTTACAAGCAAACAAAGATTTCTCATCAAGCCCTATCAAGTGTAGTACAAGCTCACATTCATGACAACCAATTCCAATGATACTAGTTCATTTAATAAAGGTCATTCTCAATCATAATTTTTCAAACATGACTAGGACATCATACAAGAAAGAATTTGTGTAAAGCCTTGGTTCTTCATCACAAAGGTAACTTTTGAAATGTCAAGTATCAATGAGACATGCAATTCACATGTTGACAGCTTTGGACAGGACAAAATGTAGATTGCCAAAGTACAAAAGAAGCACACTAGACATGAAAATAAGCATGACCAAGATGAAATGCGCAGCAAATGAAACTCTGTATTCTAAGTATTGCTGATCAAGGGCATCTTACTGTTACTAATCCTAGGTCCCACCGTTTTTCTTTAACTAAAAAGGAAAAGAGAAACCCCCAATTATTTTTCATTATAAAGGAAAGGAGAAACCTACAAAATTCCAACAGAATGCTTTCAGAAAGTAAGACTGATTATTCAAATAGAAGCATCATGTGGAAAGCGATCCAAGTATTCAAAAGAATCCACTAAGACCCAAGAGAGAAGAAAAGGGATCGCCAGTGTAGGAAAAAAGAACCATTGGATGTCAAATCCTATTAAAAATGGGACTGAGAATAGTTCACCTTCATGATATACAAATTTTTCAAATTTTCAAGTCCAAGCATTGCTATATACATAAAAGTTCGGTGGACGCAATCTCCTAATTAACTTTCTGAATATTAGAATCTCTCTCTCTCTCTCTCTCTCTCTCTCTCTCTCTCTCTCTCTCTCTCTCTCTCTCTCTCTCTCTCTCTCTCTCTCTCTCTCTCTCTCTCTCTCTCTCTCTCTCTCTCTCTCTCTCTCTCTCTCTCTCTCTCTCTCTCTCTCTCTCTCTCTCTCTCTCTCTCTCTCTCTCTCTCTCTCACACACACACACACACACAAAATGGTTCGGAGTGTACCGGGCTTTTCGAAGAAGAAGCTGGAGATCGATAGTGCCCATATAGAGCCCAGATCATTAAAATAAAAAGACCAACGACTAGCAGGATGAAGAGGCTAGAAAAGCGTCTACGTTGCTGACGTCGTGGATCTCCGATTCTCCGCCTCATTGTGCAATGCTCGAAAGAGCAAAACACAATCTCAGCTCAGGGTCGCCATTGTGCGATCGAACAAAGCAATGTGGGCACTGGAGAATCATGAAGTGAGACATCTCTCTCTCTCTCTCTCTCTCTCTCTCTCTCTCTCTCTCTCTCGTTTGTACATACCAGGGAGTCACCAGCTTCTAGCAGAACTGTACATCTTATGACCGCATCGAACGCCTTCATTCAATGCGGATCTAGGGGGGACTGGAGGAAGGAACGCACAAAAACACTAGAAAGGGACTGTGTTGTATGGTATATACGTGACTCGTGAGCGCGCGCGGGTTGCGTATTGAATGGGATCATGCTAGCACGTGCGATTTTTGAGACCTTTCAACAGACAACATGAGAACACTAGTCCAAACGGGTGTGGTGTAGCGGTAAATCTTGAACGGAGTGGAG
>CM035437.1:30729365-31064365 GCA_020310875.1 Ceratopteris richardii | reverse complement strand
GACTACCAACAACAGACTGATAGGCAATTTTGGTCATGAATTCTTTTTCCTCATCTGATTTGGGGCAATCATCCTTGCTCAATTTTACATATGTGGATAAAGGTGTACTCAATGCCTTTCCACCCTGCATATTGAACCTGTGAAGTACTTTGGATATGTACTCACTTTGAGATAAATATATGCATCTTTTACTCCTATCACGAGTAATGCGCATGTCAAGAATATGTTTGGCATAACCCAAGTCCTTCATATCAAATGTCAGACTCAGCTTCATTTTGAGAACTGACAAGTCATAAGAGGACTTCCCAGCAATCAACATATCATCGACATAAAGTATCAAGCATATCAAGCTACCATGTGAGCATCTCTTTGTGTAGAGACAATGATCCTCATTGCTTTGAGAATAGCCTTGCGACTTCATACAAGCATCAAACTTTTGGTACCATTGTCTAGGGGACTGCTTAAGTCCATACAAGCTCTTCTTGAGCTTACAAACTAGACTTTCCTTGCCAAGAACTACATAACCCTCTAGTTGTTCCATATAGATCTTATCTGTAAGATCTCCATGCAAGAAAGTAGTTTTCACATCCATTTGGACTATCTCTAAGTCCTATATCATAACGAATCCAAAAAACATGCACAGGGTAGTCATCTTGACCACTAGAGAGAAGATTTCCTCAAAATCAACACCATGTTGTTGCTTAAAACCCTTTGCAACAAGTCATGCTTTATACTTTGGAGAAGCACTATCTGATGTGAATTTCAGCTTATATACCCATTTACATGGTAAAGCTTTCATGCCTTTTGGCAAAGGTACTAAATCCCAAGTACCATTCTTGTGAATAGAATCCAGCTCACTCTTCATGGCTCCGACTTGACATGATCCTCTGTCTGCATAGCCTTTTTGTAGCAAGAAGGCTCACAGGCATATGTTAGCATAACAAAATCTAAATCTGGAACATATCTATTAGGTGGATGTGAGACATGTGTAGAGCGTGTCAATGGTTGTTTAACAAGAACATGTGCAGAGTGATCTAATAGGACATTCTCTTGAATGTCCCTATGTGCAACATTTTTATGCATGCTAAGTGGAGGACTAATATCCTCAAACACCATTGTTATCACTTCAACCTCCTTAATGGGTTGTTTATGCATCTTAGACTCATTGAAAATGACATCACTGCTTCTAATCACTGACCGTGCTTCACAATCCCATAAGAGATATCCAAATTGTCCTTCTTAACCATATCCAAGAAAAATGTTTTCTTTGACTTATGGTCCAACTTTTGTAAGACTCTTGGGTATATGAACATATGCTTCACACCCAAAACTCGAAGATGATCATAATACGGTGGCTTCCCTATCCATAACTCTTGTGCCACTTTCAGACATTTGGCAGTACTAGGTGAAAGGTTAATCACATAAACTGCAATCAATACTGCTTCTGCCCAAAAGCCTTATGAGAGGTTTGCATGATGCAACATAGAAATTACTATATCTTGAATAGTTCTATTCATCCTTTCAGCTACACCACTTTGTACTGGGGTATAAGGAGCTTTAAACTCTCTACAAATCCCTATAGACTGACTGAAAAGGCTGAATTCATGTGAGGTATACTCACCCCCATTATCTGAACATAAAGCCTTAAGCTTAGTTCCTTTTTCAGTCTCAATTGAAGCAAGCCAAGGGAATACCTCATCCTTCGCTTTGATAGGATATACCCAGACTTTTCTAGTGGCATCATCTATGAAAGTGACAAAGTAAAGAGAACCACCTAAGGACCTAGTGGGCATAGGACCACACACATCTGTATGAATGAGATCTAAAGGCTGAATTGAAGAGTCAATGTGTGTTCTATGCACATTTCTAGTTTGCTTTCCATTTCGACAATGCTCACAAAATGAAAAATCAGAGAAAGATAACACAGGTAATAGCCAGAATGAGAAAAAATGTCCATTCCACTACAAGATATATGGCCCAAACGACCATGCCAAATACAAGCCATAGGCTGTTCAGTAATAGCTAGCAAGTGCTCTTTTTGTGATACAAATAAAGGATAAAGTGAGCCAACTTTGCTTCCTTTTGCAATAACCATATTGCTCTTTGATATACAAAAGGACTGAGCATAGAAGGCCACCTTGTAACCAAGGTCATCAAGTTGACCAACTAACACCAAACTGCATGATAACTGAGGTACATGGCGTACATTATGCATAGTAAATTTTGAACCATGAATGAACTGCACAACCACATCTCCAATCCCCACATCACACTAGTAAGAGTCACCAAATCTCACGGTACCAAGAAACTTTGCTGCATAATTAGAGAACCATTCTTTGTGTGGAGTCACATGGAAAGAAGCACCAGAATCTAGTAGCATCAACATTATGTCCTTTACCTTTAACATTCTTTAATGCATAACAATCTTTCTTCATGTGTCCTTTCTTATGACAATAATGGCATTCAATATCCCTCTTCCTTGATTTACTTCTACTCTTATTCCATTGACCATTATTTTCCTTGTTCTTGATCCTTCCACATTGTTGATTCTTTCCTTGCTAAGAATCATTATTTGATGTTGTCTCTTTTTCATATGTATTGCATAACTTCTTCCAAAGCTCCTCTGCACTTTCACAATCTAATACTGTAAAGTAAACATTATCTGCCAGGTGCAAGCGAATGGTAGACCTGGCCATTTCATCTAACTCATCCGAATCATCTTCATCCATGTCAGTAGGCTTCTTTGAAATCCCATTTACCGGCTTCCATTGCCTCCTTTGAATCAATACATCTTTAATCTGATTCTTCAATAGAGCAAAGTTTGTGCCATCAAATTTTCAGATCTCAAAATGGTCTTTGCCCTACAAGTTATAGCTCCTCCTTGGAACACTCGCACTAGAATCTGATCCACAAGATGTGCCTGAGACCTTTGATGCCATGATGGTAGAGAACCGAATAGAATGATAATGGAGCTAGAAGAGTCCAAACACCAATGAATAAGTGTATCAAGGAGTAAATCAGCCACTGTATAGTTGACAAAACCAAAAATCTGGAAAGATTTTGCCAGACTATCCTCTGCAAAATGAGCGTATGGCCAATGTCAAAATATCATAAAACTGCAAATACTGACATGTTTATCTGCATAGTGAATCACTGACTCCATTGCATATAATCAGTTACCCAATAGAAGCCAATTAGGATTATCGAGCGCCTATGAACAACTATCATATGTCTCCTATGGTGAGGCTAGGTAAGTCTTCCACCTGCATCACCGAAGAGACCTCGACATCTGGGTGTCTCCCAGTTAAGAAAACCTCACAATGACCCTCTTTATCAAATGTAAAAGGCTTTATGCAAAAAACGTAACCGCTATATCAATGACCACATGGACGTACACAAGTGGTATCCATAGAAGCGTACATGGTGTGTATGTGTTCAATATATGCAGTAAAATGACATTAAAAGGATGAATGCACAACCCAAAAACTAGCCAACAAGTCTTGCAAGTTTCTATCAACTCTGATGTTTTATGCTCAAAAATCTTGCATAAATTTGCAGTGACTGCTCCCACCAAAACTGAAAACCTTTTAGGAAACCTATAGTTTTATGACTATGGCTGAAAACAGCCCCAAAGGTTGATATTTATTGTCAGACAAGTACAAAGAATACTCTTCTTGATTTTCTTGGACCTGTGTGAAGAGAACTATGTGCAAAAGTACTCCAAAATGGCTCCAAAAGACACCCCAAAAATGCTTCAAAAATAGGCTTTGAAAGCAAAGAATGAAGCTTTGAAGGACCAAAACCCTTGATTGTTAAGGTCCTCCCTCGTGCGCAGCCAACGGTGCCGATGGTGACTTCGGTGACTCGGATGACAAGGCATGCCAAGGTCCATGCCTTGGTCGCCACCTTAGTTGTAAGTCTTGGAGAACGCCAATGGGGGAGGGGGGGTGCTTGCTTCGCTCGCACAAAAGAAACAAAGCTTTTGCATTGAATTGCTTTGATACTAGTGAAGTATTTCAATGGTGATGCACCATAGTGTGCTCTCTTTCTCGAGAGCTCCATGACGACTGAGCTCCTAGGTCCGCACACAGTACTCCGCATAGAGGCTGCATAATACACAGAAAAACACAGGGAGCACGAAGATAGACTTCTTAGGTTTTACAAATGCGGTCGAACTTATATTCTATGTCTGACCAGACCACTATATGTTTTATTAAAGAACATATATAAAGAAGTGATCGGTGGCCATTTGGCCTTTCACATGGGCACTAAAGGTAACATTGTGTAGATAATGAAGGATATGACACAAAGGTTTATATCATTGTTTTAACATGAGCTCCTTAATATTGATATTGTGACAACATACATCTCTTAATGTGTGCTCCTCTTTAACTTGGATTTCATAACAATATTGATCTCAAAATATCTATTCATTATAGCACAATATGACCCACACAAGGGTCAATACAAGGAATTTAATGAGTTGAGATCATACATAATGTAGAACAGATGGTTAAAATAAATGAGAGTGATCCCACAAAACGAGATTAATGGTACGAAGGAAAAGACATGTAAAGAGATTTAGATGAAAGTAGAAGGAAGGAGACAATGTTAGTGTACTTTAGTGTTGATGTGTGTGAACACACTTAGGAATATTGGCACATGTCTTTCCTGCTTTTGAAGTTTTTTTATCCTTTTGCTTTTTAATTCACACATAGTTACTAACCTTTCCTTTTGCTTTTTAATTCCTTACCTTTCTATATTCCATAGTTACTAACTCAGTGATTGCGTGTTGTGAGCCTAAGTTTCATCTTCTTCCTCCTCATATTTATATGCATTTTAGTTCCCCAAACTCCAACAATTGGTATTAGAGTAGATTGTTCCTTTTTTAGGTGTATCGCTCACAAACCCTTGTTCATTCTGATTTTAAGGCATTTTTGGCACTTGGGATAAAACATCAATGCAAAATGCCTTATACACCTCAACAAAATGGAGTTGCTAAAAGAAAGAATAGTTCTCTCATGGAAATGGCAAGTTGTATGGTCAAAATTCAAGCTTTACCACGTAGCTTCTTGCTTGAGATTGTTATGTGTGTAACATATGTACTTAATAGGTGTCCCACCTGTGAAAATCTTCAACCTTCTCTCGAGGCAAAGCCTTTTTGAAAATATTTGTAATGTTATCTTGTGTGGGCACATATGAAAAATTGATCTCCCTAGCAGAGAACCTCTCCCTGACATAATGATAATGCACTCAATGTGCTTTGTGTGAGCATGGAACACATAGTTCCTCGCAATTGCCAATGCGCTCTGATTGTTAGTGAAGATGGTGGTGGCGAAAGACTAACCAACACCCAAATCAGCCAAAAGGCATCACACACACACATACACACACTCAATAGTCGTTGTGAAAGTTTCCGTATACTTAGTCCCACAACTATAAGAAGCCATAGTAGGCTGGTTCTTGCTCAAACAAGATATGCATGAGCTACCAAGCATGAAGCAAAAACCACTAGTGGACACGAGTGTCATAGCAACTAGCCCAATTAGAGCTAGAAAAAGCATGTAAATTTGGCGGTAATGATCCCCCCTTGGGATAAAACAATCCAAGAAGCCATGTACCACTCAAGTAGCAAAAAATGTGCTTAACTGCCTAGCAATGCTTGACACCTGGGCAATGCTTAAACCTGATCATCTGAGAGGCAACAAAGTGAATATCAGGCCGAGTTATGCATAAGTAAATCAAGCATCCAATAGCCCGTTGATAGAGAAAAACATCAAATGCATCTCCAACATCATGAACACTCAACGCTAAACATGTTTCCATAGGAGTGGCAATAGGTTCGCAGTCTTTAGGGCCACATGCTGCAATAATTTGTCAATATATTTTGTTTGACACAAAGTTGTTCCACCATCAACTTGCATAAATTGAATGCCCAAATAATGATGCAAATGCCCCATATCTGACTCTCAAAAGAGGCATGCAAATCAATCTTAAAATCAACAATATGCTTCTCCTTAGGACTAGTGAATAGCGTGTCATCAACATAGACAACAATGATCAGAAGCACATCATTTGCACGCTTAACATATAAGGTTCTCTCAATTGGACTATTCTCAAAACCATGTGCAATCAAGTAAGCATGTATCTTTTCATACCAATCACTTGGTGCTTTCTTCAAACCATATAATGCCTTTTTCAACCTGGACACTTTGTTTTTCATGCCCTTTCTACACAAAACCATAGGTTGAAATACATACACTTCCTCATGTAGGTCACCATCCAAAAATGTAGTTTTAATGTCCAACTTATGTACATTGCAAGCTTGATGAGCTACAAGTGCAGAGATGCTATGAACGATGGTTATTCGGTAAGTGGGTGCAAAGGCCTCATCAAAATCAATGCCTCTCTCTTGAGCATAACCTTTTGCAACAAGCCTAACCTTATACCTCTTAGTTGTTCCATCAGGCTTACACTTTAGCTTGTATACCCATTTAGTGACAATGATCTTTTTGCCAGGGGTCAAATCACATAAAGACAAGGTACCATTCTTCATAATAGTATCATATTTTGATTGCATAGCAACCATTCATTTTTTTTAATTTTGTGCTTCGCCAAAAAAGAAACAGGCTCATTCTCATCACAAGGACTGAAGCAAACATAACATAGCAATCTCATGCAAAACAAGCACTATGAGAGCTTGAACGAGTACAATATGAGAGAGGTGCATCTAATTTTCTATCTCGCAAAGTCTACACTAGCCATTTAGGCATATTCTTTGCCTCCTCTATATCAGCCCTCTCATCAACAAGTGCATCATGTAAATCTGCATAAGAAATAGAATGATCTGCATCATCATGTGAAGCCTATAAAGGTTGAGAAATTGCCTCATTTGGACCAGCACTTGAGTGTCCACCTATAAAAAGAGGCAAAAAAGTGTCATTCACATCTTTGGAGTTAATCAATGTCTCCTTAGTACATGAAAGTGATGGCTGAATTGCATCTTTTGCAAAAACATCATGACTAACCAAAATGTGTTTAGTCTTAGGACGATATAGAGGATAGCATTTCCTTTCAGAATTGTACCCAACAAAAATATGTTTTACTACTTTATCATCCAATTTTATGCATTGTTGTTCAGGCACTAATGCTATGCCAGACAACCAAAGATACACAAATGAGCAACAAATGACTTGTGATTATGTGAAGCCTCATATGGAGTGATAGACTGTAGTGCTTTGGTGGGACACCTATTAAGTACATATCCTACGCACATAACAATCTCAAGCTAGAAGCTATGTGGTAAAACATGACTTTTGACCATACATCTCACCATCTCCATGAGAGGCATGTTCTTTCTTTCAACAACTCCATTCTAGTGAGGTGTATATGATAGTGTACACTGATGTTTTAAACCACGTTCAGCCAGAAATGCATTAAAATCAAAAGACATGTATCCCCCCCTATGATTAGAATGAAGGTGCCCATTTTACATGCAGATTGATTTTCAGTCAAAACTAGAAACTGTTTGAAGCACATTAACACTTCGGACTTTGCATTCAATGGATACACCTATGCATGCCTAGAAAGATCATCAATAGAAGTCATGAAGTAAAGGTAGTTCCCAAAATAAGGTGACTCCATAAGACCACAGACATCACTATGGAAAAGTTGTAATTTTTGAGTAGCTCATATCAAACCATCTTTTGGGAAAGAGGAATGCTACATTTTGCCCAAAATACATGCTTCACAAACATGTTTACCAGGTGCCTCAAGTTTTGGTAGAGAAGACACCATTCCAAATTTCTGTAGGCATAGCAAACTAGCAAAATTCAGATGACCAAAGTGTGCATGCCAAAAATTTGCATCTGAGATAGCCTAAGAATCTTGAACTGCACATGTTAAATCATTGACAAATTTTGCATAGTCTATAAGCTTATACATCCCACGACATAAAATGCTAGAAGTAATAATGACATCACCATTTGAGAGATCATGAATTGTACACCTGTCATCAAAAAAATTGATAACCAAGCCAATCTTGGCTAATGCTGAAAGTGACAATAGATTTTTCTTGATGCCTAGCACAAATAAATCATCTGACAATGTGAAAGAACTACCATCAGCAATAGTCAGAATGATCTTACTAAGTCCCATGACAGGATAAGAGTTTTTGGCACATGTGACGGTATTCCCTGTAGAGGTAGGGCTCAAGTGAACTGAAGAAACTACACTGCGAAGTAATATGTTTGGTTGCTCCACTATCAAAATACTAAACATTTTAGTCTACTACATACATACATTGTTCATGAGAAGATGGGTCATAACTACAAGTAGTAAATGCCCATTCTTCATTTTGCACAAGATTTGCAAACTTTGTTTTAGATGTAGAGGCCTCTACAACAACCATTCCAACCTCTTTTGTCTTTGCCTCTTATGTAGCTAGTTTTGGACAACTCTTTATGACATGATCATTACCTTTATAGTATTTACAGAACTGTTTCTATTTCTTTGTTTTCTTATCATCTTTGTCTTCCTTCTTCAATTGTGCAACTTTAGTAGATTCTTGCTTACTAGTAGATGAGCTCCATTTACCTTTGCCCTTCTCCCTAGCTAAGAAAGCTTGATCTATAATATGCATAATAGGTCTATTTTGCCTAGACTGACCTTCCTGCAACAACAAAAAGACTAACCCAAATTTTAAGGCATTTGGATTGCCTTTCATCATCAATCGAGGAGTAGAAGAAAAACTTTGATATGAATCTGGAAGACCATTCAGAACGGTCTCCACAAGTGAACTATCTAGCAAGACTTCATCTGCAAAAATCAACTACCCCTTCAAATCTTTGATCTTTGTCAAAAAACTATCCATATAATCTCCTTCATTCATATGTTCACTCTCCAATTATTTTCATAAACACGAGCCTCATTTCTTGCTTGGTACAAGGTGGTAAGTGTATCCCAAGCATCCTTTATTGTTTTGCAAGTGTGAATATGAGGGATAATGACACATTTGACATACAAAGCTATCAATGCATGTGCCTGGGCATCTCTGCCATCCCAATGAAGTTGCTCTACGGTAGATGCAATAGGAACTGAACACAAATAGGAATCCGAAGATCCTCATCTTCAATGCCATCTAATTTGTAGGTGTAGTAGGTCGTTTTTCAACACCCTGCACAATATTCCACAATCCTTTTGCTACCAATACATGAGACATCATATATACCCATAATGGGTAATTTGTATCATCCAACTTTTCCTCAATAGCCAACATACAAAATACATAATTACTTTCAGCCATAGCCATTGACCAAAATAACCTGATGCAAAGAAATGATTGTACCTCAAAAAGTTGAACAGAAACATCCTGTCAAGCTCTGTTAAACATGTAGCAAACTTCAAGGCACTTGTACTCGCAAAGTAAAACTTGTATATATGTTTGTCGCAAAAGGATGAAATTGCCTACTCATGCACTGTGATATTGCATTTGGAGGTTGAAACAAGCTCATATCAAAATTTTGACACCACATAGTAAAGTTGTTTTGAACTCCTAATCGCCCTGAGTATGCTCACCAATTTTTGTGTGATTTTGAGATTGTGATCGGTTGGGTGTTGAAGATGCCCTAAATTAAAAGACAACTTTCTCTGATACCAATTGTTGGAGTTTGAGGTTTGCAAAAGCCTGCAGATAGCCAAGGAAGAAGAAGAAGCTTGGAGCACAACACACAATACGGAATGTATCACCAAGTGAATGTACAAAGATAAGTAACCCATTAGCATTATAGGCATATATACATGCCGAGGGAAAAACCTTCTAAAGAAGGAAAAAAGTGCCTCAACTGTCATAAGTGTGTCCACACACATCACGATCAAAATATATCAACATGGCTCAGATGCCTTTTGGCTGATTTGGGTGTTGGTTAGTCTTCTACCACCACCATCTTCATTGAAAATTAGAGTGCATTGGTAGTTGTGAGGAATCCTATGTTGCATGCTCACACAAAGCACATTGAGGTGCACTATCATTATGTCAAGGAGAGGTTCTCTGTTGGAGATATTGGTTTGGCTTACGTGCTCACACAAGATAATGTTGGAGACCTTTACACAAAGGCTCTACCTAGGGAGAAGTTTGAAGTTTTTTTTGCAAAGGTTTGGGCTTACTTCCTTTTGTGTATTTATCTCTTTCCACATAGCTTGGTGCTTGCTTATACATGAGTGCTAGCTCCTTGTTCATTGCATCACTCTCATGGGGGTTTTGTTGATATATTTTGGTAGTGATGCGTGTGAACACACTTCAAATTGCCATGGCATTTTTTTCCCTCTTTAGGAGGCTTTTTCCCCTAAGTTGTATATACATATAGAACCCTTATGGTTCACTTATCTTTCTACATTCAATTGGTAACACATTCTATATTATGTTGTGCTCCAAGCCTCTTTTTCTTCCTTGTGTTGTTCATGTGCTTCCGTATACCTCGAACTCCAACAGAATATGTAATGTTATGAGAGGTATTGAAGTACATCCTATTACAACTACAAATGTTCAACATGTAGTTGGCACATGTAGCATTGAGGATGTTGTGCATTCTAGTTTTGGTGTAGTTCTTATTTCTACTCCTCTTGCAAGTTTTTTTTTTACTATATCAAATGTACCACTAGCAGCCCTAGCTACAATAGAGCAACTTTAATGGGATGGAAGAGATGCACACACACATGCCTTGATTTTTTTTAATTTATTAAGTGTTCCATTATCCTTCATATTTTCTCATGCAAAATAATTAAGGATGCTTGGGATTCTTGAGGTTCATGTAGCTTTCCTTTGAAAATAGTTGGAGGTGAACACGTAAATGAAGATGATTCTATGGATATTTTTCTTACAAATATCAAAGATTTTAAGCAACAATTAAATCCTACAAATGAAGTTTTGCTAGATAGTTCAATTATGCACACTTTTCTCAATAGGTTGCCTAATCCTTATCAAATTTTCATTTCTACTCTTCAATCGATGATGAAAGGAAGTTTGAGTGCCTCTAAGAGTTTTGTGTTTTGATTGTTTGGCATATGCATTAGTTCTTGAGAAGCAAGACAAAAATTTGGATGATAAGATTGAAATGTATTTTTTTAGGGTACGATTTTAAAAGCAAGGTTATTTTTTGTATCACCTACTCATACAATTTACTTTGGTTAGTTGAGATGTAATTTTTGTGAGGATGTAGTTTAACCTCTACTTTATCAAGGAGACTTCCATGAGTTCAAAGGATGTGTATGAAACTTTGTTGTCTCTTTCAATATTGGGAAGTCAAATGTGTCTCATGGTGAGGAACTCTCTCACCATAGGCAAGTTTTGATTACTTTTCCTAGATTGTAAGAGATTCATTCCTTCATTCCAACAAACTATCTGACTAAAAGTCTTCACAAGTTTATAAAAAGACTTCAATCACTTGTATATTACATTTTTGAAGCAATATACATACACGTTTAGTCATCATTGTGTTGCTCCTCTATTTCTTTGTACCATCATCTTCAACAATCGTTATCTTCTAGGAGCTAATTCTCTCTCTATATAGAGCTCCAAATTGGATGATTGAGCATTCATTGGAAAGGTATCATTGTCTAGCTTTTTTGTACCAATGTTAAGAACATTTGGTTTAGGATATAGATCATTCAGTATATGATGAAAATAAACATGATGCACTTATTGATGGAAGAGTAGACATTGATGAGGTTAAATATATGCAAAATTAGTTGGTGGAGATATTGGGAGACATCAAGTTGGATGCACCTTTTCTATATCATGCTTTCTCACACTCTTATGGTGTTTATTTTTTCATTAGATTGATATGAAATGGTTGCTTTATCCTTTTTCATGAGAATGAAACCCTTTCATCTGATGATGCACAAAAAAAGGCATGATTTTCAAGCAATCAAAATTTGATGTTATCATGAATAATGGAACTTGTTCTTTATGCTAGCAATAAATGGGTATACAAGTTGAACTGTACGCCTCTAGCTATAAGGCTAGGATTCTAGCCAAAGAATATGCTGAAGGAAAATGCATTCATTTTGATGAGATTGCATGGGGACTTTTTGTAGCATATATGCACTAACTCACAATGGTTGGGATGTATATCAATTGGACAACAAAGCTACATTTTTCAATAAAGAATTGCATGAAGAGGTAAATATCTTTTAACCATGTGGTTTTGTGCATAAAGTGCATGAAAAAAAATTGTGCTGGTTAATGGCATTTATATTATGCATGTTGATGGAGGCATTATTTTGTGCCAAACAAAATACATAGGCATGTTATTGTAATGTTTCAACCTTGAGGAATGTAAACATATTGCAAGTCATGTGGAGATAGGTTTATGGCTGAGTGTTCATGATGTAGAGACACATTTGATGTTGGCCCCTACAAAAAGTCATTGGATGCCTTATTTATGTTTGCATTACTTGGCTTGAAGTTCACTTTTTTATCTCTTAGATGGGTGATTTATGCATGGTGTCAAATGTTTTTGATCGATTAGGTATATCTTTTGCAATACTCAATGGCTTGGGTCATTTTATCCCAAGGGGATGAGTACTTTCATGTTTAAATGTTTTTCTTTTAACTCTAATTGTGATTGATGTTACAAAACTTGTGTGTCCATAAGTGATTTGATCTTCATGCTTTTTAACACATGCATATCTTAGCGAGAAAGAAGCAACCTTTGTGGCCACTTCTAGTTGTGGGATTGAGTATAGTACAATCCCACAACTACTATTGAGTGTTCAACCACCACCATCTATATTGATAGCTACAACACATTGAATTTTACAACACATTGAATTTTTCATGAACATAGTTTTCCATGCTCCCATGAAGCTCAACGAGAAGCACTATCATTATGTGAGGGAGGGACTCTATTGGATAAATCAATTTGTCTTATGTGCCCATAGTGGAAAATGTTGTACACCTTTTCATGCAGGCTCTACCTTGTGAGAAGCTCAAAGTTTTGTGCAAGGCTTTAGGCTTGATTCCTTTTTTGCATTGATATCAATCCTCATTATTTGTCACTTCCTTATATATGAATGATAGCTCTTTGTTTAGCACATCACTCCCAAGGAGTACATGTTGGTTTATATTTGGAAGTGATATGTGTGAACACATTTAGGACCATTGGATACTTTTTACCCTCTTGACGAGGTTTTCTCCCCCATCTTGCATATATGGACATAATCCTATACTCTCAAGATTCTTCTTCTTCCTCATGTATTCTATATGCATTCTCGCTCCCCAAACTTGAACACACAAGATGTGCATGGATTCGATCTAGGCTTGTACATCCCTTATTCTCTATGGAATATGATAACATGGGCTTTTAGTACAATATTTTAACCTACCAACATGTTAACTAATTGTTAAGTTAAAGGAACAATTCAACAAGTGCATAAAAGTTGGTATGATTGTTATGCATAATTATATCCAAGAAGTATATATGCATAGCCAAGGGATATATGACATATCCTTTGAGTCCACCTCATGCCTTATGACATTGTACCCTTTGACCCCTTCAATATAGAACTTAGAATATGATCTTAGGTCTATATAATCCACCTCCATGTTTTATATTTTACAATCTAACACTAACATGTATATTGCCCTCAAACCATGCCAATGGCAAACTAAAATCCGTTGATTAAAAGTCGTGCTATGCACACTAGTCGAACTTGCAAATTAACGTAATAGTTAGAACATTTGATGGAATTCAAGCAAAATCTCCATAAAAATGTTGTACCATTAGTCATATGTGATGCATATTGTAGTGCCTATAACACAATCCAAGATACAAAGCCTACAACACAACCAATAAATTAGCCTCCAAATATGTTATGCATAAGGGATACATAGTTTGAATTTGTTACGTCATTTTGATTGGGTTTATTAAGTTTTGAGAAGGGAATATGCATCATATACAATATGATTCATGATGTTGTATATGGGATATGAACATGGATCCATAGGATGAGAAGCAAAAGAATGTAAAAAAACTTAAGCGTGCTCATAATAACTTTGAATCCGATTACTTTATCTCACATAAAGTAGATATAACCAGCTGTCTTTGATTCTCTTTGCATTGTAGTGTTTGTTGCACATAGCCATGGCAATATCTTGTGGTGAAAATGGACTTCATGGAGATCTCTCTATGGACATTAGAGCACATGTTTTGATCTACATGCTTTAACAATAGTTTCTTCTTGCATACAATCTCTAAGGCTTCTATTTGAATATGGGCTCCCATTCATTGTTCCTCTTGTTTCTTGCTCATGGCCAATAATAATCTTCTACGAATGCATGGAGTGAGATATTCTTGTTAGAATTCGACTCTATAACCACTTATGTAGTTCGAAAATGTGTCCCCTTCGAGTACGGATGACTGAATGATACTAGTAGGCCATATGGCGAATAATATAGGGGCCATTTCCCCCTTTTTAAAGCTTCTTTGTGTGTTTTTTAAAGGTATAGACAAGTATAAGTTCACCTTCCTATAGATTTTTATAATTTATATGGACATCAAAAAAAGCTCTCTCTCTTTATGAGTCTAGATGGCCATTGTTGCCTTAAGGCGCATTTTTCGAAGTGCATGGATTTTATTTACCAAGGCATATAACTCATGATCATTCAGATAACTCATGACAATTCCATTCATAATACCTTGATAATTTGGGATTCCATATAAGGAAGTCAATAAATAGAATGACATGTTGCCTATATACCATATTTAATGGACTAGCTCACCATGCAGTTTTGCAAGCCACATAATCCCGAACTACATGATGTAGTTTCTTACCCCAATCGGAGCATCCTCTATTAACAAGTTCCATTAGAATCATGCATAATATGTTGTAACTCTCATATTGACCACTCGATTGATGATGATATAAAGCTTTTTTTTTGTGAACAACCAAGAATTCTCTCAGTAGATCTGCTATGATTTCATTGATGAAATGAGTGCCTTGATTGTTAATTGTCTCAATGGGGAGGTAGAATTAAGTAAATATTTGCTCAAAATTGAAACTTTGCTTGTTTGAGTGTCAGACTTTGTTGTAGCACATGCCTTGATCCACTTGGTCAGATAATTGATTTCTAGTATGAGATAATTAATCCATTAGGAGAAGGAACTATCATACTAACGTGTCCATAGAACAAGGCTTTTTAACTAGCTATAGTAACACTTGATGGTCTACAAAGATCTTGCATTTATGCACTAGTGATTAGTGCCTGAACTCCTTTACTCCATAAACTATTCCCAATCCTTCTCTTTTGATAGTCAGGGGAAGTCCATATAGCCCTCCTCTATAGGCTCTGCTAAGATGCAACAAATAGTGAAATTAGATGCATCTATATGGATGTAGAATGGCTTGTTCCAATCCAAGGTCTTCAATATCATGGGTATTGATATGAGACATCTTTTGATCTCTTGAAAAGAGTTTTCACACTCTTCCATCCACTCAAAATTCTTCAATAGCTCCTACATTGGCTTGGAAATGGTTGCATACATGTGTAGCAAACCTCCTATAGTATCTACAATGTCCCAAAAAATCTTGGATTTCTTTCATATTTTTTGGTCTAAGTAGTTTTTGCCATTGCTCAAACTTTTTCTTCATCTATTGATATGCCATTTTTTGAGACTATGTGCCCAGATATTTTACCTTGGGGGGCCATGAAAACATACTTTTGAGGATTCAAGCACACTTCATACAAGTGGCATTTATCAAAATCCTCTTAAGATCTAGAAGATGTTCCTTTCTTTCTTATGAATACACATAGAAGTTGCCTAGGTATACTTATTAGACATTTCCAAGGAAATTCCTTGAACTTATGGCACATAAACCTTTGGAATGTGGTTCGGGCGTTAGTTAAACCAAATGGCATGATTCAAAAAGAAAATATGTCTCATTTAGTTTCATAGCCAATCCTTTTTTGATCCTCTAGTGCAATATGCACTTGATTATAGCTAGAGAAATAATCCAAGAACTTATACACTTCACGACAAGCTACCCACTCTAGCAAATGATCGATAATTGGTAGTGGATAGCTATCCCTGATAATGGATGCATTCAATTTCTTTAGATTGATGGAGACATGTGACTTATCATTCTTTTTTGGGATGACCCTATGGGTGAGACCCATTTTGTATGCTCGATTTCATAAGTTAAACTAGTTGCAAGTAATTTATTAGTTTTTTATTTGATTTTGGAAGAGGAGGCCTATGGCCTTTGTTTAGTTAGTCAAGCATCTAATACCATTGGTATCCAATGTGCACATATGTTTGGATTAAACCCTTTCAACTTCTTATAGTTCCAAGATTATATGCATCCTTGTGTTCAAGTCTCCTCTGAGGATGAAGCACTGATTACACTTGCACTGATGACCTGCAACTATCCTCCTTGGATGATACTCCAATCGCAATAGTTTGTCTTCTCTTCATTGAGGTTTGATACATAGTAGAAAATGTGCAACAGTGTACCTTTCACACTCACTATAAACTCTCAAATCTCTAACTATCAGTAGAGAATCTATTGGAGAATTGTCCATACACTCTTACACACTAGTATCCTTCTTCATTTGCATACACACTTAGCATATGATTTTCTCCCTCACTCTTCACTTTCTTATTGACTCCTTTTGTTTACACCTTCTCTTTACGTCATGTGACTCTTGTAAGATTTGTGCCTTAGACATGTAGCCTGCTTTCCTAGTCTTTGGCACACACATTACCCAACCTTCTTGTATACCTTATGATGCCTTTGAACTTCAAGTGGATCTTCAAGAAAATTCTCATGCACAACTCTCTTTCCATTGAATCTTGTTTTTTCATATAGTGACCTTAGAAATGTGCTTCAAGAAAACAAAAATTTTAATGGGGGCCAAACATATATTTTTGCACATATCCATATTTCACATTTGACATTTCCAATTTACACATATAAGGGAGGGTTCACCTAGACCTTCCAAAACTTGCAGTTAAACTCCACCAATATGAACAAATGTGAGCACCCACCTTATGCACTACCTATGGGCCCATGTTGAACTGAGCACACCCCAATGACTACATGTCTGCCACCTATGCATGCCTTGCCAACTTGTGCACCAATTCAGGCTCAATAAAGCACCTTTCGTCATTATCTTAACATGCTATGACCACTTTCCTCTTTGTTATCACAACTCTCGCCCTTAGTCTTTTCTCTCTTAGGAATTAAAGTAACAAGTTTACATTCCTCAACTTGATATTTACTGAAGTGCATAGGAACTTATAAAATTTATGGTTTTTACTAGATTGTGGCTAGGGAAACTAGCTTGTTCACTTTTAATATCTCTTTCATGGATTTGGAAGATAGTGAAGTATTTTGATGGCGATGCACCACAATGCGCTCTTCTTCTCGAGAGCTCCGCGACGATATCCTCAGAGTAGAAAACTGATCTCCAAAGGCCGCACACAATACTCCACACAGAGGTTGCAGAATACACAAAAAACACAATACACAGGGAGCATGAAGATAGACTTCTTAGGTCTTACAAATGAAGTCGAACTTAGAGTCTGTGACTGACTAGGCCACTATATGTTTTATTAAAGACCATATACAAAGAAGTGTCCCGTGGCCATTTGGCCTTTGACATGGATGACGATGGACTTCTTCCCAAGTGAGAACTTGGCCTCAATCGTACAAGGTTGTGACAAAGGTCTCATACGACCAAGGTAATAGTAACAATGTCCCGCTAAAGGACAATATGGCCAAAGTAACTATGGGAGAAAAATAAAGAATGATAAAGAATATCTGAGTGTAAGAATACAAACTATACCTCCCACCTGATGGGCATGTTACCTAGTATACAAGTGATTGTGTAAGATCATGAATCAAGTAACCCCCATCAAGTGACAATAGTGGCGAAAGCTATCCTACGGTAGAGCTTTAGTCAAAGCATCTACAACATTATCTCGAGTGTGAACCTTCTCAAGAATAATGTGCTCAGTGGCTAAGCAATCTCTAATGAAGTGATACCTCACCTCAATGTGCTTGGTCTTTGTGTGATAGACCGGATTCTTAGCCAAAGCAATGGCACTCTGACTATCACTGAGCAAACGAGGTACATGCTGAGGTAAACCCATATCACAAGCAAGATGAGAAAGCCACAATGCTTCCTTACATGCCTCACTTGCTGCAACATACTCTCCTTCTGTGGTGGAAACAACTGTACATTCTTGAAGACGAGATCTCCAAGAGAGAGAACCTCCAGCAAAATGAAAAATGTACCTTGATGTAGACTTATGATTGTCTACACAACCAACATATTCAGAATCTATGTAACCAATAATGGATGCTTTCCCTCTACCTAAGCATAGACACTTGTCCATAGTGCCACTCATATATCTTAAAATCATCTTGATCACTTCCCAATGTTTCTTTACAGGACTAGACATATATGTGCTCACAACTCCCACTGCAAATGCAATGGCTGGTCTCATAGCTACCATAACATACATAAGACTACCAACAGCAGACTAATAGGGAACTTTGGTCATGAATTCCTTTTCCTCATCTGATTTGGGGCAATCATCCTTGCTCAATTTCACATATGCGGGTAAAGGTGTACTCAATGCCTTTCCACCCTGCATATTGAACTGGTGAAGTACTTTGGATATGTACTCACTTTGAGACAAGTATATGCATCTTTTACTCCTATCACGAGTAATGTGTATGCCAAGAATATGTTTGGCATCCCCCAAATCCTTCATATCAAATGTCTGACTCAACTTCTTTTTGAGAATTGACAAATCATAAGAGGACTTTTCAGCAATCAACATATCATCGACATAAAGTATCAAGCATATCAAGCTTCCATCTGAACATCTCTTTGTGTAGAGACACTGATCCTCATTGCTTCGAGAATAGCCATTTAAGCTCTTCTTAGGCTTTCCTTGATAGGAACTACATAACCCTCTGGTTGTTCCATATAGATCTCACCTATAAGATCTCCATGCAAGAAAGTAGTTTTCACATCCATTTGGACTAGCTCTAAGTCCTCCATTGCAACGAATCCAAGCAACATGCACAGGGTAGTCATCTTGACCACTGAGAGAAGATTTCCTTGAAATCAACACCATGTTGTTGCTTAAAACCCTTTGCAATGAGTCATGTTTTATACTTTGGAGAAGCACTATCTGATGTAAATTTCAGCTTATATACCCATTTACATGGTAAAGCTTTCCTACCCTTTGGCAAAGGTACTAAATCCCAAGTACCATTCTTGTGAATGGAATCCAACTCACTCTTCATGGCATGCTCCCACTTGACATAATCCTTTGTCTTCATAGCCTCTTTGTAGCAAGAAGGCTCACCAGCATCTGTTAGCATAACAAAATCTAAACTTGGAACATATCTATCAGGAGGATGTGAGACATGTGCAGAACGTCTCAATGGTTGCTGAACAGGAACATGTGCAGACTGATATGAGTGGACATTCTCTTGAACATCCCTATCTGCAGCATTTTTATGCATGCTAACTGGAGGACTAGTATCGTCAAACACCACTCTTCTCATTTCAAGCTCCTTAATGGGCTGTTTATGCATCCTAGCCTCATT
Source organism: Ceratopteris richardii (assembly GCA_020310875.1). Lineage (NCBI taxonomy): Eukaryota > Viridiplantae > Streptophyta > Polypodiopsida > Polypodiales > Pteridaceae > Ceratopteris > Ceratopteris richardii. Next base: position 31,044,739 of record CM035437.1, on the reverse strand, counting down.
GAAAATGACATCACTAGTTCTGATCACCGACCATGTTTCAAGATCCCATAAGCGATATCCAAATTGTCCCTCTCAACCATATCCAAGAAAAATGCATTTCTTTGACTTATGGTACAACTTTTATCTAAGATTCTTGGGTATATGAACATATGCTTCACACCCAAAAACTCGAAGATGATCATAATATGGTGGCTTCCCTATCCACAACTCTTGCATCACTTTCATACCTTTGGCAGTACTAGGTGAAAGGTGAATCACATGAACTGCAGTCAAGAATATTTTAAGGAAGAGCGTGTGGCATGTTGGATAAGACAAAACGCCCTCAAAGAAGAGAAATGTGGTTCAAATCCCACTTGGCGCAGCAGCGAAAAACTTTTATGAAAACTTTTCCAAAAGGATATCGACAACGGGCAGTGTTTGAGTTGTGTTTTTTTAGTTTCAAATTGGCGACGTTTCGTTAAATGATCGTGGCTTTATTTGGCTTTTCAAATTTTCTTTTCATTGGATACAAACTACTATATAACAAGGGGCCTTGCTCATTGTTTATCACTCACTAAAAGATCTAGAGTTTGGAGATCTTCTTGAAGAAAGAGTGTTCACACACTCTTGAGGAGGTGGAGATTTGGTGAAGGAGAGAGGCTACTCTCTTGGAGCAAGAAGTCTTCTACAAGGTGGTGGTAACTATCTTTTGTGAGTTAACCTTGTGGTTGATTTACAATTTTGTTACACTATTTTGTGAGAATAAGGTTAGCTTTGTTGCTTCGTTCACTTCACACACTTAGATTATTTCGACATAATCTAAATTTTGTATCATCATCTTCTTGGATATTCTTCCATTAGTGAGTGCACCACTTTATATGGTTGATTAGTACTCCCATGTTGTAATTTGGACATCTATTTTTTAGTGAGTAAGCATCCAGCTTACGTTCCCAAAACCGATTCACTCCAAAGCTATATAAGAATAGCTTGTCTCATTGTTTATTCATCCTTCATCTACTACAACACAAGCTTTGGAAGCTTGGTACCTCTTTGAGGTGGTGCTTCTTAGCACATGGGGCAGCCATGGTGCTATTTTGGAGCATGTTGAGGAGTGGCTATGAAGTTCTTCTTGGAGAAGAAGATGTTGGATTAGACATCTGCGGAAGCACGCAAACAACACAAGGAAGAAGAAGAAGCTTGGAGCACAAACACACAATACTGAATGTATTACTAGAGAATGTACAAAGATCAATAGCCCATTAGGGCAATAGGCGTATATACAAGCCGGGGGAAAAAAACCTCCTAAAGAGGGAAAAAAGTGCCCCGGCGATCCTAGTGTGTTCACACACATCACTACCTAAATATATCAACAAATCCCCCTTGGGAGTGATGCGGTGAACAAGGAGCTGGCACTCATGTATAAGGAAGTGCCAAGCTATGTGGAAATCACTCCACAAAAGGAAGTAAGCCCAAAGCTTTGCGGAAAGCTTCAAACTTCTCCCTAGGCAGAGCCTTTGTGAAAAGGTCTGCTATGTTCTCCTGCGTGGGCACATATGCCAAGCTGATCTCCCCAGTAGAGAATCTCTCCTTGACATAGTGATAATGCACCTCAATGTGCTTAGTGCGAGCATGGAACACAGGGTTCCTCGCAACCGCCAACGCGCTCTAACTATCAGTGAAGATGGTGGTTGCAGAAGACTGGCCAACACCCAAATCAACCATAAGGCGTCTGAGCCACACACACTCAACAGTCGCTGTGAAAGCTGCCCTATACTTGGCCTCACAACTGGAAGTGGCCATAGTAGGCTGCTTCTTGCTCAACGAGGATATACATGAGCTACCAAGCATGAAGCAAAAACCACTGGTGGACACACGAGTGTCATAGTACCAGCCCAATCTGAGTCAGAAAAAGCATGCAAATCTGGCGGTAGTGATCCCCCCTTGGGATAAAACAACCCAAGTAGCCGAGCACCATTCAAGTAGCGAAAGATAGGCTTAACCGCCTTCCAATGCATGACTCCTGGGCAATGCATAAACCTGCTCATCTGTGAGATAGCAAACTAGATATTTGGCCGAGTAATGCATAAGTAAATCAATCATCCAACAGCCTGCTGATAGAGAACAGCATCAAATGCATCTCCAACATCATGAAGACTCAATCGTAAACATGTCTCCATAGGAGTGGCAATAGGCTTACAATCTTCAAGGCCAAAATGCTACAATAATGTGTCAATATATTTCGTTTGACACACAGCCATTCCACCATCAACTTGCATAAATTGAATGCCCAAATAGTGATGCAAATGCCCCAAATCAGACATCTCAAATGAGGCATGCAAATCAGCCTTGAAATCAGCAATATGCTTCTCAATAGGACCAATGAGCAACATGTCGTCAACATAGACAACAATGATCAGAAGCACATTATTAGCACGCTTAACTTATAAGGTGCTTTCAGTTGGACTGTTCTCAAAACCATGTGCAACCAGATAGGCATGTATCTTCTCATACCAAGCACGTGGTGCTTGCTTTAAACCATATAATGCCTTCTTTAACCTGCACACCTGGTTTGCATGCCATTTCTGCACAAAACCACGGGGCTGAAAAACATACACTTCTTCATGCAAGTCACCATTCAGAAATGTTGTTTTAATGTCCAACTGATGTACATTCCAACCATGATGGGCTGCAAGTGCACAAATGCTCTAAACAGTAGTCATACGGCATGTAGGTGCAAAGGTCCCATCGAAATCAATGCCTCTTTCCTGCGCATAACCCTTTGCAACAAGCCTAGCCTTATACCTATCAACTGTACCATCAGGTTTACGCTTCAGCTTGTATACCCACTTAATGCCAATGGCCTTCTTGCCAGGAGGTAAGTCACATAAAGACCATGTACCATTCTTCATTATAGCATCATATTCAGATTGCATAGCAGCCATCCAATTTTCTGAATTCTGTGCTTCATCAAAAGAAAGAGGTTCATTCTCATCACAGAGACTAGACGCAACCATAGCATAGCAATCTGATGCAAAGGAGGCACTATGAGAGCCTGAACAAGTTTGATATGACAAAGGTGCATCTAATTTGCTGTCACGCAAAGTCTACACCAGCCATTTTGGCATAGTGTTTGCCTGCTCAATATCAGCTCTCTCATCAACAAGTGCATCTGTAAATTTGCATCAGAGATGGAATGATCTGCATCATCATATGAAACCTGCAAAGGTTGAGAAGTTGCCTCATTAGGACCAGCACTAGATTGTCCACCTGTAAAAAGAGGCATCAAAGTATCATATATGTCTTTGGAGCTAACAAATGTCTCCTTAGTACATGAAAGCAATGGTTGAATAGCATCTTCCACAAAGACAACATCATGGCTAACCAGAATGCGTTTAGTCTGTGGATGATACAGACGATAGCCTTTACTTTCAGAACTGTACCCAACAAAAATACATTTTACTGCCTTATCATCCAATTTTCTGCGATGTTGTTAAGGCACTAGTGCATATGCCAAACAACCAAAAACACGCAGATGAGCAACAGATGGCTTGCGGTCATGCCAAGCCTCATATGGAGTGATAGACTGCAGCGCTTTAGTGGGACACCTGTTCAGTACATATGCTGCACACATGACAGCCTCAAGCCAGAAACTATGTGGTAAAGTCTGGCTTTTGACCATGCACCTCGCCATCTCCATGAGTGACCTGTTCTTTCGTTCAGCAACTCCATTTTGTTGAGGTGTATACGGCACTATACACTGGTGTTTTATCCCACGTTCAGCCAGAAATGCATTAAATCAGAAGATATATATTCCCCCCTTCGATCAGAACGGAGGGTGCCCATTTTACATGCTGACAAATTTTCAGCCAAAACTAAATACTGTTTAAAGCACATGAACACTTTGGACTTTGCTTTGAGTGGATATACCCATGCATGCCTGGAAAAATCATCAATGAAAGTAAAGGTAATTTCCAAAAGAGGGTGTTTGCATAGGACCACAGACATCACTATGTACAAGTTGCAATTTCTGTGTAGCCCAAACTGAACCATCTTTTGGAAAGGAGGAACGCTGCATTTTGCCCAATATACAGCCTTCACGAACATGTTTTCCAGGTGCCTCAAGTTTGGGCAAAGAGGACACCATTTGTGATTTCTGCAGACATAGCAAACTAGCAAAATTCAGATGACCAAAGCATGCATGCCAAAGCTTTGCATCTGACATAGCCTGAGAATCATTTACTGCACATGCCAAATCATTTTCAGATCTTTCATAGTCTATGAGCTTATACAACCCATGACATAAAATGCCAAAAGCAATAATCACATCACCATTTGACAGATCATGAACTGTACACCTATCATCAACAAATTCCACAACCAAGCCAATCTTGGCTAATGCAGAAACTGATAACAAGTTCTTTTTGATCCCTGGCACAAATAAAGCATCTGACAAAGTGAAAGAACTACCATTAGCAGTAGTCAAAATGATCTTACCAACTCCCATAACAGGATAAGAGGAGTTTTTGATGCATGTAACAGTATTCCCTGTAGGGGAAGGCTCGAGTGAAGAGAAGAAACTGCGCTACAAGGTAATATGTTTGATCGCCCCACTGTCAAAATACCAAACATTTGAGTCTACTCCAAACATGCACTGCTCATGAGAAGATGGGTCAAAACTGCGGACATGCACTGCTCATGAGAAGATGGGTCAAAACTGCAGACAGTAGTAAAGGCCCATTCTTCTTCCGGCACAAGATTTGCAGACTCTGTTTTTGGTGTAGAGGCCTCTGCAACAACCATTCCAACCTCTTTCTTCTTTGCCTCTTTTGCAGCCAGTTTTGGACAATTCTTTATGATATGATCATTCCCTTTACAGTACTTACAAAACAATTTCTGCTGTTCTGATTTTTTCTCATCTTTGTCTTGGTTCTTCGAATGTGCAGCATTTGCAGATTTCTGCTTACTAGTAGAAGAACTCCATTTTCCTTTGCCCTTCTGACTAGCCAAGAAAGCTTGATCTGCAACATGCATAATGGACTTGTTCTGCCTGGACTGATCTTCCTACAACAGAACAGAGACTAACTCCTCAAATGACAAGGCATTTGGATTGCCTTTCATCATCAATCAAAGAGTAGAAGCAAAACTCTGATATGAATCAGGAAGACCATTCAGAACGGTCTGCACAAGTGAGCTATCTGGTATAACCTCATCAGCAGAAATCAATTGTTCCTTCAAGTCTTTGATCTTTGTTAGGAAACTGTCCATAGAATCACCTTCATTCATGTGCTCACTCTCCAACTGTTTTCGGAGGTAAGCAACACGAGCCTCATTCCTAGCTTGGTACAATGTGGTAAGTGTATCCCAAGCATCCTTAGCTATTCTGCAGGAGCGAATATGAGGAATAATGGCATGTTTGACAGACAAAGCTATCAATGCATGTGTCTGGGCATCTCTGCCATCCCAACGAATCTGCTCTGCAGTAGGTGCAGCAAAAACAGCAGCACGAATAGGAATCTGCACAATATCATCTTTGACACCATCTTCATTAGCTCCAACACCTGTATTTGTAGTACCTATTGTTACAGGATGTCTTTCAACACCGCACAATGTTCCATAATCCTTTTGCAACCAATACATGTCGCATCATATAAGCCCATAATGGGTAGTTGGTACCATCCAACTTATCCTCAACAGCCAACATACGGAATACATCACTGCTTTCAGCCATGGCCGGTGACTAAAATACCTTGATGCAGAAAATTGATTGTATCTCAAAAAGTTGAACGGAACTGCCCAGACAAGTTCTGCTAAACCTTTAGCAGACTTCGAGACGCTTAAATTGGCGAACAAAAACTAGTATATACCTTTGGCACAAAAAGACAAAATAGCCTACACAAGCGTTTGGATGGTGCGTTCGGAGGCCGAAACGAGCTCAGATCGCGATTTCGGCACCACAAAGTGAAGCTGTTTTGATCTCGGAAACACGCTGAGGATGCTCACCAAAATTCGTGCAATTCTAAGTCTGCAAATGGAGGAGTGTCGACGACGCCCTAGATGAAGCGAGGACCTGCTCTAATACCAATTGTTGGAGTTGGACGTCTGCGGAAGCACGCGAACAACACAAGGAAGAAGAAGAAGAAGAAGCTTGGAGCACAAACACACAATACTGAATGTATTACTAGAGAATGTACAAAGATCAGTAGCCCATTAGGGCAATAGGCGTATATACAAGCTGGGGGAAAAAAAACCTCCTAAAGAGGGAAAAAAGTGCCCCGGTGGTCCTAGTGTGTTCACACACATCACTACCTAAATATATCAACAGAAGAGTGTGCTCACACTCTTGCTTATGGAGAACCTATTAGCAGCTTGGTGGTGTGGATCAGCCATTCACATGATGTATTTGAGTATTGTCTTCTACATGAAGATTTTGGGTTACTTCAAAGACATTGGATGGTGGTTAACATAAGATTTACATCTTATGTTAAGAATTCAGGTATATATTCTCTTTATGCACACAGGTACTACTTAGAGTGTATGGAGGCACTGGCATCCATATCAGGAGGAGTCCTATTCGGCATAGGTACAAGAGAATCAGTACATGTATGCTTTATGCATATTTGGATAAGGTGTTCGAGAAGGTATGGTCATATGAGTATTTCTGGCAACAAACTTGTTAGCATTCTTTGCTACTTTTGTAAGTATGTGATCTTTTCACACACATGTCTGACTTAGGACCTTCCAAATCCTAAGGTTAGATGAGGGTTTTCTGATTATCAGTTTTAGACTGATTCTTCCTCTTTCTGTCACTCATATTCACTCTTCTACAACCTATTAGGTCACACATCTCATGTATATTCAGATTTCTGTCCATACATCTGAATATATTTGTTACATTTGTACATTCACTCTTCCATCTATTTCTGTTCACATAGAGTGGTTGAGAGTTTTGCTCCCACATTGTACATTGAACATTGGTATATATGATTGTGTGAGTAAGCAGTGGCTTACGTAACACTTTACACATGTTGTCTAATCTTTCTCTATCTTTGTCTCATCATTTGTATGATTAAGTGTGGTATGTTCATGTTTTGTCAATTGGAAGATTGCTAGAAACTGTGTTGTAGATATTGGACCTATGGAACTATGGACCTGTGATATTAGTTATGGGCCTACTAAATTTCCAACATCCAATCCCTGATCCCCTAGCAGAAAATGTGATCTACCTCTGAATAGAAGTTGAGAAATCAAAATAATTCAAGTTCTACAATTCCATAATGACCTTTACAAAGCTATGATAAACTTCAACTTTTTACTGTACAATTGTCCTTTTTAATTTACTCAAGTTGGGGCCTGTCAAACTTCCTCGTTTTTTTTAACTTCAATGTTTCTATAATAATCTTCATAAAACTAAAGATCTAAAGCAGCAAAGCTTGGTTATACATTTTTTAATAAGCCCATTTTTTAATAAGCCCATTTTTTTCGTTTTCTTCTCAGCATAATAACATCGTCATGAAGAATATTGAATTCTCCATATGAAGCAAAAGAAACCACAATTGTCACATCTTGACAATCACTCTATTAGCCTCCTGTTATCCAAAACGACTAAACTAAAGGGTTCTTGGGTGGTAGTTCACAAAATTAATCTACAAACTGTTAACTTTCCCACTACTTGTTCGTACACCAACTTATCCAAACACTTCTACTATTCTTCAAATAGTATCTTATATATCACCCACAGACATTGATTGCTACAACATTCTCATTGTTCTAATACTTCCACTAATTTGTTTACTAATTATTACTGGACTCTTAACATTGTTCGATCTTAACACGTTCAGAACAACAATTATAATTTGTCGCACACTACCGGATTGAATTGGAACAATCAACAACGTTAACCGTCTTAAACTTCCAAAATAACTTTGCATTTCATCGAAGTAACACATCACTTAATCACTTAATAGTAATAAAACTTAACAACACAATTAACAAGTGATAATGACAACGCAAATAATGATAGCGACACAGAATACTAAACAAGATTGGTGGCAATATGTCAGCACTTTGATCCTCCATTGCGATCGAATCCTTGCAAACTCATCGTACCGGACTCTCATCCATGTGACAGTCTTTGTATTAACTCTTTGAAATATTACAACATTTGGGAAGATTACAACGCTTCATCGAAATGGTTCAGTGAAATTATATGTATTTTTACAAATAATCACACCGTCAGCCTAACATCGGCATGCATGGGCATCCGAACCCTAAGCAAAAAAGCCATCGTCTATTAATCCTTGCATATAAATTGTATGGCCTTCCTCAAAAATGTGTTTTATTTTCTTCTATAATGCTTTTAGCAACTTTTGGACCGTATTTATATCAAGGAGTTGTGCTTTTGAACTAGATGAATTGGTTGCAACTGCCTGATCAAGAATACTCTTGCTCAATTCCACCAAAAAGGATTCTTGTAGATAAAAATCATTCTTTAATGCTGCTCTATATCGGACTTTACTCTGTTCTGCATCCTCTTCAACCTTCTTCATTTTCTCAATTTTGATTGCTTAATAGGTTCTCTATCTGGTGGATTTGTTGTGCTTGAAATTCAGTAGTTTTGAAATATGCTTGACTTTCCTTCTATGTCACATCTAATTCTGTTTTTAACTGAATTGTATCACCTATCTCTACGTTTAGTGCTTGAGCCTTGGTAAAAAGTTCCTCCTTTAGATGCCAACTCAGTTTCCCACTGAACAACTTTATTGGTGATTTCAATACAAGCATTCTCCAGTGCAGTAGCCTTTTCAATTTGCTCTTCTAATACTAAACCTATTTTTGCCAAAGCATCATTCTTATCAGCTAACTCCCTTCACAAATCTTCCAATTCATTGTGTTTTTCTTGCAATTGCTACTGCAACCGCAACTCATGTGCTCTGAATCTAATAACTTCCTCTTGGAGAGGGCTATATTTGCCTAGGCCATTTCTAATTCAACTTGAAACTCCCTCTGCAGATGTTGTTTCTCTGCTTCCATACTGGTTTGGATTTCACATGTAGCCTGTATCAAATACTTGCCTACTTTGGCAATATTGGCTAATGAAAAATGGGGGCAACTCCCCAATTGGAGGAAGGAGCCCGCTGGAATAGATGGTGCCACTGATGAACAAAGCACTAAGCCTTCATCAATGGGTTGATCAAATGTGATTGGAGGAGGTGAATAGTCGGGGGAATCTAGCAGAGTGATTTCTTTAGTCTCATCATGCACAAGGTTAGTCGCCGATGATACAATCGGACCAGATGGCATAGTAGGAATCGCAGGCTGAAGAAGGGCAGGAGGCTCTGTGAGTAAGGAGATTTCTTTCACTTTGGTCATAGAAACTTCGGTAGTCTTTTTCGGAACAGGTTGCTCTAATATTCGAGTAATAATATCATTGAGCAACGAGCAGAGTACCTTCTTTAGTGAAGAACTTGTAAGGACCTCAGGGAGCACATCATCATCCATCTATGGTGAGTTGGGATCTGTATCAACGACAACAGTGATCTTAACTGCACCATCGCCATCAAATGCAGAAAGAACTTTGTCTTCATCTTCTTTGGCATGATAGCGATTCTAGTGTCAGCTTGAGCAGAAGAAGAGCTAGAAGTCGTAGTAGTTGCGACAGCAACATGCATTCGTTTTCGAGAAAAGCACATCAGCATAGAATCTTCTTCTTCTTCTTCATCAACCATATGGGAAGCGACTACAGATGTAGGAATGATAGGGTCTATTGAGGCAAGAACCTCAGGAGGTGGATCGGAGAAGTAGCGAGAAAATGTTGGGCAATCTTATTCACGGGAATTCTCCTTTGGACAACTATTTCACCACCACCTGAGATTCTTTATGAATGTGACGGAGGTAGAGCAGTGCCCAATTTACTAGTTCACGGGCTACCATATCAATTACCGAATACATAGGTCTGGATATATCGTATGTACATTTTTCGACATTAATGGTTACGATGAGGAATTACAAAGCATGACACTCGAGGGGAAGTCTACACATAATGGCATACTCATTGGAGAATCGTCATGGAAAGAGTGCATTTGTTGTGGCAATGGGCAATGGGGTAACCTCAGTACATCCAACATTGGGAAGGCAGAGTCGGGAAACAATTGTGTCTAACGTGATGCAGGTCCTCAAATATGATTTGACCATTGGCCATGAGGTGACGAACACGGTACAATCTGCAATACTATGATCATGGATAAAGGATGGGACGGCATTGTGTGCCACAACAGTTGTGCAAACTACAACAAACCGTGCACTCAGACATACTCAGCTAGGTTGGGAGCCATAGCATCACCAACCCTAGTGAGGTGAGGCAAAGCTTCCATGGTTGCAACGAGAGTAGAAGGCCAGGGAGAGCGTAAGTTTGCAGGATAGCACACAAAGTTCACAATAGCATGCATACACACACTGTAAAAAGCAGTAAGTAAAACACCAAGGGATAAATAGAGGGGGAAAGAAGGAAGATGGCTGTTGATTTCTTTGATGACCCTCCCAATTTTAGATGCCGGTCTTAGCTTGCACAGAATTCAAGATGGTTAGACAAGGAGTTCAAAGTCTTCCCTTGCCGCCCAGCCGCATGTATACGTTTCATATATTTTTCTCTCACTAATTACCCCTTGGTCACTCATGTGAGTATCCTACTCAATGTATCTAAGAGGTGGTTCACACCTCTTACTCACAACTAATGAGTAGTACTCCATGTTACATTTCTTTCCCCTTAACTCCATTTTTAGATGTCGCTCTCAGCTTGCACAGAATCCAAGACGGTCAGACACGGAGCTCGAAGTCTTCCCTTGCCACCCAGCTGGGTGTATATGTTTCATATATTCTTCTCTCACTAATTACCCACAAGAGGTAATTTCTCATGGCCTCTCACATGAGTGCCAAGTTTGATGACCCTCCCAATTTAGACGTCGCTCTCAGCTTGCACAGAATCCAAGACGGTTAGACACAGCGTTCGAAGTCTTCCCTTGCCATCCAGCCGTGTGTATACGTTTCATATATTCTTCTCTCACTAATTACCCCTTGGGCACTCATGTGAGTATCCTACTCAATGTATCTAAGAGGTGGTTCACACCTCTTACTCAGAACTAATGAGTAGTACTCCATGTTACAATGGCGTAACATCATGCAACGACCATGTAAATGAGAACAGGTAATAGAATGCTGCCAAACAACCAAAATTGCATGGAAAATTGCATGAAAGGGGAATGTGGATGGTGTGCACCATTAAGAAGCTGTCAGAATCAATATTCATTGATGAGAGTGCAAAAAGGTCATAAGTTTGATCCGTTAAAGGGGCTGCACAACAATTCTCTGGTCAAAGTAGTCAAGCAAAATGTAGCCAGACCAATCTGGGCTACAATTCGGTCAGGGCTAAACCATCCGACTTTAAATTTTCCCGCTTTTCGATCAACTTTGGAATTATAGACTAAAACTAATTGCCCAACTTGAAACACTGGTAACCTGAGAAAAATGATCATGAGTTCTAGCTTTCCGGATCTGCATCTCCTCCATCAGTAAAAAACTCTGGAAACGGGTTTCATCCAAAGTAGGGAGGTTGTCAAGTCGGCTATAAACTGTTTCTTATAGTAGGATTTTGTTCTTGATGGCAACACGAAGACTGGGAACAACCATTTCCATGGGCGTTATGGATTCAATTCCAAACGCCAATTTAAAAGGTGTGAATCCGGTAGCTACTTTGTACGTAGTTAAGGCCACAGAACTGAAGGAAGCAGTTGATCCAATGCTTTGAAGAAAAGGCAATTAATTTTCGAAGCATAGTGAGTAAAGTTTTATTAGTACTTTCAGCTAAACCATTTGCCCGCGAATAACAAGGTGTACTAAATTTATGGATGATATTAAAATCATTTGTCAAAGCTTTAATTAAATCATTCGAAAAATGGGTGCCTCGATCTGAAACTAGCTCCATCGGTAAACCAAAACATGGAAAAACTTCCCTCGTTAGACATCAAGCGACTGAAACTATCGTAGATTTTTTTAAATCCCAAGCTTCAGCCCATCGGGTTGCATAGTCGATGCAAGTCAAGATATACTCATTATTGATGGCGGGAGGGGAAATAGGTCCAACAAAGTCTAACCCCCATTTTCAAAATGGTTCTAGAGGCATAACATGCTGAAGGGGAAAATATTTAGCCAGAATCAACTGAACAATCCTTTGACATGGATCACACATAAGCGCATACTATCGAACATCTTTAATCATGGCAGGCCACCACAACCCACTTTGTAGGACGTTACATAAAGTTAGATCCATTGAGAAGTGACCGCCAATGGGGTCAGAATGAGCAGAGGCAAGGGTGGCAGGCACCTCGTGGATGTGAATATAGTGGAGCCAAGCACTAGAGAGATCATAATAATACAATTGATCGATTATATGGTAAACTGCTTATTGTAGGTAGCTAACTTATAGCGTTCTAGTAAAGATAAAGAATCTAGGAAAGGTACGGTCTTTTGAAAGGAGTAAATAGTATCATAGTAAGTGGTAGCGAAATTCCATGGTGTCACAACACTAGCAGGTTGGGGTGTATAAATAACCAGAGGGTTCATATCAATGACGTCAGGTGCCTCACTGGAATCCAACTGGGAGAGAACGTCAGATAAAGCATGGTGCGTCAACTGGAGAGCCCATCGAACTAGTCTACTAGTACCACCTCATTCTGAACGAGATAGACAAGAGCAATGTGATCCACATGGAAAGTGAATTTACGGCCTAATAAATAATTCCAATACTTCTTAATAGAGTAGATCAATCCAAGACACTCCCGTTCAGTCACTAAATAGTTCTTCTCTGCATTAGCAAGTGATCGACTAGCGTAATAAATTGTTCTATACCACTTATTTGTAACATGAGTGAGGAACTGCCAATGGCTATGTTTGAAGCATCAATGAAAACATGAAAAGGTAGGTGCCGATTGGCCGCTTGCAAAATAAGGGACACTAAGGTCTTCAACCGATCAAAAGCAAGTTGGCACTCCGATGACCAGTAAAAGTCTTTCAGAGGGAGGTTAATTAATTTGTTCAAGGGGACAGTGAGATGCATTAGCCACCATAGGTGACGACCGTGCCATCGTATTTGTCCTAGAAAACGAAGGACTTCCTTAGCATTCCTCGGGTTAGGGGCTTCTAAAACCACTTTAACCTTGTCGAGGTCAACCTGGATGCCCTAGGCCAAGATGATATGACCCAACAATTTCCCACACTGAACAAAGAAAATAGATTTCGCAAGATTCAAGCAAAGTTTGTATTTGTGGCACTTAAGAAAGCATAAACTTAACTCAATCAAGCAATCCACTTGCCAACCAGAGACAAAAAAATCATCTAGAAAAACTCCCATGAAGGTGATGAGGTAGGGGGAGAAAATATCAGGCATGTAGCGCTGAAATGTACTCGGGGCATTATGCAGACCAAACCACATTACTGTACATGCAAAGACTCCCCATGAAGTAATGAAAGTTGTCTTTGGTATGTCTGCAACAGCCATGCACATCTAGTTGTAACCACTGTATCCATCTAGAAATGAATAAACCTCAAGTTCAACAACATCATCGAGCATACTGTCAAGGAAAGGAAGGGGAAAAACATTGAGTATGGTGGCCTTATTGAGTTTCTGGCAATCCACGCATATTCGGAGCTGCATGTTCTTTTTAGGAACGATAATGATGGATGATATCCACTCAGCATGTTCTATTGGGATAATAAAACCAACCTTCAGGAGACGATCAATTTCTTCTTTAACTAACTGTGCATAGTGCAGATTCATGCGGTAAATAGGTTGTCTAATTGGTTTAGCATCCAGTTGCAAAACTATCTGGTGTTGGTAAATTCGAGGGTCGATACCCTTCATACCCTGGTAATCCCATGCGAAGACATCCTCAAATTCCGTGAGGAGTTGAAGCATATTATTCTGCTCCTCTTCAGTAAGTTTGGGGCTAATTTTGATTGGTTTCATCTTGTCTTCAGTACCCAAATTACAGGTTATCAATTGGTCTTCAATAATGTAATATTGAGATTGCTTATCTTCGGATTCTAGCCAATCAGGAACAATCTCATCAATGGGATTCGATCGAACAGTTGTTTGTTCCGTTGGATCTATACCAATGACAACATAGGCCATCATGCAGGCTGAAGGAGACCATCGGTCCAATAGTGGTTGGAAATCCACTACTCCTAAGGACAACAAGTCAAAATTTGCTTGCAGGAATTCACATTCTTCGTTATCAGTCAACCCATCCATCATGTGTATGGATTCTGCAATGTGTGAGAGTGCATGCACTATGGCCAATTTCATGATATCTAAAGGTACTCTATACTCATGATGTTTATATTTAATGATGAGTTCCTTTTTGGACTAGTCTTGAAGGACCTTGGCTTGTTTTAGCCATAGTCTACCAAATAGGAGATTGTAATCGTATCTGTTATCTGGGATGTCTAAAACTAGAAAAGTCGTAGAGAAGACTGCTCCTTGCAATGTAATAGGGATATCCCGTACTAATTCAAGGGGGTGAACACATGATTGATATGCCGTACGTATAAAAAATTGCACTAGTTCAAAACTAAGCCATCCAAACTTCTTACAAAGTTCCAAGGAGACTAAATTCACACCAAATCCTCCATCAATGAGCACTCGATCAATGCGATGGTTCTTGTACCATATTGTTATGAGAGGTGCAGCATGACATATAGTGTATGCGGTTGCTTGCATGGTAGCCACACAGGGATCTTCTGGTTCATATGGCATACCTAGATGTTGCTCGAATTGTTTGCGAACCTTCGAAACCAAAGCCAACAGTTGCCTGAGTTGCAACATGAGAGGAGAAGATTTCAACACAGACCATAAATCCTCTGTTTTCGTATTTGGAGTACCCTTCGCCACCTGCTTTGATACTGTAGGATTTACTCCACTCTGTGACACGGATGCATGTTGGATATGAGTAACTGGTTCCGGTGGAGGAAATATCATTGGCTCTTATGCGGCCCATTTTTGTGTTGTATTCATCATTCTTTCTTGTTCTTTAAACCCTAGTTCATAAACTGCTGCAATCGGCTGCAATAGTCGGCCAAAACAAGTATGTATGGCCGCTGCATGAGTATCTAATTCTGCAATGTTGACTAAATTAGTCATGGGTGCTTCTCTCTTTTTCTTGTGTTATCGTACTCTTGGGCCTCTTTATAATTTTTGCAGATATGTCCCAATTCTTCATAGAAATAGCATCTTGTCATTCGCCTTGATACATAATTCAATGTTCTTGGTTGTGCTTAGGGTGGCTGTTGTATTAATCCATGTTGCCAATTTGTTTGATCATACCTTGGGTATCTGGTGTTTCTCAAATGTAGCAACACATAAGTATTGTGCGATAAGATTCAGTTACAACAACATTCACTGTGACCCGATTCTGAGCCTTCGCATCGTATACACGATAAGTTGTAGCATGGGTATCCGTGTTGCAGATTGCGCAATGTTGTTGATTTAATCCACAGTTTGCTACAATGTGTCTCGGGTTCTTACATTTTACACAAAAAAAATTCTTAGCTACATTCATACCTTTATCTTTTGCAACTACAATCCATTCGAGGTTTTCGGTAAAACCTCCAACCTTTTTTTCCAACTACATTGCTTGATCTATGACGGTGTCCAAGGGTAATGTACCTGTACTCTGAATTATCATGACTTGTTTAAGCTACAGGTTTAGACCATTGATGAGCCATTGTGTAATTTCATCTTCAAGTAGCCTGCTTTCAGTCGGTAGTTTCCCTAAATGCATCTTGAAGATGGTAGTATAGTCCTGAACAATTTGATTAGGCTTGTGTCGGTTATTTTGTAAAAACTAAAAAATTTGGGTTGGATTTTTCTTGGATCGAAATCTTTGTAGGAAAGCATCGTTGATTGCTTCATAAGCAGTAAAATGTTTTTATCTCGTATTCTGTGAGCCACTTTGCTGCTTCATTCACCAGAGTCGTCTGGAAAATCCTGGCTTTATCTTCACTGTCTTTCGTAAGGTTAGCCATGCTTTCAATTACATCTAGATTCACTTCGAACGCTTGCACATGAGCATCTGGGTCGTTGCCAAGAAATCCCCCAAACTTGGTGCACGATATTCCCATTGGGTAATATCCCCTTTGCACACATCCATCATTTATTTATGACTATATTTGGTTACCGTAATGATGGGCTCTTCGGTATGGGTTTTGGTTAGGATGGGATCTTTCGTTTGGGTTTCGGTTAATACCGAAAATTCAATTCGATCGAATGATTCCTCTTGATTATGGCCTTCATATGCTAGCAAACCTTTAGTATCCAGGGTGTGTTGTAAGCCTATAAAGTTTTCTCCTTTAAATGTCAACTCGTCTTTTAAATCCGATGTTTTTCCGGTCGTCTCTCAGTCCTTTCTTTCACTTTCTTGTTGGTTCTTCTTCTTAGAACCTTCACCGAAATTCACTCCAAATGGGGGTACTCGTAAAAGTACTTTGTGTTGATGATACCCTGGACATTCAATGTTAGAGCATAGGATTGGCATACACTATCATTGCTTTATTTACACTTATCGGCCTCCACTCCCTAGAAGGATCGCCAATGTCCCTCTTGTTATCCAGAATGACTAAACTAAAGGGTTCTTAGGTGGTAGTTCACAAAATTAATCTGCAAACTGTTAACTTTCCCACTACTTCATACACCGGATTATCCAAACACTTCTACTATTTTTCAAACAGTATCTTATATATCACCCACAGACATCGATTCCTGCAACATTTCACTATTCCGATACTTCCACTAATTTGTTTACTAATAATTACTGGACTCTTAACACCGTTCACTCTTAACACATTCAGAGCAACAATTATAATTCGCCGCGCACTACAGGATTCAATGGTAACAATCAACAATGCTAACACTCTTAAACTTCCAAAATAACTTCGCATTTCGCCGAACAAACACAACAATTAATCAAACTTAACAACACAATGACAATGTGAATAACGACGACACAGAATACTGAACAAGATTTGCGGCAATCTGACAGCACTTCAATTGTCCACTACGACCGAATCCTTGCGGACTCGTCGTACCAGACTCTCGTCCATGTGACATTCTTTGCATCAACTCTTTGAAAGATTACAATGCTTGAGAAGATTACAACACTTCACTGAAATGGTTCAACAAAATTAAATGCTTTTTTACAAATAATCACATCGCCGGCCTAACAACTCACATATTAAGATAAACACTTGAATTAAGATTAACACCATAAATTTTGCATATTATTTTGGCACACCTATCCATTAGGTTTACTTTTTCTAATTGCTAAACAGATCTTAACAATGCAAAGCATCAGCATAGAAATTCTAAAGTGAGATCAGACAAATTTTCAAAGACATCTTTGCGATCACACAGCAAATATTTGGACTATTTTTTCCATTCCTAAATTTGTTTCTATTAACTTAAGATGTGGAAAAGGATGCACTGAACACATAACATGTTAATCAAGCCTCTCATGTGGGTTCAGCTCACAATCTTATTCATGTGTCTCTTAAGGAAGATCCACAACAAGATATTGCACAATAAGTGATAGTTATGTTAAGATGACTCCAGGTTGATAAATCAAAACTCTCAATCATTATAACGTTTTGGGTTCTAAATTGTCAAGTCAATCTAAGATCTATGTATTAAGCGTATATGTGACAACAATATTGGGATGGATGGACTATCAAGAAGTTCAAGATCAGTGATCACTTGATATTACCTGCAATTAGGTGGCATTTGTATCAGGCAATGTTACAATCTGCTCCATCGAGCATTCACTCAACATTATAGGATCAATCCATGGTATGGATTACTTGAGAATGATTATTTTTAACAGCTTTATAAGCTGACCTCGAGGTTTTGTACCATAATGAAAGCTTACATTTTTATCCAGAACTTCCAAGGTTAAAATACCATATGGGATATAGATCATATCTACTTCTGACTTCGAAATTGAAGGGCTTCGGCAACCATATCTGATAAACAAATATGCTGAAAAGAACACCTGGAAGGGGAATGAAGGTTAGCAGCCAGAGTTTACTTAGCCATCCAAAAGCTGCTGTTTTGAGCATTAACATTGCAAGCAACAATCTTGCACAGGATGGTCCAATTGAGAATCTCAGGAAAACCACACTAAGTAATTTGATCAGCTCAAATGCTTGTAAAGTAATGCAATCAAAAATATGTTCGCAATCCACCCATCTCAATAAAATATGCCAGTTGCGAATTCCTAAAAATGACTGTCAATGTACTTTTGCCCATGATTTATTCATTACTCAGTCAGAGCTCAGATCAGGTTAATTCATTTTCTCGTTTGATTGTAAATAATTTGATAAGCTCAAATGCTTCAAAAGTAATGCAATCATAATATGTTCACAAGCCACCCATCTCATTAAAAGATGCCAATTGCAAATTCCTAAATTCATCTCTATCAAGTCTACCACTTTCTGTCCCCTTTCTATCTTGAACTTTGATGCATTATGCAGATTCTACAGAAACACCAAAAAACCTGAAACAAAAATGCAGCAAGAAGAACAAAAGGTTTCTTGCAAAAGAAGGAAACTTGACAATCCTCAATAAGAGAGAAAGGTGAACTGCTTCCATGAATCCAGGCAAAACACGACTGTATAAACACTTGAACTAAGGAATGACAGGAAACAGCTGGTCTCAAGAAAATATAGCACAAAGGACAGAAACTCTTTTTTCCTTAAAATCAACAAGACGGTACATTGTCACATTGCCTTCAGAATATACAATTTGAGACAAAATATGCCAAGCTTTTGTCAGAGATGTGACGAATGGAGATACTCTGGCTGAGGTAAGAAAGCCGTATTAGACACAAGCAAGGGATGAACTACTGTTCTCCCATGCTAGGTAAGGCATTTTCTGTGAAGGATTTTCACAAGGAACAATGTTCAGTTCCACACAGACAGAAGACATACAGACATTCATTGAAGCATGTCTTTCATAAATAGCCTTCATTTCAGAGGGTTAAGTAAGAAGGTCACTGAGAATCTGCTTAGAAAATAAAAGAGTCCTCAAAGACATTTTAAGATGAGACGTTCAAATATTAATTCTTGAAGTTAGGACCTTTGAAGCATCTTTGAGCCTTAAAATCTGTATGATGCTACCACTTCAATCAACAGACTGATCCAAAAATCAACAGACAGCTGTCATGTCAGACTTCAAAAACTTACTCCACTCATACCAAAGGTGTAATGGAATATAGTACGCTTTAATCAAGCCCTTAACAGCCTGCAGAATTTTCTTCATTAAATAGCGAAGTGTCCGCACTTTTCATCATATTTGACTATATAGATTAAAGTGAATATTGATTGTAATATGCATCAGAATCCACATTTTGAAACGTGCAGAACTTCCCTTCATCAATATGTGTTCCATCATGTACATATAAACCAGGTTCCATTTGCTATCGTTTAAATGTGTGCCTCCTGAAACATTTTTGTGTGAAAGAGTTCACAAGGATCATTAACAATACCACTTCAACTCATAATTATGAGATCCTAAATCACATTAAAAAAGGTATCTACTTGCATTGCTACGTACAACAGCTAAATTGATGTGGCATGAACCTATGGAAAAGGCCTGTGAAACATAAATCATAGGATCATTATCTCCATAAGAGTGTGGCAGTAGGACTCACGTTTTAGAAGACTTCTCTCCTAAAGTCGATCTGCAATCTTCCCCAAAGCATCTGCGAGCTTGTTAAGAACTCCGACTAAACTCTCCATTTGTTCCTTCCGCTGCTCTCTATCTAGCCGACTATTTACATTTTGTGACTCAACATGAGCTGTCAAAACTGCACTACTGGTTTGAAGGAGAGAGGAAAGATGTGATTTGAATTCATGCATATCTCCATTTGATGCATCAATTGATTGCTTCTTCCTTTTTCTTCCTGCCCCTATTCTGGGACCTGCAGACTTGTCACCATATTGAGCCATACTGAACTGCCCATTAATAGATTGTCCAACTTCACATACATCTGCATTTTGAAAAGTAAAGGAAATCGTTAACATATATGCACAGATCTCTGAACATTTAATCAAGAAAAGATGAAAGATATGATTCAAGGGAACGCTAGCCCTATTCTTCACATATCCTTTCTAAAGGTTGTGAAATATCAAGTTTGAAAGATTCATGAGCATAAAGCGAATTGCAATTTATCCACCAAACCTGCACAGATGCAACCATGCATCATTGCAAGTACAAAAATGAACACATGTCGGCATACATATCTTAGTCTCATATGCACAGAAAATGATTGCCAAAAAATCAATCACCTGCTGTTGGAACAGAATCTAGAGAGGGACTTTCAAGAGGAGCTTGATTCATCATTATCTCTTTCTCTGGAGTAGCAGGCACTTCATCATCACCTACACAAGTGCTCTCAAATACAGCTTGATTTGCACAGAAGGAATCCTTGGCTGAGACCAAGAGATCATAAAACGCTTGATCATAACATCCTTGCAACTGATCCGCCTTTTTGTTGTCGCTTGACATCAGCTGAAAATACCACTTTGTTCCTTACTATAAAAAAAGCTTAGTTGGCGTGGAGATTGCAAATCAAACTAAATGGGCTTATAAGGAATTACATATGCAGAAACCTAAGAAACTTCATGGAATGCAAATCAAATGCACAGATCTTAATAATACAGAGAAATAAAAGGACATGCCATAGCTGCTAGCAATAAACAGAAACATATGAATATGATCAAGAGTCTGAAACATAGTATGTGCTCATCACAAGAATTTTTTTAAAAGAAGTTCGGCCGAAGCTCATCATTATGAATCATACTTCCTTTGGAGTAAAACCTCACTTCATGATGTAGGTACAAGAAACAATGATGTATCATGGCCTCTCATAGAATTTGTGTGTGTGCGCGCACGCGCGTTGTGTGTGTCTGTGCGTGACGTTGAAAATTATGTCGACACTACGTGTAAAAAAAAATTATTGCAGTTCGGAAAGGAATGCATACAAACAACTTAACAAGACAATGGGAAGGAGTGCACACAAACAAGACCAAGGAAAAAGCTTAGGAGCACAACCCAAAATGATATTAAATGGTTAACCTATGAAGATAATTAGCCATTTACGATTATGTGCATTTGTACAAGCCAAGGGACCAAACCCAGCACATCTAAGAGTGTTCATAAACATCATTACCATAATGTACTTACAAATCCCCCCTAGGGGCGGGATAGTGAATAAAAAATTGGCACACATGTATAAAGAAGTGCTTAGCTATATGAATTGTGAACGAGAAATATGCCCAAAACTTTGAGAAAAGCTTTGAACTTCTCACATTGCAAAGCCTTTGTGATAGGTTTGCAAGGTTATCTTATGTGGGCACATAAGCCAAATTCATCTCTCTTTTAGAAAGCCTATCCCTTGTTGTGATTCTCCTTCTTCCTTGTGCTATATAGATGCTTTTGTAGACTTCTAACTCCAACAATTGGTATCAGAGGAAGGTCGCCACTTCATCTAGGGCATCGTTGACACTCCTCCAATCATAGTCTCAGAATCACACAAATTTTCTTGAGCATACTCAGGGTGATTAGGAGATCAAAACTGCTTCACTTTGTGGTGCCAAAATCGCGATCTAAGCTTGTTTTGACCTTCGAATGCACTATCACAGTGGTTATGCAAGCTATTTCATCTTTTTGTGCCAAATATATATACAGGTTTCGGTTTGCCATTATAACCATCTTGAAGTTTGCTACAGGTTTAGCAAAACTGGTCAGGGTATTTCTGTTCAACTTTTTCAGATATAGTCATTTTTCTGCATCAAGGTATTTTAGTCAGTGACCATGGCTGAAAGTAGTGATGTATTTCGTATGTTGGCTATTGAGGATAAGTTGGATGGTACAAAATACCCTTTATGGGCTTATATGATTCATCATGTATTGGTTGCATAAGAATTATGGAATATTTTGTAGGGTGTTGAAAAACGTCCTATTACACCTACAAATACAGGTACTAAAGTTGATGCAGATGACATAGAAGATGGTGATATTCTGCAGATTCCTATTCGTGTTGCGGTTTTTGCTGCACCTACTGTAGATAAAATTCATTGCGATGGTAGAGATGCTGTAGCTCAGTGATGAGTAGAACCTCCTTTAATGTCAATCCGGGAAAACGTGAGGATGGTATGATGACATCGAGCAAGTGAAGGCACAAGTGTGTGTGTGAGAAGCACACTAACATGCACACGCATACACACACACACGCACACAAGGCAAGAGCAAAGAGAGAGACAATGGAGTTCTTTTAGATTACTTCAAAAGTGCTCATACATCTTCAAATATATTACAAGCTAACCTTAAAAATGAGCTCTCTAGCTCTATTTATAGTTTTTGACTAGCTTTTGGCCCTGTCCAGACCTAGTGTCCGGCCTAGTTAAAAATTAGGTTCTAGGGCCTATTTGAAGGCTCAAACGGAGTCTAAAAAATATGAAAACTGATAGGTAGCTACTTCTAATGCTCCTCAAGCTCAAGGACTCCTTGGCTTGCACAAAATGGAGCTACAAAAATATGAAAGGGTATTTACAATGATTTTTAGTGATGAACATCACTATTTTTGTAGGGATTTCTTCTAACAGTTTGACATACATTTCTTCTAGCTCCCTACTTGCTCCTTCTCCTTGTGTGTCCACCTCTTTGATATGCTTTAGCTTCATGAAAAAAATAATGGCCTACTTTCCAGATCTTCGTTGACTACCTTGTCTGCTTGTGCCTTCTCTCCGCTCTGGCTCCCTTCTTTGACTTCCTTGTCTTGTGAGTCCTTGGGTGCCTTGACTGCTGCCAACACCCCCCCCCTCTCTCGCGTCTGTCATCTCTGATAGACCCTTGTCGAGCTGAGCGTTGGACATAATATTGAACCACATCGGAAGCAAGGTGGTGTTCTTCTAATCGCAGTCCCCGTGCTAGGTCTGTTAACAATGCATCCCAATCCACTAGACCTGGGACATCTGGATGGGGCACCCGCAATTGATCTGAGTGGATGGTCCTCTCCACAGCGAATAGTTGGAGGAGATGTGAGGGCTTGGGTACAAATATTTCTAAGTGATATTCCCAGAACCCTATGACGAACATCTCCTCGAAGGTCTGCTTGAAGCATGCTGGGAGGTATTTTATTCTTGCGTGCCAGGCATATACTACCTTTATTGAGGGGGTAGTGCTCATGTCATATACCAAGTCTTGGTTGCCTGCAATGAAGCCAAATCCTGAGAAATGGGGGTCCTTGATGTTCTTGAATGTCCTGAATGTGATCAGCATTAATTCAAAGATTTTCATGCACATTTGTGCCATCACATCAGGTGTGTTCCATAGTCGAAGGAACTAGTGACGGATTGTAGAAATCATATAAGCAACTATGGGAGGTCCTTGTGGAGGTGCTAGATAGACATAATTTAACCACCTTGCACAGCCTTTGACATTCTTGACAGCGATGGTAAACTCGGGCCAGGTGCGTCTGCGGTAGACTGGAACATAACAAGGGTTGTATTTGATAAATAGCGGCATGTTATTCCAGGTACGAACCATTTCAGGATAGGTCTCGAGAAGACGGATCCTCCAGTTGGGTTGATGAATGGATCCTTTTTTAGCACTCTCAGGGATATCATCGGGGCCAAATTGTGTGGCAAAGGTTGGAGCCTTGCCACATTGTCGTTGAATCTCTGCGTTGTAATCTGCCAAGAGTACACAATATGGCACATACTGATCATCGTTGGTGCCTATCCATCTGTGATGGGACATACTTCGGAAATATTCTGACTTTATGATAGTGTCTTCTACTTTAGCCATTGATTGGATTTGGATTGCGACTCGATCTTCATGGGTTTTAGCTGTCTTTTCGAGTGTCTGAAGCCATTCGGGTGCTTCGACTTCCAGGGTGTCCATTCCTTCCGAGGTTTGCTGACCTCCTGGCATCGGCATAGGAACATATGGTTCCTCATACAACTCATCCACTCAATGGGTACCAATTCATCTGGCTCTAGTTCCACAACTGGAGAGGGTTGTCTTTCATATTCCAGTAACTTCTTTTGCAATTCTTCCACCTGCTCTGTTAATGCCTTTACCTCTTCTGAAGTCGAGGTTGACTGTATGTCCTTCGGTTGTTCCTCTTGTTCCTTTATCTGACGTCGCAGTGCGTCTCTTTCCTTTTCTAGATCATCATGTGCTTCTAATAGATCGGCATAGCTTTCCAAGATTGTCTTCATTGTATCTGAGGGGACTGCTTTAAATTGCTCTGGGTCGATTTCATGCGGGGAGCCTTCCATTGCAGCTTCTAGGTTTTCTTCATTTTGCTTCTACAGGCGCTTGTTCTCTTCAAGGGCGGTAGCCATATGTTTTTTGAGTAGGGTCAAATTACGTCGGACTCTTAGATTATCTGTTTGGTAGACTTCAAGTAAAGCTTCAAGTTGTTTGACGCCTGACAACTGTGATGGTTGGGGTGTCTCCAGGAGAGTTTGATGGGCCTGCTCGAGTGTGGTGTAGTGTTGATTGAGGTCTGCGTTTTCGTCTTCTATAGTTGTGAGCCGCCTCTGTAGTTGTTGGTGATTCGTAGTTAGTTGACGATGAAGGTCTTCAAGGGCTTGAGACTCACTCTGTGATTGGTACACACATTGATGTAACGTCGAAAACACATTATTTACATTAAAGAATGCAGGGAAAGGAGAGGATGCAGGGGGAATGGGAAAGGGAAAGGGAGTCGTGAATGAGGTGGAGTCAAGTGGTGATGTGGGTGGAGGGGGTATGGGAGATTGAGGTTGCATGGGGGGAGGGAGTGGTGCGGTGGCTGGTGATGTTTCCATGGTGTCCGATGTGTGTGTGACCGTGTAGATGGGGACAGTGGGTGGGGTGGATGTGATGTTCGTGAATAGTGTTGTGAAAGTGGGCATGGTAACTCCTCCGAATTGGATGCTGGGAGAGAGAGGAATTCCCATGACACATGTGGTAATGGTGGAAGTGGTGTGGGTAGTGTCATGTGGTGAAGTGAATTGTGTAGTGAGCGGTGGTGATCTTGGGGCTTCGTGATGTTCATCTATCTGTGTAGTGTCTCCTGGTGCCGATACATTCATGTGAAGTTGCTTGCTGGAGCGCATAGGACGGGTAGGTACTCGTTTCTCAAATCGGTGAATATAAGCCATAGCTGAATGAATGGCTTCATCTAAGCCTACCGCATCTGCGTGCAGGTTCATGGATTCAATAAACATGTCATCCACGCCTTCCTCTGCTAACATTTGGCTCATGAGCACCTTTCCTGTTTCGAGAGACATTTTGTGTTGTTCCTAGACTAGCTTCATGGTTTGATACAATCTTTTTATTTGTGCCAAATATGCTGGGGCACTTGCTAGTTCTGAAAGTTCATCATACTCTTGATCATGTTCCTCATTTGCTTCTTCTTCTTCTGTCTCTTCTTCATCCTCTTCTACTTCTACTACTTCCGGTTGGGTCGGGGCTGAAGTTGTCGTAGTGGGTTGTGGTCCCTGGGTCTACTCTGCTCTATCTCGAGGTTATTTTCATTGATCAACCTAGCAATTTCTTCATCAGTGAGATCATTCAGGGTGTAGCCCTATGGAAACTCCAGGTCAGAAGGGATTGGAGGGAAAACTAGATTAGGTCCTTTTGTACTTGGTCTGGGTAAGCGAATAGTAAAGGGTCGGACACGTCGCGTTTGGGGAAGGGTAACTTCTGGTGTGGTGGTGGCTCCCCTTGCTTGGGCACATGGTAATTGGACTGTCCCTCTCATTCTCTTCGATGGAGGACCCGCTGCTGATAGTCGTCTCTGGAATTCTTGGGCCCTGGACCATACTAGTGCTCTTTGAATAGGTACATCATAAGATAAGCACCTGTAAATTATTCTTGTCAGGGCGCAACACCCATGGAGCACGTTCTTCTGTTTCTTATTCCACCGTTGATGGGCTAGATGGATTTGATCTATGATCCAATGTGGTATGTTGATGGTGAGATCCTCTATCTCCGCCAAGTACAAGCTGAACCATATCTTTTTTGGTGGCATAGTGAAGCGTTCTTGGGTGAGAAAATCAAAGTGTTGCATGATCGTTCGTAGGTGGAGAGCGATGGTAGGTGTCATTGCTACCATGTCCTTCAATTTATTGAGATCCTTGTGCTTCATCCTGCTTGGAACCATTGTTTCTTTCTCAGTGGGAATATGCATACCTTGCATGTTCAATGCTTCCCATACCAGGTTGAGGGTCAGTTTGAATCTTTTGAGTTCGTGGCCTGGCATCAATGAGGGTAGTACAAAAGTACTATCGCCTCCCTTGGCCCTGCTAGGGGTGATGGTACTGATAAAATAGGAGCAACGTAGGAAATCTGGCTTAGGTAAATGTGCCCTGAAATAGCTATCCAAGCCCGCTTTGGTCCATACCGATCGCATTACTTCTGCATTCTAGTACTGCTCAAACTCACGGGTGAAAAAATGGTATCGTCCCCATTTGCCATTAAACTCAATTTCTGCCTCCCAAAAGTAGGTTCCGTCTCCCAAGGGTCATGCGACATCACTAAACCAATGCACGTGTTTCCCCACTTGAGAAGTGTGTCCTTGAGGAGGGTCCTGAATAGGAAGCACATGCACAGCCCTAAGTTCTTGAGGCCTCTCGGTGAGTTGTGATTCAAGAAGGAGGGTTTCAATATCCACAATCTGGGCACTAGACCCTGCCTGGGAACTGGTGCCTCCTGCTTCTGCCATGTTACTGCTTGCTTGCTGGTTTTGTGAGAATATAGAATCATGCGTTAACATTGTAATGGACAAGATAGAACAATTTTTGTCCCTGTTACAACATTAACATGAGGTGAGTAATGGGTTAGTGGGTTAGTGAGTGCTCGATGATTATGTGTGTAGTTAATGAACAACTAGTCCTATGAGCTAAGTGAAAAGGTGCAGTGTGAGAGTGATGGAGTTAGGAAGTGGAGATGAATTTACAAAAGGGGTCGGGGGGTTTATTACACGCTTTGGGCTGCCAAATACAGTGGATGGCTTTTGGTGTTGGTTTTGTGGAGACTCTGGAGGGCTTTATGAGTATGTCTGCTTGGAAATGAGGCTTTTTAGGGACCCATTTACAAGTGAGCCTGTTCGTGCTTACGGGCGAATATGTGTTCGTGCGTGTTAAGTAAGAATGGGTATCCGCTGTTCGCGTGAGTGAACCGTGTGTACATGGTGTGATCTCTGTGTAGCTATTTGAGCCTGCAAGCAAGCCTTAGGCACCCAAATTTGTCTTGATTGTGGGCCCGCCTTCATCGACTTCTTGGGTACCCAAATAGACTTCACTTTCGCAGAAGAATTTTTGAAAGACCTCTTATTAGTATCGTGTCGTTGATTACTAATAAGAAGTTTAGCCCATGTTGTTGGCTTGATGCAACAGGATGCTCGCCTTTCTGTACCCACACTTGTGTCAATGGCTGAGACATCTTGCTTCGCATTTTGGCCTCCAGCATAGGTAGTACTCTGTTCCTTCTGTGTTTGATCTGCCTTTGGTTGCTGCATCCCTCTGGCCTTTGGAAAAGAAGGGAGTTCTGTTGTGTCCTTGACTTCTTTATTGGGATCATCATTCCTCTGCATCACATAGTTTTGGACAAGAACAGCATGGTCATCTTCATGCGTACTCCTGGAAGGACCAGGAGTGTGTGCCTTTCCTAATTCCTCGAGTGCTTCATTTTCTAGCTCAATTGTAATGCATTTCTCATTGACCCAAACCTGAAGAAGTCCACTTCTTAGGTTTAAGTTGACTGCATGGTTATAGATCCAGTCTTGACCCAAGGCAAGAGGCTCAGTGAGGTCCTCATCTTGACACACTAGTACTTTAACTGTCAGTAAAACGTCTTGAATGTAGAGGGGAAGTTCCACCTCGCCCATGCGAGGGGTTTCCACACCTCCCAATCCTATGAGATATGCCTCTATAGGATTGACTTTTAATTTCATTTCTTGACAGTAAGAGAATCTCACCGCACTAGTGGCTGCACCTGAGTCAATCAATGCTCGCACAGTTTTTGCACTAATTCCTTGTCCTATCTCTAAGGTCACAAAAGGACATCAATCGATTATTCTATGGGAACTTATTCCTGAGACTTCACACATTGCCATATGATATCCTGGGTCCGCATAGTCATCTGCCGTGGGCTGATCCCTACCCTTTCTTCTCAACTTCATCCTTCTGATGCGTTCTAAAGCTTCTGCTTGAGCTTCTTCTCGAATTCGTGTTTCTTCCTCTTTGCGTTTCTTGGCAGTGTTGAGTCGATTTAGCATCTCTTCAGTCAGACGTTCCTGATATAACTTGACTCTGCACCCGCTTATGTAGCTAGGGAGAATATCGCCTTCTAATGTGGCTAGTTGTACTGCCCCACTCGTTGAGATCCTATTTATGATCATAGGTCCATAGCCACGCTTCTCTAATTTTCTCGTATGTTGCTTCAGGGTGTAGACTAAAACTAAGTCTCTTGCTTTCAAGCCCTTATCCTTAACGTGGGCATCAAAGTACGCCTTCTGTCTTTTCTTAGATGCATATATTCCTGCTGCCGCTCTTAGTCTTGTTTCACCTAGTTGTTCCAGATCAAAAATTCTCGAAGAGAGTTCGTGACCCGTCCACTCATGCTCCTGGGCTACTTTTAATGTAGGTATCAAGAAGTCCAAGGGTAGCACTGCATTTTGGCCAAATACCATCTGAAAGGGTGTGGCTTGGAGTACCATTTTATAGGCAACTCGGTATGCCCAAACAACATGATGTAGTTGTTTGTCTCAATCAGAGCGTTTATTATTCACTAGTTTGGTCAACATATTGCACAAAATTTTATTTGTGCTTTCGACTTGCCCATTAGCTTGTGGGTGATAGGGGGTAGAATCTTTGAGATTCACTTTGGTTGTAACACCTAAGTGTTGCAGGTACAAGGAATTGGTTCCCCAATCCTGTACTACTTGCAACTGTCGCATAAATGGTCTTCCCAAAATCATCTCATAGGCATGGTTCTTGCTAAAATCACATATAGCAAATGTGTGCTCAAACTCAACACCACATGTGGTGAGAGTTAGTCCTTCTAACAGCCCTAAGGGTCTCTCTATGTGACCGTCAGCCATCTGCAATTTCATCCTCGTGGGCCTGAGTGCTGGCTTGCCCCAACGCTTCCATAAGGAAGTGGTAGCAATTGCAACACCTGCACTAGAGTCCAAAATTGCCTTGGTTGTGTATCCCTGATGGGTAATGGGAAGATAAGTGTTTCCCTCTTCGCCTTCACTCATATCTCCTATCTTGTCTAGAGGTATCTGTGGCACAATTCTATGAGATCCCACCTGGGAACGAGGTTTAGCTACTTATGGCACTTGTTTGGCTACATGTTTCCATAGTTCTGGCCTAACCTTGAGTAATTCTTCTAAAGTGAGGTGCACTGCACTTTAGTGTTCTTTACTACCTCCGTATTCCTAGGTATGACTGAGTCTTCATTTCGTACCATGACTGTGGGTGTTCTCATACAAGTGGACTTGGCTTCCCATGGGCCTGTGAAGTGGGGTAATTCATGTAAAGAATTTGACTCAAAGTCTAATCTTTCTTGAGATTGTGCACTCTCAAGCTCTCCATAAATGGAAGGAATGTCTTGTGGGAATTGGTCATGTGCATCATCCACAAGTTCAATGGGAGGAGGGACTTCACTTTCTTTAACCCATTTCTTTTCTTGAATCTCTCGTAGGAATTCGGGTGTGTACCTATTCATAGAAGAGGATGTGTCTGGCTCTGTGGAGTTAGGCACATAAGCTTCGTGGGCGGGAAGGCTTACTCTTTCACTTGGCTTGTCCTTATTTTGAGAGGCAGGTTCCTTTTCTGATTGTGCAATTAACCACTCCAATCTTTCTAGCAGTCCATCAAAGTGCAACTGCGTCTTAGCGGAACTAGAGATGTTAAAGAGGCGACTGGCTTCAAACATGGTTTGGGCCAATTCCACCATCTTAGCACAAAGCTTGGTTCTTTCTATCTCTAGGTCAGCTCTAGGGTAGCATTTGTCATGATCTGTCACATTTGGCCCTTGTTGGATTCTGGCCTGATATGCCTAGAGCATCATGTCTATGTCTTCAGGAGTGGGGTTAGCTAGAACTGATCCTACTCTAAGGGGTGGTGGAATGGTATGAGGTGGGTTGAATGATGGTGGATTAGAGGGTGATAGGGATGAAGGTGATGGTGGTATGTGAGAGTTTGTTTGAGAGGTGAGCTCAACAATTTTGGCTTTTGTTTTTCTTATGCTTTCTTCTAATTCGCTCATTTTTTTAGCCCATTGTCTTTTCATTCTCTCTCGGCTATCTTTCCATGCTCTCGTCATTTCTTGGCTATGCTCTCTGTTTCACTAACCTCGACGCTCTTTTCTTGGCCTAGCCCTTGGTTCTGTTGCAGTGCTTGAGCTCTGTTGACCACTTGCACTGGTGCAGTGGAAGTTACACTTCATGTAGGGTCTACTTCTAACCCAATAACATTGATAGGAGATATTTTTGGCATATTATTGGGGTTCTTTGGGCAATCTCGTAAGAGATGCTCCTTTCCGCAATCTTGACAAAAGCCTTGGATTGTTATTGACTGGGTTTGTGTAGGTGCAAGCATGGGGCAATCACGAATGAGGTGATCTCCCTGACATCTGTAGCATGGTCCTCTAGGAAATGGAGGTCTTACTTGCCTGGGTTGAGGTCTAGGGTTGGGATTAGTGTACATGATATTTGAATACTCTGGATCCCAACTTGGTTCACTCGGTTCTTCACTATAGTAGGATTCACCATGTTCAGGAGACTACATGTAATAAGCCTGGTGTTGCAGAGCAAAGAGAGCACGAGGCAAAGAAAAAGACAGGCCCCAAAAATTTTCCGATTTGGACACCCAATTTTTGTATTATAACCATTCTTGTAATATATTTTCCGATGCAAATGCACTAGAGGAGTCCTCTAGGTGCATCCCCTCAGAGGATCAGTAGTTTACCCATGTAAATTATTAGGAAATTAGTCTTTTAGTGAATAAAGTGCCGATCTCTTGTGTGAAAGGACCATTTTTAGGGCACTAGTATATAAGTCAATTTGTGACTCTTTGGAAAGACTTTTTGCCATTGTGAGAATCAAGAGCACAGAAATTCGAATTTGTGTCTTCTCCTCTCTGTATCTTCTTCTTTGTGAGTTTGTGTGCATGTGTGTTGCTTGGAAAGAGTGTTAAAAAGTGTTGTCTATCCATGAAAGTGTTTGTTCGCTGTTGTTAAGGTGTGCGTGAAGTGTAGGAAGGTCATTCCTGTGACTCAGTATTTTGTTCATAACTTGAAGTAGAAACGTCAGAATTGAGTTAAAGTACGGCCATTGGTTGCGTCTTCTCGAGAGCTTCGAAATGCATATGCTATTCGCTATATTTGGAGTTTGGAGCTGAGAGAAAAGCTCGATTTACTATTGGCTGCTGCACCAAGTATCGCGACACCATAAGTGACAGTTGAAGCTTGTTTGGATTAGTCTGTGCCTTGTTTGCACTCTTTGAGTAGTTCATTTGCATTGATCATCATTTGAATGCATGTCTTCATACACTCGACTAGGTTTTGATACTCATCGGATTGATAATTAAAGCGTGAATCCCCACTATATGCACTTGAGGGGGATTGAGGTATAGTCTCTTTCTCCACAAGTTCCTAAGTTGGTTCTTAGGTACACATGTTTTTTGGCGCCATTGCCAGGGAGTGTTGAATCAAACCGAGGCATTCGTGTGATGGTAAGTAGTTTTTTGCATTGAAGTGAGAGGAGGAGTAGTGATTTTCTCTTCTTTGGTAAGTCACTTTCATTCGCACTTACTACTTCTCACTTTTGAAGTGTGTGTAGTGAGTTATTAGTCTAGGGAAGTGAGTGGAGTGAATAGAGTAGGAGGAGTAAGGGAGTAGGTTAAGTAATCAGAGTAGCTTTCAATCTTTGTCTTGTTGTTTTTTTTGTGAGTAGGAAAATTCAAAAGTATAAAAGCCAAAAAATGTCATTTTGTAAGTCACTTGTCTTTTGAGCAAGTATCGTGACTACTGTCGAGTATCGTGAGCGAATCCCGGGCTGTTTGAGCTGCGCAGAGCTAATTAGAATTGCTGGAAGAGTTGAGAGAGAGTACCAAGGTAAGCATACATATCATTCTCTTATCCTTGTCACAAAGGTTAAGCATTTAAGCAAAAAGCGATCTGCGATAGGTATTGTGAGGGTATTACAGGGGGTACCAGGTGTGTTTTGGGTAATACAGAGAGTGAGAAGAGAGTAGATGAACCTGGAAAACATTTGTCTCCATTCAAAATCCAAAAAACTCTAGCAAAAATTTGAAAAAGGGTCAAGTATCGTGTTCTCCCGCGGTTGAGTATCGCGATACCTGACAAGTATCGTGATCTCCTGTGGTTGAATATCGCGATACTTCCCAAATATCATGTATCGTGGATTGCCCGATCGCGATACTTCACCGAGTATCGTGTATCGTATTACTTCCGATCGTGATACTTCACAAGTAACGTGTATCGAGTATCGTGTATCATGAGTATCGTGTATCGAGTATCGTGTATCGAGTATCGTGTATCGAGTATCGTGTATCGAGTATCGTGTATCGAGTATCACCTATGCCCAAGTATCGAGTATCGTGGTTGCCCGATCACGATACTTACCAAGTATTGAGTATCGTCATATTGAACTATCGTGTATCGCCATATTTCACAAGTATCGTGTATCGTTTCTCACCGATCGTGATACTTGACAGATATCATGTATCATTTCTCACCGATTGCGATACTTGACAGATATTGTGTATCGTTTCTCATCGATCGCGATATTGCCCAAGTATCGAGTATCGTGGTTGCCCAATCGCGATACTTACCAAGTATCGAGTATCGTCATATTGAGGTATCGTGTATCATTTTTGGCAGATATCGTGTATCGTTCAGTTCAAGGATCGAGTATCGTGTTCTTTTTGGGTCAAGTATCGTGACTTGAGATTTCTTAAGAAGTCCTTTCCCAGCAAAAGACCTATTTTCCCAGTGATGCCTAGACCACCTGAAGCAGGAAGAAGATTAAGGCCAATTCAAGTGGCCAAATGCATGAGAAATCACTATGATGGCTCTAGTGAACCTTACAATCAGATAGCTGAATTCAAGCAAGTAATCAGAGCCGACCAAGTAGAAGATTTCTTGATCCAATATGAATCTTTTGGTCTAACTTTGACAGACACAACTTTAGCTTGGTTCCAGCCATTAGATCCTAACAATTTTCAAAATATGGAACAAGTCTATCAAGAAATGATTCAGGAATTCACGAAGTCTGGAATTAAAAACAACTCGTCATCATTAATCCTTAGCTTTAAACAAGCTTCTACGGAATCAGTAAGATTGGCAGCAAGAAGATTCAAGCAGTATGTGGATAGGTGCCCAGTAGAAGAGAGACCCACCCAAAATAAAATGGTGTCATCATTTTTGGAAGGATTATTGAATGGATCATTAAGATCTCTGGTGTATGTGAAGAGAGTTCAAACCTTGCAGGAATGTATGAAAGAATGTATTGACTTAGAAGACAATCTAGCGGAGGATCTGAAAATACCTCAAGGAAGTATGAAGAGTGAAGATTCAGCAAGCAGCACATCAAACCCTAAGAACAATGAGGAGGAAATAGCTGACTTAGTAGCAAAGAAGTTGACCGTTCAAGGACAGAGGAACTACCCCAACAACCCAATGAGAGTGCCCATGCTTAGAAGATGTATGCATTGTGGAAGTGATCATCCATCTCATTTGCGCACTAGGGGAATGGTCCCACCACCTTCCTATGCTTACAATAGACCACCTGTTCCAGGCCCTCTACAATATTGCAGCATAGAACAAAAATACACAAATCACAGTGCAGAAAACTGTCCCTACAATAGGCAATCAAGACCAACGCAACCTGTTATGAGACCTTATGGATACCCTCAGAGAGAACAAGGAGGTGAAGCCTTTAGGTATCCCACATATCAGCAACAGGCACATGTACCACCCCATCCTCAAAATGTTGTCCCAGTGAAAATAGCTCAACCTGAAGAAAACTTAGAGAGAGCGATAGTCTCAGCCACACCATTGACTAGTAATGAACCATATGACTCATCTTATGACCCTAGCCAAGGAAACTATCCCAATTATGAGAGCTCTATGATAGAATATGGACAAATGTACGAACCATATACCTATGGCATGGAAGTGCCTGATAATTCCTACGGATATGAGTAGGACTATGTGTCATTGATGTACACAGCCCCTAGGGCACCCATACCCCCCGACCTATGAACAGACCGCCTGTACCTAGAGGACCATGTTATAGATGCAGAGGAGATCATTATATCAGAGAATGTACACTACCAAACCCACCACCACCATAGCGAGTCTGGGAAGGTTCAGCGAGTCTGGGAAGGCTACTATAGTGATTGTGGTAAGGAACACCTTTCCAGAGATTGTCCCAAGAACCTTAACAAGGTTACATCCAATGTGCAAATCAATGTGATAGAAGTAATCGAATCATCAGGGAGCGATAAGGAGTACACTGTACCGTTGAAAGCAATAACTAGAGCCAAAGCTAGAGAGACCCCAGACAAAACTGAAGAAAATGGTCAAGGTGACAGAGAAATGAACATACCTACACCTCAAATAGTTGAAGACTCGAAAGAGCCTGAGAGAAGTGTTGTAAGCAAACGAACACAAAGATGGAAGAACCGTAGAGATAGGATAAAGGAAAAGAAATTACTACAAAAGAAGGAAAATGAGAAGAGCGAACAAAATCAAGGAGAGAAACAAGAAGTGGAAGGAGAAAATCGGAAAGAAAAGTCTAAAAAAGAAGAGGTAGGATCCGTTTTAACAGATCCCATGCCTGAAGAATTAGCCATGTGGATTCAGGCGTACAAGGCACGAATAAGAGTAAGACCTACCATAGAACAACATGAAAGGGAATATCCTAGAGGTGATCTAGAGAAAGAAAGGTTGGAGATCTGCAAAAAATTAATTGAAGTGGCTCAACAGACTTTAGAAAAAACTGTTCTTCAATTACCCAGTTCACGAATTCCCGAAAAGAATTCCAAGAGTGTGTCATCCCTAAAGACCCTGAGAAACCCGAAGCAAGTGAGACACATAATAAAAATTTCTGCGAGGATAAAAGGGAAGGATCCATTGTTCCCGAAGTAGAAGGGGAATGGCCTAAAGATTTGTGGGCAAGAGTCCAAGAAGACAGATGGAAGAAAGTGGAAGGAGTTGAACCACCCTTTGAAGAACTGGAAGCAGAAAATGAAATAGAGGAGTCAATACCTGAATTGAATTCAGAGGAAATATTACCATTGGATCCAAGCGACAAAGGAGATGACGGTGTAAAGGCTTTGCCAAATTACACAGGAGAGTACAAACATAATTCGGAATTATATTGCATTCCCGCAATAAAGAAAAAAGAACCTAACCCATCAGTTCAAACATCGGATATCATACAACTACTCAAAAAGGTAAAAATCCCTTGTACCCTAACATTGGAAGAACTTTTGAAGATCAAACCACATTTGAAGGAGAAACTGACCAGTCAATTGGAGATCAAGACGGAAGAAAAAGAGATATCTGATGAAGTAAACACAATAAAGATCCCAGTTGATAAGGTTGGAGATTTTAGTGAGAGAGATGAAGGAAATACTTGCCTTCCAATTACCTATAGGGGTTACACCACCAAAGCCATTTTAGATACAGGAGCTGGAGTTGGAATAGCAACGAAAGAAATCTGGGAGAAATGGGGAAAACCAGCTCTAAGACCAACACGCATGAAGATACAAATGGCAGATGGACACATTGAACGACCCTTGGGATTATTGGAACGAGTAGTTTTTACCACTTGCGGAGTTGAGTTTGAGCACACGTTAGCGATATGTCAATTTGAAAGGCCTAGCAATTATGAAATGATACTTGGAAGACCTTTCATGAGATAACTAAAGGTAGTGCAAGACTGGGGAAAAGACGCAGTATAATTACAACATGAAGGAACCACCACAAGAATAAATCTCCACACATACACATATCAAGATGTTCCCCCCTTACAATGGAATCAGATTCATAAGGAGGAAGATAATCAGTCGATTCATAGTATAGGTTCAAGTGATCAATCATGGATGAACGAAGACACTCATCTATGGATATGCCAAACTGCGAAAAAGGAGGAAGATAGGAGAAAAGGATGGCAGCAAAAGCAAGGAATTGCTAGATCTGTACAAGATCCAGCCTATATGCCTCAAATATTCTTAGATGAAGAATTCAAACCTCATGGTTGGATGGAGATTTTAGCTACTCTTGATGTATGTGTAAACGAAGAAATACTAACCATGACTGAATGCATTGATGGGGAAGGCTATGATATTAGTCTATATGTGGTAGTCCTTCAGGAGGCTGAAGAAGGAGAAGTGATAGAAAAAGAATGGAAGGAAGACTATGAGAGTATTGAAATGGAGCAAGAGCCAATGGAACCGGAAAATGAAAATAAAAAAATAAGTGTCATAGCTAATGAAATCAATCAGAAATTGACACACGATGAAGAGCTCAGGATAGATAACGAACCAGAAGAAGGAGAAAACAAACCACAAGATCAGTTTGAAGTACCGGCCCACTTCAAAAAATATGAAGTAGAAGAGAGGAAAATTTCTATTCAAATGCCGAAACGAGAAGCACAACCAAGAATAGCGTATGACAACAAAGAACAGACTAAAAAAATAGTAGTCACCTTAGAAGAAGGAGAGGAACGATGTACTTTTATAGGACAGGATGTCTCTATGGAGGAAGAACAAGAGTTAATACGCCTCATAAGGGAATACAGAGATGTCTTTGCGTGGACATATAAGGATTTGAAAGGAGTAGATCCTTTTATATGTGCTCATAGAATCCCTATGACATCCGAGGCAAAACCTTCCAAACAAAGACCATACACATATAACGATGTATACTCAGCAAAGATAAAGGAAGAGATAGATAAGTTGTTAGATGCTGGGTTCATTTATGAGATCGAACACACTGAATGGGTATCACCTTTAGTGGTTGTACCGAAAAAGAATGGTAAGTTAAGAGTATGCATAATTCTGAAAAAAGTAAATGCTGCTACCATAAGAGACAGTTACCCATTACCCATCACGGATCATCTGTTGGAAAGAGTGGTAGGGAAGGAAGTTTATAGCTTTTTGGACGGCTTTTTAGGCTATAATCAGGTAGCCATTGCTCCTGAGGACCAACATAAAACAGCCTTTGCAACTGAATGGGGAGTATACGCCTTTAGGGTTATGCCTTTCGGCCTAACCAATGCCCCAGCCACTTTCCAAAGATTGATGTGTCATGTATTCAAGTAGTTCTTGAGAAAGAGTATGGAAGTGTACGTGGACGATCTATGTACTTATTCAGCTATACGATTAGAGCATATCCCTGAACTAGGAAAGATCTTTGCCAAATGTTGACAATATCGAGTATGCCTCAATCCAGAAAAGTGTGTCTTCATGGTTCGACAAGGAAAGATATTAGGACATAGTCTCTAAAAATGGAATTTCAACTGATGAAGACAAAATCAAAGTAATTCTAGATTTACCGAGACCAAAGACTGCTAAAGAAGTACAAGCATTTATGGGACATTGTGGATACTACCGAAGGTTTATACATATGTATGCCATAATTGCCAGACCTCTTTATGCATTATTGACTCAGTTTAACTGGACTGAAGAATGTGAAAAGGCCTTTAACGAATTAAAGAGTCGATTGAGTTCAGCCCCAATCCTCCGAGTACCCAATTGAAATAAGCCATTTCACATTCATGTGGATGCTTCCAAGTTTGCCATTGGTTGCATCTTAGCTCAACCTGCAGATACAGGAAAGTTAGATCACCCTATAGCCTACGCCAGTAGACAATTAAATCAAGCGGAGCACAATTATACCACGACTGAGAGAGAAGGCCTAGGGATGGTGTACACACTAAAGAAGTTTCGACACTACTTGTTGGCAAACAAATTCAAATTCTTCATTAACCATCAAACCCTACTATACTTAGTCAATAAGCCTTGTAATACAGGACGACTAGTATGATGGTTTCTATTGTTAATGGAATTTGATTTTGAAGTAGTAGTCAAGAAAGGAAATACCCACATAAGAGCAGATCACCTATCAAGAATGACACACGGTGAACCACCCATAGGAGTACCAGATGATCTGCCAGATACGTACCTGTTTAATCTCAAGGTATGTCCCCAATGGGCAGAAAAGTTGATCCCTATACTCACTCATGGACCAAAAGATGGGATCACACCATACCGAACCCAAGACCTATGGAAGACTAAAAACCTTCATATCATAGCTGGAAGTTTGTATCACCAAGATTCAAGTGGATTACTATTGAGATGTGTAGAAGAAGAGGAACAAGAAATGTGGCTTCAAAAAGCACACATAAATCAATGGAAAACTCATTTAAACGCTAACGGGACATGGCAAACACTCAAGAGATTAGGCATATACTGGCCAACCATGCAGAGGGACATGCATAACTATGTATCAGCCTGCCCAACTTGTCAAGAACTAAATCCAGAAGAGAACTCGATGCTATGCTACTCCACTGTAGCACCGAGATGGAGCATGCCTCTGGTGAAGTTCTTGAAGACCCAAGAATACCCAGAAGGAGCCACTCTAGCAAGGAAACGTGCACTTGTAGAACAAAGCAAGGACTATGCCCTCATAGGGAAACAACTCTTTAAGAGAGGAAGAGATAATCACTTACGAATGTGCATTCATGAAGACGAATATCTTGCTGTTTTAGAGATGGCACATACAGGAGCTGCAGGAGGACACTTCTCTGCAGACAAAACAGCAAAAATGATCCTCTTTGCTGGAATGTGGTGGCCAACTCTACATCAAGATGCCGCAACATATGTGCAACGATGTGATACTTGTCAACGAACGAAATATCCAATTAGAAGGGATGAAATGCCACTAAAACCAATGATGAGTGCCATAGCTTTTACTAGATGGGGAATAGACTTCATAGGACCTATTAGCCCCCCAGCTAAAGGATCCCACGTCGAGTACATAATTATAGCCACAGACTATCTAACCAAATGGGTTGAAGCCAAAGCAACCAAGAAAAACGATGCAAGGACTACGGCCAAGTTTCTCTTCGAGAACGTTTTCACTAGATTTGGACTATCGATAGAAATTGTGAGTGATAGAGGTAGACATTTTGTGAATGAAGTGATAGAAGCCTTACTGAATGAATTCCTGGTAATTCATAAGAAATCAACCCCTTATCACCCACAAGCCAATGGACAAGCTGAAAGTTCAAATAAAATCTTATGCACAATTCTCACTAAAATTGTGAACAATGGTAGATCTGATTGGGACAAACAATTACATCACGCTTTATGGACATTCAGAGTAGCTTACAAAACCGCCATAGGCACTACTCCTTTTAACTTAGTGTATGGGCAGAATGCTATTCTGCCAATTGATTTCTTAATACCCACTCTCAGAGTAGCAACAACTTATGAGTGGACGGGACATGAACTCTAAGCTCAATTGGATCAAATAGAGAAGCTTCATGAAACTAGGTTACAAGCGGTAGCAGGGATTTATGCTGCTAAAAGGCGACATAAGGCATATTTTGATGCTCATATTAAGGATAAAAATTTGAAGGAAGGAGATTTAGTTTTGGTATATACTCTGAAACAACACGCTAAGAAGTTGCAAAAGAGAGGATATGGCTCGTTGATCATCAATCGTATATCTACGAGTGGAGCCATCAACTTAGCAACCCTAGATGGAGAAGTATTACCAAACTATATCAGTGGATGTCGAGTGAAAAAATATCTAGAACCATTGACTGAAGAAATGATGTCACGACTGATAACGAGTAAAAATAGACGTCTAGAGGAAGAAAGAATATGAGAGGAAGCCAGACAAGAAGCACTAGAACGAATCAAGAAACGAAAAGAGTGGATGAGAGAGAGAGATGAGAGGTATCGCCAAGGAGAGGAACTCATCCCAATGGCTAATTTTAGAGCCACTGAAAATCTAGGTCAACAACGGACACAACCATATTTGAATTTGGGAGCTGGTAGAAAAGAGTACCACTTAGTGGATGCTCTCATTGACACAGGAGCCGCTATAAGCTGCATCAAATTTTCATTGACTCAGCGACTCAAGGAAGAATTACGCCCATCAAAGGCACAACTGCTAGGAATAGGAGGAAAGATCACCAAGTGTATAGGAGAGATTATCTTACCTCTACACTTAGGAAACAATACATTGGAACAAAAACTCCTAGTATGTCATGATCAGGACTTACTCGAAGACATAGTGTTAGGTCAAGATTGGATATACGAATATGAAGTAACTATTCAATTGGCCTTAGGATACATCTCAGCCAAGATTGGGCATCGAGAGATATTTAGCATGTTAGACGAATGACCATTCAAAGCCATGGATATAGCTCGAGAGCTCATTCAAATGAACACAGTGATGAATGCATGTGCACTAGCACTATGGAAACTCCTTTAACGAATACTTCATGTGAGTATACTCTGAATTCTGCTTGCACACCATCTTCTAATCTAGCAAGTCACCAGAGTACCATTCAATCTGGAACCAGCCTAAGTGAAGAACCATGCACAAGAGAGACTAGTTCTCAGGATTCTCACAAGTCTGAACCCATCAGAATATACCCTATTTCTCAAACTAAATAGGCTTGGATAAGGAAGGATCAAGCAGAAGCATATTTTCAACAATAGAAGCATAATCGACATCAGAAAGACCCATCAAACAAGCAAGTAAATAATTTTGGACATCGAGGTCCACCACAAATTACTAGAATATGGGTTCCAAAGAAAGTGATAGCCGCCCAGTCGGACCGAACTCAAATATGGATTCCCAAGTCATGTACTCAAAGGGGAATCACCAAAAAGGACGACCTACTGCATAAGGAGAATCGGGATGGTCTACAGACAAGACAACAAAAAATGAACAGCTGCAAGACATAACAGGAATCTACATTTGAATCAATTCCCAGATTCCAAAAGCAAATGAAGCAGAACTATAACATGAGAAGCACCACATTCTTCACGAATAGTAGGAA
Source organism: Ceratopteris richardii (assembly GCA_020310875.1). Taxonomy (NCBI): domain Eukaryota; kingdom Viridiplantae; phylum Streptophyta; class Polypodiopsida; order Polypodiales; family Pteridaceae; genus Ceratopteris; species Ceratopteris richardii. Next base: position 31,003,538 of record CM035437.1, on the reverse strand, counting down.
TACAAGCTGCCCCAACAAGATGAAGCAGATTTGGAGGCCGAAAAGCAAAACAAGCTGGATGCATCAACCAAATACTTCAAGTTGCACACATTTGGAGTTACCCAAATCCAAAGTATGCATAATAGGGCCACATTTAATCTAGGCACAAAAAGAGAGTGCTGTCAAAGAAACCGAGTTAATTGAGCTGAAAACACAATGCAACACATTGATGACCCAACATTGTATACTTAACTGGAATCACATTGGTAGGAGCTAGTGGTTGGTTTCCTAGGATTGGTTGTGGCCTATATGGTGCTTGATATTTCTGTTGTGGTCTATAATAGGGCCGTTGATATTGGTTCTGATTCCTACCTTGTTGGTAAGGTTGCTCATAATTTTGTCTAACAGTCTGCCTATTGTAGGGACAATCTTGAGCCATGTGGTTTGTGTATTTTCTCTCAATAATGCAATATGAAGCATTCATTTCTTTCATGTTCTGGTTTTGCAATGGGCATACATTAGCCATGTGGTCACCTCCGCAAGTATAACGTCGCTTCAATGATGTGATCCTTGGTGTTTGTCTGTTTTGGACTCTTATCTTAGCAACCTGCTCAGCTATTTCATCTATCTCAGTGGAGGTTTTGGAGGTATCAATAGTAGAACTATCAGAATCCCTATAGAGTTTGGACAATTCTAACTCCTCACCCAAGTTGTCTTCTATGTCTATGCACATTCGCACACACTCTTCTATGGATCTAGGCTCTTTCAAGTACACATATGATCTTAACTTTGTGCTAAGTAAGCCATCTAAGAACAAGGCCACTTGTTTGGCCGGTGTGGGTAATTCTGGCACATGGCATCTTTCTATGTACTGTCTGAACCTTCTTCCTGCTAGTCGCACTGTTTCTTGGGGAGTCTGCTTGAAGCTGTGGATCAAGGGTGATGTATTATGCCTGATACCACTCTTGGAAAATTCTATAATGAATTCCTCTAGCAGTTGACCTATATCTCGATAGTTACGACTACTCAAGGGTTGAAACTAGGCTAAGGTAGTACCCTTGAGAGTCAAACCAAATGCCTCGAATTGGGTGAACAAGTCCTCAACTTGTTCAGCTCTTAACACTTGTTTGAACTCGGCCACATGATCATAAGGATCTCTTGACCCATCCAAGTAATTTTTCACTATCTTGACCACTTGAGAGGGTCGACGGGTTCTTGGGTACTCTCGAGGTCTAGGCAATGGAAAATCATGTTCATCTCTTTGATGCTTATGGGCTCGATGCCTCTATCTTTCATGTCTTTCACCTTCCAGCCTTGGTGTGTCTCTGCCCACATTGTGTGTAAAGCTTAGACACATTCGATCTTGGTGGAGGGAAAATCAATTCACCCTACCACGTGTATGTGTGCTTATCATGCTCTGATACCAAGAACATTTTCTTTGATGTGTTATCCAGGTAGGCAACTTTGCCTGGTATCTCCGGATCCTTGAACTCGTAAATGGTGACTATTGGGCTAGGTTGATCTGGCTTGAATCTCCAAAAGGCTTCCTCCATTTCTCTATTCAAGAATAGTTTTATGCTTTTGTTGTCTTGAGGGATCCAATCTGGAGTGCTCACTCTGGTCAAAATTGATTGACCTCTAGGAGTCTTGGGTTCCTATCCTATATCTCCTTGCTCTAGGTCCCCTATCTCATTCTCAGGAATGACATTTCCAAACTCATATGTCCTGTCTGGTTAGTTGGATGGTTCAAAATTTATTATTCATACTTTTTGACCTTGAAAGTCAAGCAAAAGTCACAGGAACACATCAAACACAAGAAGAGGAAGCATATAGGGAGCTCCAAGAAGTGTATGTCAACTTTTCAGAAGGGATCCCTATTAAAACAATGATTTTGATCACTAAAAACCATTGTAAATATCATTTGACATTTTTACGACTCCATTTTGTTCAAGCTGAGGAGTCCACAAGCTTGAGGAGTATTAGAAATATCTCCATTCTAATTTTCATAATTTTTAGACTCTATTTGAGCCCTCAAATAAGCCCTGAAACCTAATTTTAAACTAGGCTAGACACGAGGTCTGGACAAGGCCAAAACCAGTCAAAAAACTATAAAAAGAGCTAGAGAGCTCATTTTTGGGGTTAGCTAGTTGGAGTGTGAACTTATTCTTGAGTGTTGTAAACTTTCTTTGAGCTTGCTAATAGAAGCTTCCATTGTTCCTATCTTTGTTATCTTGCCTTGTGTGCATGTGTGTCTGCATGCATGTAGGTGCTTGTCACTCACATTTGCTCACCAAAATTGCTCACAATCTTCATATCCTCCTCACATATCCATAGATTAACAAGTAAAGGAGGTGGTACTCATGCTTGGGCTACACCAAATTTTGGCATCGTTGCTGGGAGCATTGCTCGAGGATGAGTGTTGTGATGTTAAGATCGTAGATTTGCTACTGGAAGGTAAAAAATAGTCATTTTCGGTTAAGTTTTTGATTTTCCATCTTCATCTTCATAATGATCACCATCACCATCTTCTCTTGTCTTCATATTCGTTGACATTTTTCATTTTCGAGTGTATATTCATTATTTTCACCTCATTTTTCATTCATGATTGTGTGAGAAAGAGGAAGAGAGGCAAAGTGTTTGTGTTTGTGAGTTTTTGAGCTTTTCATGACCCTCTACACGAAGTGTAGGCCTTGGAGCTTGATTTTGAAGTTTGCACCAAAGCTTTGATGTATGGAAACACGTTTTACCATATAGAATGTTTGTAACAAGTTGAGTTAAATCATGATTTTTTTGAATGTTACAAATGTTTTTTTCCTCCTTTGAAATTGTTTAAAAGAGCACAACAGTCAAATCGTTTCCATAAGAGATATACAAAATTAAATTGATAAAAAGTCAATAAATTTGTAAACAAAACTTCAATCTTTCAAAGTTTAACATCTTTTCAAAACGTGACTCATAATTTTATCGTAACTATAGTTTCTCTTGGATATGGAGTTGTTTACATATTATTTACATGATGAATATTAAATCTCTTGCTTCGTTTAAGAATTTACTAAATTCACGGACCCTAAGTGGGATTCATAATAAAATCCATGATGTTGAATGAGGATTCGCTTGACTGATGTTGAGAAAAACATGAAGTATTGATCTTAAATGTGAATCAAGGTGTTGAAATTTGTATTACAAGTCAATACTTTGAGTCGGCATTCCATTACCTAAATTCCTAAAAGTCACCTTGCATGAGCCGTTGAACTTGGCAATCGACTTGATCCACCAACGGAGCATTCCCATCCTCTCGACAACATCTACAAGATCCGATCAATAGTTTTATTGCAGATAAAGATCAGAAGAGTTTTGTTGTAGATAAAGATCAAGAAAGACTGAAGAGAACCAAATTATGGTTAAATTTTCATGTCCTAATTCTTCACGTAGTGAGTGTATGATTCATACGAACATTCACATGTTGATTATCTAAAGTGAAGTTGTAGAAATGGTGCAACTTGTCACTTAATGTTTTGCTTAATTGCTATGGCTAAAAACATTTTATAGAACAAGTTGAATTCAAAGATGTTGATATATTTAGGCAGTGATGTGAGTGAACACTCTAGGACTGTCGGGGCACTTTTTTCCCTCTTTGGGAGGTTTTTTTCCCCCAGCTTGTATATACGCCTATTGCCCTAATGGGCTACTTATCTTTGTACATTCTCTAGTAATACATTCAGTATTGTGTTTTTGTGCTCCAAGCTTCTTCTTCTTCCTTGTGTTGTTCGCGTGCCTTCGCAGACGTCTAACTCCAACAATTGGTATCAGAGCAGGTCGTCGCTTCATCTAGGGTGCCGTCAACACTCCTCCGTTTGCAGTCTCAAAAGCGCTTGTGTAGGCTATTTTGTCTTTTTGTGCCAAAGGTATATACCAGTTTTTGTTCGCCAATTTAAGCGTCTCGAAGTCTGCTACAGGTCTAGCAGAACTCTCTAGGCAATTCTGTTCAACTTTTTGAGATAGAGTCAATTTTCTGCATCAAGGTATTTTAGTCACCGGCCATGGCTGAAGGCAGTGATGTATTCCGTATGTTGGCTGTTGAGGATAAGTTGGATGGTACCAACTACCCATTATGGGCTTATATGATGTGACATGTATTGGTTGCAAAAGGATTGTGGAACATTGTGCAGGGTGTTGAAAGACGTCCTGTTACACCTGTAATAATAGGTACTGCAAATACAGGTGCTGGAGTTGATGAAGATGGTGTCGAAGATGATATTGTGCAGATTCCTGTTCGTGCTGCTGTTTCTACTGCACCTACTGTAGAGCAGATTCGTTGGGATGGCAGAGATGCCCAGGCACATGCATTGATAGCTTTGTCTGTCAAACGTGCCATTATTCCTCATATTCGCTCTTGCAGAACAGCTAAGGATGCTTGGTATACACTTATCACATTGTACCAAGCTAGGAATGAGCCTCATGTCACTTACCTCCGAAAACAGTTGGAGAGTGAGCACATGAATGAAGGTGATTCTATGGACAGTTTCCTAACGAAGATCAAAGACTTGAAGGAACAGTTGATTTCTGCTGATGAGGTTATACTAGATAGCTCACTTGTGGAGACTGTTCTGAATGGTCTTCCTGATTCATATCAGAGTTTTGCTTCTACTCTTCGGTTGATGATGAAAGGCAATCCAAATGCCTTATCATTTGAGGAGTTAGTCTCTGTTCTGTTGCAGGAAGATCAGTCCAGGCAAAACAGGTCCATTATGCGAGTTGTAGATCAAGCTTTCCTGGCTAGTCAGAAGGGCAAAGGAAAATGGAGCTCTTCAAGTAGTAAGCAAAAATCTGCTAATTCTGCATATTCGAAGAAGGAAGATAAAGATGAGAAGAAATAAAAAAAGCAGAAATTGTTTTGTAAGTACTGTAAAGGGAATGATCATATCATAAAGAATTGTCCAAAACTGGCTTCTAAAGAGGCAAAGAAGAAAGAGGCTGGAATGGTTGTTGCAGAGGCCTCTACACCAAAAACAGATTCTGTAAATCTTGTGCAAGAAGAAGAATGGGCGTTTACTACTGTCTGCAGTTTTGACCCATCTTCTGATGAGCAGTGCATGTCTGCAGTAGACTCAGATGTTTGCCAGTATTTTGACAGTGGGGCGACCAAACAGATTACCTTGTAGTGCAGTTTCTTCTCTTCACTCTAGCCTGCCCCTACAGGGAATACTGTTACATGCGCCAACAACTCCTCTTATCCTGTTATGGGAGTTGGTAAGATCATTTTGACTACTGCTGATGGTAGTTCTTTCACTTTGTCAGCCAGGGATAAAAAAGAACTTGTTATCAGTTTCTGCATTAGCCAAGATTGGTTTGGTTGTGAAATTTGTTGATGACAGGTGTACTGTTCATGATCTGTCAAATGGCGATGTGATTATTGCTTTTGGCATTTTATGCCGTGGGTTGTATAAGCTCATAGACTATGAAAGATCTGTTAATGATTCGGCATGTGCAGTTCATGATTCTCAGGCTATGTCAGATGCAAAGCTTTCGCATGCACGCTTTGGTCATCTGAATTTTGCTAGTTTTCTACGCTTGCAGAAATCTGATATGGTGTCTTCTTTGCCCAAGCTTGAGGCACCTGGAAAACATGTATGTGAAGGCTGTATTTTGGGCAAAATGCAGCGTTCCTCCTTTCCAAAAGATGGTTCAGTTCGGGCTACGCAGAAATTGCAGCTTGTACATAGTGATGTCTGTGGTCCTATGCAGACACCTTCTTTTGGAAATTACCTTTACTTTGTGACTTTCATTGATGATTTTTCCAGGGATGCATGGGTATATCCACTCAAAGCAAAGTCTGAAGTGTTCATGTGCTTCAAACAGTTTTTGGTTTTGGCTGAAAATCTGTCAGCATGTAAAATGGGCACCCTCCGTTCTGATCCAGGGGGGAATATATGTCTTCTGATTTTAATGCATTTCTGGCTGAACGTGGGATAAAACACCAGTGTACAGTGTCGTATACACCTCAACAGAATGGAGTTGCTGAATGGAAGAACAGGTCTCTCATGGAGGTGGCGAGGTGTATGGTCAAGAGTCAGGCTTTACCTCATAGTTTCTGGCTTGAGGCTGTCATGTGTGCAGCATATGTACTGAACAGGTGTCCCACTAAAGCGTTGCAGTCTATCACTCCATATGAGGCTTGGCATGACCACAAGCCATCTGTTGCTCATGTGCGTGTTTTTGGTTGTTTGGCATATGCACTAGTGCCTGAACAACATCACAGAAAATTGGATGATAAGGCAGTAAAATGTATTTTTGTTGGGTACAGTTCTGAAAGTAAGGGCTATCGTCTGTATCATCCACAGACTGAATACATTCTAGTTAGCCGTGATGTTGTCTTTGTGGAAGATGCTATTCAGCCATTGCTTTCATGTACTAAGGAGACTTCTGTTAGCTCCAAAGACATGTATGATACTTTGATGCCTCTTTTTGCAGGTGAATAGTCTAGTGCTGGTCCTAATGAGGCAAATTCTCGGCCTTTGCAAGTTTCATATGATGATGCAGATCATTCCATTTCTAATGCAGATTTACATGATGCACTTGTTGATGAGAGAGCTGATATTGAGCAGGCAAAAACTATGCCAAAATGGCTGGTGTAGACTTTGTGTGACAGCAAATTAGATGCACCTTTGTCATATCGTACTCGTTCAGGCTCTCATAGTGCCTCCTTTGCATCAGATTGCTATGTTATGGCTGCGTCTAGTCTCTGTGATGAGAATGAGCTTGTTTCTTTTGATGAAGCACAGAATTCAAAAAATTGGATGGCTGCTATGCAATTTGAATATGAAGCTATAATGAAGAATGGTACATGGTCTTTATGTGACTTTCCTCCTGGCAAGAAGGCCATTGGCACTAAGTGGGTATACAAGTTGAAGCGCAAACCTGATGGTACAGTTGACAGGTATAAGGCTAGGCTTGTTGCAAAGGGTAATGCACAGGAAAGAGGCATTGATTTTGATGAGACCTTTGCACCTACATGTCGTATGACTACTGTTCGGAGCGTTTGTGCACTTGCAGCCCATCATGGTTGGAATGTACATCAGTTGGACATTAAAATAGCATTTCTGAATGGTGACTTGCATGAAGAAGTGTATCTTTTTCAGCCCCGTGGCTTTGTGCAGAAAGGGCATGAAAACCAGGTGTGCAGGTTAAAGAAGGCACCTCCTCTTTGCCTCCTTTGGTGTTTTCTTTGAATGAAGCATCTCCTTTGTTGCCACCACTCCTTGCCTTGAGCCACAACTCCTCCCCCATGATTAAGGCATTGAATTCTTCAAAAGTTAGATTTTGAGGTCGAGTTTGAATATTGGGATTAGTTACCAAACCATCAAACTTAATATTTGAAGACTTCTTGCTTGACTTTTGTACACCTACTCCCATCCATTGATCTTATAGATTCTTTTTGCGAGTGGCAAACACCTCTGCAATCTCCCCATCATCAAACCCTTCTACTACTATTTGATCCTCTAAGTTCTGAATCCGCGTGTGATTACAACTTTCATATTAATTTCTCAATATGTTCCATGCTTCAGAAACCTTGGTAGTATGTTGAATGAGAGTCAGAACACTATCAGTAGTACTTGTAACTAGAGCTTAGAGTGCACCTGCATTTCTATGTTTCCAAGCATGTAGAAGGTCAACATCAAGAGGAATCATCTGTGTTTCTTGGGTCTCATGATCAATCCCAAGAATAGTCTCTAGAAGCTCATATGAACTGAGAATAGAAGTGATTTTAAACTTCCATCAGGTGTAATTTGTACCATCAAGCTTACCTTCCATGAAGGCTAGTGTCATATCCACAACATTGGGATGATTGGTATCATTGCTACTCCTACTTGTGATCCACCTATTCCTCTTGATCAACCACTTTGATTCATGATTGTAGATGATGATGCACTACTTGACAACTTCTCTCTTTTGTCTTTGAAGCCTCTACAACCTTTGCATTTCTACTTTTGCACCACTTAAAGCCTCTCGAGATCTGATACCATGTAAGAAATAGTAGCACATTAGAACATACCAATAGATAGAGTTAAGAAAAAATGTAGACAAGGAGAGATGCAAACTGAGAAATAAAGAACTCAAATTCTCAAATTACCAAGAGCAATGTATCCACAAAAATGGTGTTTTCCCCTTGTGCGCTACAAATATGGAGCTTAGATGGCAATCTAGATGGACTCTAGATGAATGTCTTACTAATGTGCAATGTTGTGTAGAGTATGAGGAAAATCAACACTTTTTGGACCATGTAACTAAAAAATGGCGTTGAATCCCAAAATGCTTTTGACAAGGGAAAATTTTTAGCTCTTCAATGAGCACAATAATGTTAGAAATGCACTAGCTCCAAATCAACCTAGAAATATCAATTTTTAGGCGTACAATTTTAGAAAAGCTAGAGAGAATAAAATCAAGCCATTGTTTTATAGTGAACTAATTTCAAAGCTTGAAACAAGGTATCTAAGGAATGATTCAAAAGATTTTTAGGGAGACACTTTTATTCTACTACACGTATTCTAGCTTTCTCTCATACAACATTATTCCTAATTCTTTCATCTTCATGTTCAATTTTCAACTAGAAAATATGATGTCGATAAGGTTTAGAGAGAGAATATAAAAATTGTCATCCTAAAGTTTGTCTATATGCATAAAATGACCTATACAATCATTCTGAACATTATCTTTAGAATTACAACAAAAAGTTCAAAATGAATTATTTCACTACCTAATGGCTTATTACCATTCTTCCCCCCTTTTGAGAACTCTCTCCCCAAAGTTGGAAAGAAGGATGATGTGCCAGAACATTTAAATTCACCCACATCTAATCTTCAACTGGGTACATATGCCATTTTACCAAAATCTCTACTATAGATTGATTCCTAAGTAATCTTGCCCTTCTATCTAATATTATTTCAAGTCCAAGTTCAAAAGAGCCATCATCTTTTATCTTATAGTTGTCTTGCAAAACATGAACAACATTAGTTACATATCTTTTTAGTAAGCTAACGTGAAATACAAGATGCACATTTAAGTGTCTAGGCAAATCCAACAAATAAGCAAGAGATCCAATCTTCTTCAAAACCTTAAAAGGACCCGCATATCATGGAGAAAGTCTATCATGCTTCCTTAAGAACAAGTTAGATTGTTAAGGATTAACCTTAACAAATACAATATCATCATTTTGAAATTCAAGTGGTCTTTTCTTCAAATCATAGAAGTTTTTGTGTCTCTTTTTAGCTTCTTTTGTGTTTTCCAAGATCTTCGCTCATCTTCTCTGTGCCTCTTTAGATGCCTCTACTTTACTTGAAAAATTAGAAACAAAAGGTGGAGTCAAACAATTATAACCATGCATAGCCTCAAACATAGTCATTTTTATAGACTCATGCCATCCAATATTGTATGCAAACTCAACTAAGGGCAAAGATTCACTTCAATTGTCTTGCTTTTCATTCACATACATTCACAACATATCTTCAAGTACCTAATTAACCCTCTAGGTTTCCCCATCAATCTATGGATGTAAATTTGTAATCATACAAAGTTGAGTACCAATTGATTCAAATGTTTCTTTTGCGATGTTTGATGTGAACCTAGAGTCCCTATTAGAAATTATATTTTTAGGCATTGCATGCAATCTGAAAATTTCTTTTACAAATAGTTTTGCAACATTCAAGGTAGTATTAGTCTTTATCATAGGAAAGAAATGTGCCATCTTGATAATTTGATCAACTAACACAAATATAGTTTCATGTTTACTCTTGGTCACATGAAATAGATTGCCACTTTTGGTTTGGAACATCCAAAGATTGTAGCATTCCAAACATCCTTTTAAACTTAGATTTCACATGTTGGCACTTTAAACATTTCGTGAAATATTTTATAATATCTTTATCCTGGTTTACCTGAATCCCCTCTTTGGATCTGCATCGTCCTTTATACACACATTTGTGCTTGATAAAAAATGTTTACTCCTTTTTCAATACAATTTTTTTCTCTAAGTGTTTGTAAAGTTTTTTTGCAGATGTACAACATGTTCATGATCATCCTTAGAATATACAAATATATAGATTTCAAGAAATATTAAAAAGAAATCATCTATTGTTCATCAAGCACATGAATGTGGCAAGGACATATGTTAATCCGAAAGGCAAAATAGTAAACTCACAATGATCGTAACATGTTTGGGATATCATCAAATTTGATCCTAATTTGGCGATATCTAGATCTTAAGTCAATTTTGGTGAATAGAGTGGGTCCACTCAATCGACTTAAAATTCATCTATATGAGGGACTTGATATTTATTTTTAATCAGTCTTTTATTCAAATCACTATGATCAATCAATAGTCTATAGGAACAATCTTTCTTCTTTTGATATAAAACATGTGCTCCCAAAGGTGGAAGACTTAGTCTTATTAAACCTTTATTCAATAGATCATCTAACTAAACCTTGAGCTCCTTTAATTCATCAATATTCAATCTCTAGGTGCTCTAGAATATGGTTCACTCCTTGGATATAGGTCTACAGCATGCTCAATCTGTGGAGCTAGAGGTATACAAGACAAGTCCTCAAGAAATACATGTGCTTTCTACATAATTCTGAAGCTTTTCCTCATTGTTTTCCCCATGTGGATTATTCACATATTCTAAAAATGTCTTGTAGCCATCACATCTACCTCACATTATCTGCATGGTAGAAATGATAATAGGCTTAGACTTATGTTCATCACCTAGGATGTGGATAGATTTACCATCTTCCCTTAAAGTGAATGTTCTTTGTTCAAAATCAATTGTTATAGAATTTGGAAGTAACCAATCCATGCCTATAATTTCATCCCATTGTTTCATTTTGATCACATGGAAATTACCAAAAAAACACCTATAAAAAAAAGTAAATGCAAGGTTTTTAATGTATTTTTTTTTTAGTGTAATCATCCATTGGGCATCTCTATGGGTCTTGATATCAACACATTTAAGGGTATCTCTAAAATCTACACCAAATTGAAAGATAGAAAACAATGTATACTACCTGAATTGATAAAAAATCTAACTTTATGTATAGAAATCATACTTGAAATCCTAATTATAAAAGCCCTTGAGATTAGTCACCATGTAATGTAAAGTATAATTAGGGCACTTACCTCCATCATCTACGTTGTCAATAAGTATACCTTCATCAATGATGTTGGATGATTTCCGTGTTCTCCATAGCAAAAACACAAATCATATTTTGTCCCCCTCAATTAATTTGATATATTTAGGGAGTGATGTGTGTGAACATACTTAGGACTATTGGGCCACTTTTTTTCCCTCTTTTTGAGGTTTTGTCCCCCTGCTTGTATATACTTCCATAACCCTAATAGGATACCCATCTTTGTACATTCACTTGGTAATACATTCAATATTATGGTGTGCTCCAAGTTTTTCTTCTTCCTTGTGTTGTTCTTGTGCTATCATAGACCTCGAACTCCAACAATTGATAACAAAGTTGCTTCATCTGGGGCATCTTTGACATCCCTCTAGTCACAATCTCAAAATTGCACAAAAATTGGTGAGCATATGTGGGGCAATTAGGAGTTCAAAATAGTTTTGTTTTATCACATCAAAATTTTGAATTGAGTTAATTTCCTCCTCCAAATGCACTATCACAACATTTGTGCAGATAATTTTTTCCTTTGTGCCAAACACATATACAAGTTTTGGTTTGTTAATGTAAGGGCCTCAAAGTTGGCTATACATTTAGCAGATCTTGGCATGGTGTTCTTGTTCAACTTTTTGAGATACTATCAATTTTTTGCATCAGGATATTTAGTATATTTGCTCCTGCAAGATAGTAAGGGATGCTTGGGATACACTTACGTATACTAGGCAAGAAATGAGGATCATGTTGCTTACCATAAAAAACAATTAGAGAGTGGGCATATGAATGAATGAGATTCTATGGATAGTTTTTTGACAAAGATCAAAGATTTCAAGGAGCAATTGATTTTTGCTAATGAAATCTTGCTAGATAGTTTACTTGTGTAGACTATTGTTAATGGTCTTCCAAATTCATATAAGAGTTTTACTTCTACTCTTTGATTGATGTTGAGAGGCAATCCAAATGACTTAACATTTGAAGAGTTAGTCTTTATTTTGTTGTAGGAAGGTTAGTCTAGGCAGAACAAGTCAATTATGCTATTGTAGATCAAGCTTTCTTAGCTAGTTAGAAGGGCAAAGATAAATGGCACTCATCTACTAGTAAGCAAAACTCTGCGAATTTTGCACAGCCTTAGAAGGAAGACAAAGATGAAAAGAAAGTAGAAAAGAAGAAACAATTTTGCAAGTACTCTAAGGCAATTGATCATGTCATAAAGCATTGTCCTAAAATGGTTGCGAAAGAGGAAAAGAAGAAAGAGGTTGGAACGGTCGTTGTGTAGGCTTCTACACCTAAAAGAAAGTTTGTTAATCTTGTTCGAAATGAAGAATGGGCATTTACTACTGTTTGTAACTATGAACCATCTTCTCATGAGCAGTGTATGCATGTACTAGAATCAGATGTATGGTATTTTGATAGTGAGGCAACCAAACATATTACCTCATAGCACAATTTCTTCAGTTCACTTGTGTCACTCAAGTGCAATGATAAGTATCAACATGGGGAGATCCACATAATTTTCAATTTGTAGAGACATGAGGATTATGATGACCTCAAGCAAGCGGAATGCACGTGTGTGAGTGAAAACCACACAAGCATGCACACACATACATAAACACACACACACACACAAGGCAAGAACAAAGAGATGAACAATGGAAGCCTTCACTTTCAATTACAAAAGCACTCCATTACAAAAGTTTCAATCCTCTAACAAGCCAGCCTCAAAAATGAGCTCTCTAGCTCTTTTTCTAGTTTTTCACTAGCTTTGGCCTTGTCTAGACCTAGTGTCTAGCCTAGTTAAAAAATAGGTTCCTATGCCTATTTGGAGGCTCAAACGAGCTTAGAAAAATACAAAATTTGATACGTAGGTAGTTCTAGTACTCATCAAGCTTGAGGACTCCTCGATTTCAAAAAAATGGAGTTCTAATATACCAAAAACAATATTTACATTGTGACCATAGTGATAATGATCACTGTAGATTTAAAGTTAAATTCCTTTGAAAAATTGGTTGGGCCTCATTGTGAGATTATCTTTGACTTCTCTGTCTCTTTACTCCTTGCTACTCTTCCCTTTGGCTTTCTTTTCTTAAGATTCCATGGCTTCATAGTCTAACCTGAGCTTACTCATCACCAACACTCATCCCTCTCTAGCATTTGTCGTCCTTGATAGACCTTTGTTGGGTAGGATGGTCAATGTAATACTATATGACATTCATTGCTAGATCATGTTCTTGTAATGTGAATCCCTTTTCTAGATCGAATTGTAGATGTTCCCAACTGATGTCATCTGGGATCTCAGGGTGGGATGCTCTGTAAATTTCCAAGTACACTGGTTGCTCATAATATTTGAGATTGAACACTATCCATATTTTGATGTAATTGATGGAGTTGTGTGGTGTAGGCAAGAGCTCTGGTGGATACTTCTTCCTCTTCACCTTCAGGGTGCTCTAGTTCTTGAGAAAGTGTTCTTTGTTGGTCTTCCACCTAATGTACATGACTTCCTTTCGTTTGTTGGCCTTGACCCCTTCGTTGCGAGGCCATGTGGGAGTGTTTGGGTCTAAGTAAATTTCCATGTTTGAAAGTTGAGTGTCTAGTAGATGCTCAAAATAAAAACTTCCTAGATCTTCCATGCTTCCCGTAGATTGAAATTTGAAATCCCATGGCATTGGAGGAACCTCTAGCCCACCTTTGGATGTTCCTTTTGTGCTAGAACGAGGGAGGCTGATAGTGGATGGTGGAACTGTGTGTTCCCGGGTGGTGATACTTCTAATGGGAAATTGCTCCTCAAAGTATTCATATAGCCCTACCCATTCCCGAATTCCTTAGAGTTTCAGAGTATTCTAGAGTTGTTCGAACTCTCAAGACAAGAATTCAAACTAACCCCAAATCTTGTTGAAATCGCATTTAGATTCCCTAATGTAACCAACATCACCAAGTGATCCTAGCATCTTATTGAACCAATGTGAATGGATGTTCACTTTCTCTATGGACCTAGTAGGGGGATCTTGAATGGGTATCTGCCTCACATGTTGGAATTCCACTAGCCTCTCTATAGGGAGTTCATATATTGATAAACTATCAATGAAGTAAAACTCTTATATGAATTTGGAAGACCATTAACAATAGTCTACACAAGTAAACTATCTAGCAAGATTTCATTAGCAAAAATCAATTGCTCCTTCAAATCTTTGATCTTTGTCAAAAAACTATCCATAGAATCTCATTCATTCATATGCCCACTCTCTAATATGGTAAGCAACATGATCCTCATTTCTTGCCTAGTATAAAGTTGTAAGTGTATCCCAAGCATCCCTTACTGTCTTGCAGGAGAAAATATACTAAATATCCTGATGCAAAAAATTGATAGTATCTCAAAAAGTTGAACAAGAACACCATGCCAAGATCTGCTAAATGTATAGCCAACTTTGAGGCCCTTACATTAACAAACCAAAACTTGTATATGTGTTTGGCACAAAGGAAAAAATTATCTGCACAAATGTTGTGATAGTGCATTTGGAGGAGGAAATTAACTCAATTCAAAATTTTGATGTGATAAAACAAAACTATTTTGAACTCCTAATTGCCCCACATATGCTCACCAACTTTTGTGCAATTTTGAGATTGTGACTAGAGGGATGTCAAAGATGCCCCAGATGAAGCAACTTTGTTATCAATTGTTGGAGTTCGAGGTCTATGATAGCACAAGAACAACACAAGGCAGAAGAAAAACTTGGAGCACACCATAATATTGAATGTATTGTTGGAGTTAGACGTCTGCGGAAGCACGCGAACAGCACAAGGAAGAAGAAGAAGCTTGGAGCACAACACACAAGACTGAATGTATTACTAGAGAATGTACAAAGATAAGTAGCCCATTAGGGCAATAGGCGTATATACAAGCCGGGGGAAAAAAACCTCCTAAAGAGGGAAAAAAGTGCCCCGGCGGTCCTAGAGTGTTCACACACATCACTACCTAAATATATCAACAAATCCCCCCGGGAGTGATGCGGTGAACAAGGAGCTGGCACTCATGTATAAGGAAGTGCCGAGCTATGTGGAAATCACTCCACAAAAGGAAGTAAGCCCAAAGCTTTGCGGAAAGCTTCATACTTCTCCCTAGGCAGAGCCTTCGTGAAAAGGTCTGCAATGTTCTCCTGCGTGGGCACATATGCCAAGCTGATCTCCCCAGTAGAGAACCTCTCCCTGACATAGTGATAATGCACCTCAATGTGCTTAGTGCGAGCATGGAACACAGGGTTCCTCGCAACTGCCAATGCGCTCTGACTGTCAGTGAAGATGGTGGTGGCAGAAGACTGGCCAACACCCAAATCAGCCATAAGGCGTCTGAGCCACACACACTCAACAGTCGTTGTGAAATCTGCCCTATACTCAGCCTCACAACTAGAAGTGGCCACAGTAGGCTGCTTCTTGCTCAACCAAGATATACATGAGCTACCAAGCACGAAGCAAAAACCACTGGTGGACACACGAGTGTCATAACAACCAGCCCAATCTGAGTCAGAAAAAGCATGCAAATCTGGCGGTAGTGATCCCCCCTTGGGATAAAACAACCCAAGTAGCCGAGTACCACTCAAGTAGCGAAAGATGCGCTTAACTGCTTTCCAATGCGTGACTCCTGGGCAATGCATAAACCTGCTCATCTGTGAGACAGCAAACTGAATATCTGGCCGAGTAATGCATAAGTAAATCAAGCATCCAACAGCCTGCTGATAGAGAACAGCATCAATGCATCTCCAGCATCATGAAGACTCAATCGTAAACCTGTCTCCATAGGAGTGGCAATAGGCTTACAGTCTTCAAGGCCAAAACACTGCAATAATGTGTCAATATATTTCGTTTGACACAAAGCCATTCCACCATCAACTTGCATAAACTGAATGCCCAAATAGTGATGCAAATGCCCCAAATCAGACATCTCAAATGAGGCATGCAAATCAGCCTTGAAATCAGCAATATGCTTCTCAAGAGGACCAGTGAGTAGCATGTCGTCTACATAGACAACAATGATCAGAAGCACATCATTAGCACGCTTAACATATAAGGTGCTTTCAGTTGGACTGTTCTCAAAACCATGTGCAATCAGATAGGCATGTATTTTCTCATACCAAGCACGTGGTGCTTGCTTTAAACCATATAACGCCTTCTTTAACCTGCACACCTGGTTTTCATGCCCTTTCTGCACAAAGCCACGGGGCTGAAAAACATACACTTCTTCATGCAAGTCACCATTCAGAAATGCTGTTTTAATGTCCAACTGATGTACATTCCAACCATGATGGGCTGCAAGTGCACAAATGCTCCGAACAGTAGTCATACGGCATGTAGGTGCAAAGGTCTCATCAAAATCAATGCCTCTTTCCTGCGCATAACCCTTTGCAACAAGCCTAGCCTTATACCTGTCAACTGTACCATCAGGTTTACGCTTCAGCTTGTATACCCACTTAGTGCCAATGGCCTTCTTGCCAGGAGGCAAGTCACATAAAGACCATGTACCATTCTTCATTATAGCATCATATTCAGATTGCATAGCAGCCATCCAATTTTTTGAATTTTGTGCTTCATCAAAAGAAACAGGCTCATTCTCATCACAGAGACTAGATGCTGCCATAGCATAGCAATCTGATGCAAAGGAGGTACTATGAGAGCCTGAACGAGTACGATATGACAAAGGTGCATCTAATTTGCTGTCACGCAAAGTCTGCACCAGCCATTTTGGCATAGTTTTTGCCTGTTCAATATCAGCTCTCTCATCAACAAGTGCATCATGTAAATCTGCATCAGAAATGGAATGATCTGCATCATCATATGAAACCTGCAAAGGCTGAGAAGTTGCCTCATTAGGACCAGCGCTAGCCTGTCCACCTGTAAAAAGAGGCATCAAAGTATCATACATGTCTTTGGAGCTAACAGATGTCTCCTTAGTACATGAAAGCAATGGCTGAATAGCATCTTCCACAAAGACAACATCACGGCTAACTAGAACGCGTTTAGTCTGTGGATGATACAGACGATAGCCTTTACTTTCAGAACTGTACCCAACAAAAATACATTTTACTGCCTTATCATCCAATTTTCTGCGATGTTGTTCAGGCACTAATGCATATGCCAAACAACCAAAAACACGCAGATGAGCAACAGATGGCTTGCGGTCATGCCAAGCCTCATATGGAGTGATAGACTGCAATGCTTTGGTGGGACACCTGTTCAGTACATATGCTGCACACATGACAGCCTCAAGCCAGAAACTATGTGGTAAAGCCTGACTTTTGACCATGCACCTCGCCATCTCCATGAGTGACCTGTTCTTTCGTTCAGCAACTCCATTCTGTTGAGGTGTATACGACACTGTACACTGGTGTTTTATCCCACGTTCAGCCAGAAATGCATTAAAATCTGAAGACATATATTCCCCCCCTCGATCAGAACGGAGGGTGCCCATTTTACATGCTGACAGATTTTCAGCCAAAACCAAAAACTGTTTGAAGCACATGAACACTTCGGACTTTGCTTTGAGTGGATATACCCATGCATGCCTGGAAAAATCATCAATGAAAGTCACGAAGTAAAGGTAATTTCCAAAAGAGGGTGTCTGCATAGGACCACAGACATCACTATGTACAAGCTGCAATTTCTGCATAGCCCGAACTGAACCATCTTTTGGAAAGGAAGAACGCTGCATTTTGCCCAAAATACAGCCTTCACAAACATGTTTTCCAGGTGCCTCAAGTTTGGGCAAAGAGGACACCATTTCAGATTTCTGCAGGCGTAACAAGCTAGCAAAATTCAGATGACCAAAGCGTGCATGCCAAAGCTTTGCATCTGACATAGCCTGAGAATCATGAACTGCACATGCCGAATCATTCACAGATCTTTCATAGTCTATGAGCTTATACAGCCCACGACATAAAATGCCAGAAGCAATAATCACATCGCCATTTGAGAGATCATGGACTGTACACCTGTCATCAACGAATTTCACAACCAAGCCAATCTTGGCTAATGCAGAAACTGATAACAGGGTCTTTTTGATCCCTGGCACAAATAAAGCATCTGACAAAGTGAAAGAACTACCATCAGCAGTAGTCAGAATGATCTTACCAACTCCCATAACAGGATAAGAGGAGTTATTGGCGCATGTGACAGTATTCCCTGTAGGGGCAGGCTCGAGTGAAGAGAAGAAACTGCGCTGCGAGGTAATATATTTGGTCGCCCCACTGTCAAAGTACCAAACATCTGAGTCTACTGCAGACA
The DNA here is from genome assembly GCA_020310875.1 of Ceratopteris richardii. Classification (NCBI taxonomy): domain Eukaryota; kingdom Viridiplantae; phylum Streptophyta; class Polypodiopsida; order Polypodiales; family Pteridaceae; genus Ceratopteris; species Ceratopteris richardii. Next base: position 30,985,118 of record CM035437.1, on the reverse strand, counting down.
TGCACTGATCATGAGAAGATGGGTCAAAACTGCAAACAGTAGTAAACGCCCATTCTTCTTCCTGCACAAGATTTGCAGACTCTGTTTTTGGTGTAGAGGCCTCTGCAACAACCATTCCAGCCTCTTTCTTCTTTGCCTCTTTAGCAGCCAGTTTTGGACAGTTCTTTATAATATGATCATTTCCTTTACAGTACTTGCAGAACAATTTTTGCTTTTCTGATTTCTTCTCATCTTTATCCTGGTTCTTCGATTGTGCAGCATTTGCAGATTTCTGCTTACTAGTAGAAGAGCTCCATTTTCCTTTGCCCTTCTGACTAGCCAGGAAAGCTTGATCTGCAACACGCATAATGGACCTGTTCTGCCTGGACTGATCTTCCTGCAACAGAACAGAGACTAATTCCTCAAATGACAAGGCATTCGGATTGCCTTTCATCATCAATCGAAGAGTAGAGGCAAAACTCTGATATGAATCAGGAAGGCCATTCAGAACGGTCTACACAAGTGAGCTATCTGGTATAACCTCATCAGCAGAAATCAATTGTTCCTTCAGGTCTTTGATCTTTGTAAGAAAACTGTCCATCGAATCACCTTCATTCATGTGCTCACTCTCCAACTGTTTTCGGAGGTAAGCAACACGAGCCTCATTCCTAGCCTGGTACAAAGTGGTAAGTGTATCCCAAGCATCCTTTGCTGTTCTGCAAGAGCGAATGTGAGGAATAATGGCACGTTTGACAGACAAAGCTATCAATGCATGTGCCTGGGCATCTCTGCCATCCCAACGAATCTGCTCTGCAGTAGGTGCAACAGAAACAGCAGCACGAACAGGAATCTGCGGAATATCATCTTCGACACCATCTTCATCAGCTCCAACACCTGTATTTGCAGTACCTGTCGTTACAGGTGTAACAGGACGTCTTTCAACACCCTGCACAATGTTCCACAATCCTTTTGCAACCAGTACATGTCGCATCATATAAGCCCATAATGGGTAGTTGGTACCATCCAACTTATCCTCAACAGCCAACATACGGAATACATCACTGCTTTCAGCCATGGCCGGTGACTAAAATACCTTGATGCAGAAAATTGACTATATCTCAAAAAGTTGAACAGAACTGCCCACACGAGTTCTGCTAGACCTGTAGCAGACTTTGAGATGCTTAAACTGGCGAACAGAAACTGGTATATACCTTTGGCACAAAAGGACGAAATAGCCTGCACAAGCACTGCGATAGTGCGTTCGGAGGTCGAAACGAGCTCAGATCGCGATTTCGGCACCACACAGTGAAGCTGTTTTGATCTCGGAAACACCCTAAGTATGCTCACCAAATTTTGTGCGAATCTGAGACTGCAAACGGAGGAGTGTCGACGGCGCCCTAGAAGAAGCAACGACCTGCTCTGATACCAATTGTTGGAGTTAGACGTCTGCGGAAGCACGCGAATAGCACAAGGAAGAAGAAGAAGCTTGGAGCACAACACACAAGACTGAATGTATTACTAGAGAATGTACAAAGATAAGTAGCCCATTAGGGCAATAGGCGTATATACAAGCCGGGGGAAAAAAACCTCCTAAAGAGGGAAAAAAGTGCCCCGGCGGTCCTAGAGTGTTCACACACATCACTACCTAAATATATCAACATGTATTACCAAGTGAATGTACAAAGATGGGTATCCTATTAGGGTTATGGAAGTATATACAAGCAGGGGGACAAAACCTCAAAAAGAGGGAAAAAAAGTGGCCCAATAGTCCTAAGTATGTTCACACACATCACTCCCTAAATATATCAAATTAATTGAGGGGGACAAAATATGATTTGTGTTTTTGCTATGGAGAACACGGAAATCATCCAACATCATTGATGAAGGTATACTTATTGACAACGTAGATGATGGAGGTAAGTGCCCTAATTATACTTTACATTACATGGTGACTAATCTCAAGGGCTTTTATAATTAGGATTTCAAGTATGATTTCTATACATAAAGTTAGATTTTTTATCAATTCAGGTAGTATACATTGTTTTCTATCTTTCAATTTGGTGTAGATTTTAGAGATACCCTTAAATGTGTTGATATCAAGACCCATAGAGATGCCCAATGGATGATTACACTATAAAAAAAATACATTAAAAACCTTGCATTTACTTTTTTTTATAGGTGTTTTTCTGAGAATTTCCATGTGATCAAAATATATGTGTGTGTGTGTGTTCATACCACTTATGTTTCTAATTGTCTATGGTGTAAGCTCATGATTTTAATAATTTTAGAGTGTTTATTAAATTAAATTATTTTATTGAAGTGAACTATTTGAGTAAAATATACTAATAATTTTTATTACAATTTATCAACATGTGATTTATTACTTTAATTGTATCCTTCATTCATTTTATATGTGTGTTTTTGTTTGTGTATTCTTGAAGGAGATGGTGGACACCTTCAAGAGATGAGATGGTGCTGCAAATTCCTGCTTCATAACGGCCAAAACTAAGTTGACGAGTGCAAAGTAGACCTCTTGAGATTTTGGAAAAGCACAAATAATCACCCAAGTACTTTGGAAGATGATCCTCATATCATTGGATAAAATAGATAACTTGGAGTTTCACTGTGAACCAAAAACTTGCTATTTTGGTCACTATACCTGCTCAGAGAATGAACACTACTCCTTCCCTGATAACAATTGGACAAAATCCTTTTGGGTATAATTAACTTGGTTAGCTAACTTTTGCAAGTTATCTCACTTTAAATGATGAGCTATGCTCAAAGAATGATGCTTAACAACACAGAGATGCATCCCGACATTTTTGGGAGTTAACAGTATGTAGACTAGAGTGCAATGTTTTACACATACCTTGAGAATGACTGAGTCAATTGAAATGGAACTTTGTAACAAGAATGTAGATAGTCTAATAAATCTATACCATTTTAAATCACCGAAAATTATTAAGCACACGCTGAGAAATAGATCAAAGAAGCTCACTGTTCTAAGTAATATATGATATAGTAGAAGAGATGAGATATGAGAAAACTTTATGTATTAATGCACATAAATTACATTGACATTGGCAATGAATGATTGCACAATCTGAGGACACTAGATGAGCTATAATGTATGCCACACAAGTTCCTCTGAAATCTTTGCTATATTTGGTTGCTATCCACGTGACTAGATGGTCCTCTTTTATAGCCTTTTTGTTGGATCCAAGATTCAAATTTGAATTTGATTCTTCAACTAAAAGTGTTCCAAAGTTCTAGGAATTTATTTGCCATAAATTCTCACCAAATAATTCGAGGAAAGATTCTCCTATGAACTCGTAATTGGAATTCATTTCACATATGCACTTTTTACAAGTAGTAAAAAATAATCTTTTACAAGTGATCATTCATGTGCTAATACATGAATGCACATATGAACTTTAGGATAAGTGATCAAGCATTTAAGCTTGGAGTAATTTCACCAACAACTCCCACTCAAGCCTAACATGTTTGTGATTTAAATCTCTTTAATCTCCTACAATCCAATCATCATCTTGAACCTGTTCAATTTAGTTCCATCCAAAGATTTAGTTAGAATATCTGCACATTGCAAGTTTGTTGATACATAGGACAATTGTATGTCCTTTCTAAGTAGCTTCTCTCTCACATAATGATAATGCACTTCAATGTGCTTAGTCCTTGCATGATATACAGGCCCTGCACATATTTCTGTTGAGTGATATATATTCCAGAGTTCGTGTATACTAACTCAAGTCCAAGAAAATACTTCAGAAACTCTAGGTCACTGATCTTGAACTCTTGCATCATCTGGTTTCTAATTTGTTTGATGCCATTAGCATTACTACTTGTAAGAATGATGTCATCAACATATACACATAATTATATCATTCCTAAATTACTTCTCTTGACGAACAAAGAAGAATCTGCCTTGCTCATCATGAATCCTTGATCTTAAAGGTAGGTTGTTAACCTATGGTTCCATGCCCTAGGTGCCTGCTTCAAACCATAAAGAGCTTTGTTCAATTTGCATACATAATTTACCTTGGTTGGATCTTCATAACCAGTAGGTTGAGCCATGTAAACCTCCTCTAAAATCCAGCCATTGAGAAAAGCATTCTTCACATCTAGTTGATACATATTCCAATTTCTAGATGCAGCTACACTTACCAATACTCTGATGGTTGGCATTTTAGCCACAGGTGAAAAAGTCTCTTCATAATCAGCTCCTTGGGTTTGTGAAAAACCTTTAGCCACAAGTCTAGCTTTATACTTGTTTATGGATCCATCTGAGTTCCTTTTGATTTTGTAAATCCACCTAGAACCAATTACCTTCATTGATGCCTTGTTGGGTACTAATTCCCAAGTGTCATTCTCTTGGAGTGCTTCTATTTCTTCATCCATAGCCTCCTTCCATTTTGCTTTGGTACTTGCTTCTTCATATGAAGAAGGTTCTTCAAGTGATGAATCCTTATCAAGATAAATGGAATGCTTAGTAAATAATGAAGTATCATACCCATATCTGATTGGCTTCTTACTCTCTCTTTGTGATCTCCTCAAGGCTTGGTTGGATGATTCAGGTATGTCTTCTAACCTCTTCATCTTGGCTTTGCCTTTTGATTTCCATGCTTTGAAATCTTCCAAGTTGATGATGTCCTCATCATGTGATTTGATGTCTTCAATTATGCTTGGCTCCTCCTTGGTGAGGCTTGGGAATTCTTCTTCCAAGTCATATGGCAATTTGACCTTCGTGCATTCACTTTCAAACCAAGAATCATTTTCATCAAACACAACATCTCTACTGACCATAAACCCTTTGTTGGATGGATTATAAAACCTGTATCCTTTTTGGTTTGAATCATACCCTATGAAGATGCATTTCTCTGCCTTAGGGTCTAGATTACCTCTGATTTGAGATGGAACATGCACATAAGCACCACAACCAAATATTTTGCAATGTTCAAGTGATGGTCTCCTACCATGCCATGCCTCATAGGCGGTCAACCTATTAATAAGGTAAGTTGCAATAGAAACACTCTCTACCCACAAATAATTAGGCAATTTCTTTTCATTAAGCATTGATCTAGCTGCTTCCACAATCAAACTGTTCCTCCTCTCTACTACTCCATTTTGCTCAGGAGTATACCTAGTAGTAATCTCCCTTTTGATACCTTCGTCCTCAAATTCATTTGAGAAGTACACACCTCCTCCATCTGACCTTATCCTTTTTAGGCTTCTTCCTGTTTGATTTTCCACAAGTGCAAGATACTTCTTGAAGCAGCTTAACACTTCATCTTTATGTTTCATGAAGTACAAGATAGTCCATCTACTGGAATCATCAATAAATGACACATAGTACCTTGAGCTTGAAATTGAAGGGTCCTTGCTTGGTCCCCACACATCTGTGTGGACAAGTTCCAAATAATCCTCATGCATATAGCCTTTCTTTGTAAAGGGTAACCTGTGTGATTTACCAAACTGACAACCGCAACATTTATAGATCATGTGTTGCTTGGATACATTAGGTATCCCAAGTACACACTGATCTCTACATATCTGCTTCAAGGTTCTCTCACCAATGTGCCCTAATCTTTTGTGCCATATCTCTAACTCAGACAATGTTTGATCCTTGTAATTATAAAGTGCAATGTTTCTAGTGTCCTCAAGCTCAATTGCAAATAATCTACCTGTTTTCTCTCCCTTGGCAATTCTCTTGAATCCATGTTGGGGGTCCTCCACAAAAGCTCCATATTTGTTGAACCTAACCTGCAAACCCTTTTCCACTATCTATCCAACACTCATCAGATTCTTTGTGATAGTAGGTACATAAAGAACTCTGCTCAACAGATTCCTATTCCCATTAGAAGTTTTGACATTTCCTACCTTGACCACTAGATGTTTGGTATAATCACCTGTTTGCACTTGGTGCTTTCCCTTGGGTTCTTCAAGATCAGAAAGGAGAGCTACATTGCCTGCTACATGGTTTGAACAACCTGAGTCAATATAGAAGAGGTGCTCATCATTCATACCTTGTTTTGAAGTCATGTTCATAATGAGAAGAGAATCCTCTTGATCCTCTGTATAATTGTTGAAGTCTTTCCTTGATTTGTATCCTCCTTGATAATTGTTGTTGTAGCCATGGTTGTAGCCTTGATTATGGTTGAATCTTCCTCTTGATTGTGAGTAGCCACCTCTTTCAAATCCTCTTCCTCTCTGGTTCTTGAAGTTCCTATAGCACTCATCTATTGTGTGATTAAAGAGTCCACATATATTGCATGGGGAAGAGTTAAAAGGTCTCCCCCTACCTTGCTTACCTCCTCTGCCCCTTCCTTTTGAGTTCCTACCTCTCCCTACATAGTTAGCTTGAGAACTAGTACCTTCATCTTCTACTTTCTTGCTCTTTCCTTTATCTGTATAGAGGGAAGAAGAATTTTTACCTCTTGATGGTTCTCCATTTTTGTTGAGCTTGGCTTCATGGGTCAAGATTTGTCCCATGAGAGTGGTAAGGTCAAGAATTTGGATGTCAATGTAAAGGTCCAAAGCAATTGTGAAAGCTTCCCACTTATCATCTACCTTGATGCCATTGATTATTTGTCTCACTATTTGCTCCTCTTCAATCTCCTCTCCTATGCTTGCCAATTGATCAACCACATCTTTTACCTTGGTCACATACTCTCAAACATTTTTCTTAGGTTGCTTTCTTTGAGTAGTAGACTCAATCCACAACTGATTTTTTCTAGCTCTTGTATTGGAAGAAAAATATGAAGTAATGTATCCCAAGTCTCTTGGAAAGCTTTGCAATTCCTAATGTGAGGAAGAAGGAAGTCAGAAATAGATTTAAGTAGATATGACCTTGCCAAAGCATCTTTGGCACACCATGAGTTGAGTCTTTCTATCTCCTTGACCTTTGCTTCTGAATATGGGCATCTCCTCATCTCCTGATATGTATCCATAGAGACTCCTTCCTTGTAGATAGTTCTTCATCCTCAAGGACCATGCTAGATAGTTATTCCTATCCAATTTGTCAATAAAAAAAAGGAAATCATCTCCCATTTTACCTCAACTTGCTCTGATACCACTATTGGAAGAGATGGATGGATACCTCAAGGAAGTGAGGTGGTACTGCTAAAACCTGCTTTGTACCTTCCCTATATCACTTCAGAGTTTGATACTAGGCCCTTTTAGCTTGCAAACAACACCAAGAGAGTACTTGTGTAGTTTGGAGTAGATGCTTGAAACAATTGAACCAAAACAGACTACTTCACAAATAGCTAGTCTCACAAAACTTGCTATTTTGGTCTATACACCTGTTGATACTTTTGCTCAGTGCTCACAGTAACAATTGATTAAATTCCTTTTGAGGGAATCAAATTAGCTTAGGTAGCTAATGATTACAAGTGAAATCATAAAAAATAGTGAGCTATGCTTTGAGAAATGAATTTAGCAATCCAAGGCTTACCCTCGACTTTTTAGGGACTGAATAGTAGATGACCAGTGAGCAATTTGATAGTGATTTCTCCCAAATGGTTGAACCAAATGCCTTAAAAATTTGACAGAATAAAATAGACTTTGAGCTGGTTCCAACAAGCTATAGATCATGCAAAAGGGTTGAGAAATCATTGAGATATGATCAAGCAAAATTCACTGTTTTGACTAGTCATAGTAGAGAAGTACATGGAGATGATCAATGAAGCATATGTATTATATCACATGATTATACAAGGTCACTGGCATTGCAATGGTGCACAATGATAGAGGAATGAGTAAGCTATAGTGTAAGCTTCTCAAATCCAGCAAATGATCAAATGAAGTGCTCTCAATGAGGCCACATAGCCACAACTTTTACAAGCCTTTTTTATAAGTGTTTGATTGTAAGTTTGAATTTCAAATTCAAGCTTGGCTCCCTTTGAAAAGTGATTCCTTCAATTTAGGAGATATTCTCTCATTTGTAACTCGTAGCTAATCCTTCTCCTAACTCCACGAGATATATGGATTTACAAGATTCTCTCAAGGTTAACACCTTTTACAATGGTAAATGATAAAAAGGGTACAAGCAATGGTTCACATGCTTCATCAAGTAGTTGCACATATTTGCTTCCATGCCTAGCCAAATGTGAAGGCTTGAACATTTGCACCAACAGGAGTATCCTCCATCTTGTTGCCATTGTGCCACCTCAGACCCCTAAAGTGAGAACAATCCTGACCGAGGAAGAGGTGTGTCTTAGAATTTTCCCAAGCATTGATTCTATATGAGTCATTCATTCTGTATGACTCTCGATTTAAGCTTGAATCTACAAAATGAATCTAGGATCATGATAATCCTCCTAAGTTCTAACCCACAAAACCAATTATAGACCACCCAGAGCACTATCGAGACGATTATAGAATGGGTGCATTTTGGGAAAGGTAGCTTGCTCAATAATTCAACGGGAAGTTTGTCCGAGCCCACATTACCTAATAGTTTGACACCTTGAGTCTTTGTGAAGAACTCGTGAGTTCAAGTCTTGACCGGACATAAGTTGGATGCCTCCACCTTATGATGGGGTGTGTGGATGTGTTTTCAATTCATTGTATTCTTAAAAAAAATGTAACGGAAAGAATTGAAAAGGCTAAAAAAAACTGCATGTCATTAATGAATTCACGAGTCACTCGTATATGGGCTTTGCGCGTGTGATTATTGGAATCATATATTTCCTTAGGCGAGATGGCCAGGATGGCGGACTACGAAAGCAATCTGCCGAGTCCTTGCTTCCTCGCTCCCGCCCTCGCGCATCGGGCACTCAAAGGTTTCAGCAGCAGGAGGTAAAGCATCAGCAGAAGCTGCCATGAGAAGGAAGAAGAAGGGATACAGTCGTGTCGGAGGCGCACGGGGAAACGGGTATCTCTTCTCAACTTTTCTGCAACCTACGCACATCGCTTTGTCACACAGACATCAGCAACCAGAAAGCCGATAGGCTGAGGGATTGGCGTCGCTCTCGCTCTTTCCGTTTCTGTTTCTTTCTCTTTTCGCTTCTATCTTTCTGGTGGCGAGAACGGCCGTAATACAGTCGTCCGATCTCCGTCAGAATGCGGACGTCGAAAGCTCTTATTCTTCTCGTCGTCGCGGCGTTGGCCCCAGCTGCATTCTTCCCCATCCGCGGCTCCGCGCTATGCAGCGGCTACCCAGGGATGCAGACGGACATCGCAGGGAAGGCGTGCGATGAGAAGAGGTCGTTGATGAACGATGCATGGTGGTGGGAAACATCTTCGTCTATATCCTCGTCTTTGCTGTACCAAAACCACATTGGCTATCGGGCTCTCCAGCCAGACAACACGCCATGTCCCCGGCAAGGCGCCGGCCTATCCTACTATAACCCGTCCTGCTTTAATCCTTCCCCCGGTCCTGTCAACCCTTACACCAGAGGCTGCTCCACAATCACCCGCTGCTCCCGAGATACTAGCTGAGGCTGAAGCTGAGTTTGAAGCTGAAGCGAGAACGTTCGTGCTTGCATTGTTTCCACAACCTCCAGCATATACATGCTTTCTCCAGTACCATAGTCCCATCTCCGTACTGTTTACCTTTCTTGCGATCTCACCATTACAATGTCATTTGCTGTAAGAGGATAATCTTTATTGACGCTCTGTGTTTTTCTGTGAAGCCATTTTTCGTTGGAATTATGGGGTTTCTTTGTTTCTGCAGAGGCCGACCTTCCTTGCCCCGTCTGTGCTTGTCTCGAAGAAATCATCTGGAGTGATATTGAGAGAGAGAGAGAGAGAGAGAGAGAGAGAGAGAGAGAGAGAGAGAGAGAGAGAGAGAAAGAGAGAGAGAGAGAGAGAGAGAGCTTGTGAGAGTTAAAACCTCGAACATGAGTCTGTTCTTCAAATGACATTCTTCCATGTGGTTTTAGGGGTGCTTAGGAAAGCTATAAACCATAACCATGGCGGCCACCTCTCACTTTGCAGTCACCTTCTGTAAACCATGACCATGGCCGCCACCTCTCACTTTGCAGTCACATTCTGTAAAGCATGAGGATCATCCTACCAAGAAGTAAATGAACATCCTACTAAGAAACAAGGAATTGATAAAAATACAGCCAGCCATAAGATCTAGACGATAGCATTTGACTTGATTACGAAGACTAGAGTATAATCACAAGGATAATGAAAGTTCAAAGAGGAAAGACTTGGACAATAGTATCTGACCTAATGAAGACTAGTGTATAATCACAAGAAGAATAGAAGCTCAGAAAAGGGAGGAGCAAAGGTCATTGCCATAAAAAGTTCATCTCCATATCAATAAACTAGAAGATATTCCAAGGCTCAATAGAAATAGTGATCTTTTATCAGTATAATTTGGTAGTGATGTGTGTGAACAAACTTAGGATTATTGGGGAACTTTCCCCCTAACTTGTATATATGCCAATAACCCTAAAAGTGTTAATTGTCTTTGTACATTCTTGAACTCCAACAATTGGTATCAAAACACGTGGTTCCTTTCTAATGTGCATCGTTGGCACACCTATATTCATACTCTCAAATTGTTATGAAAATTGATGAGCATAAACTGAACGGTGTATACTTTAAAACAAATCTCTTAGGAGATTTATGCATAGCTCAAAATCGAATTGCGATCATTTTGGATATCAAATACATTATCACAACAAGTATGAACGTGCAATTTTATATTTTTGTGTTATATATATATATATATATATATATATATATATATATATATATATATATATATATATATATATATATATATATATACATACCAATAGAAGCCTATTGGGGCACTTTCTCCATCTTTAGGAAGTTTCCCTCTAACTTATATATATGATAATAACCCTAAAAGTGTTAATTATCTTTGTACATTCATGAACTCCAACAATTGGTATCAAAATATGCAGTTCCTCTCTAATGTGCATTGTCGGCAGCATTGATAGTCTCAAATTGTTATGAAAATTGATGAGCACAATCTCGGTGGTGTATACAAAAAAAAAAAATGGAGATTTATGCGTAGCTCAAAAAGCAAATTGGGATGATTTTAGATATCAAATACATTATCACAACAAGTATGTACATGAAATTTTATATTATTGTGTCAGATATGTATACAATTTTTATTTTCCAATAAAAGCATATCAAATTTTGTTATATGGGCTAGCAAAATTGCGTTAGGTTTTTTTCTTAACCTTTTTTTGAGTAACAATCAATTTTTTGTATCAAAGTACAATCACACACCATGGGTAAAAATAATGATGTGTTTCGCATGTCATCTCCTAAGGATAAATTGTATGGTTCCAACTACCCATTACGAGCATATATGATGAGATACATATTGGTTGCAAAAGGATTATGCAATGTTGTGCACGGTGTTGAAATATGTCCTATCATAGATACAAATGTTCAAAAATATAGGTCACAAAAGTGGTGTAAAGGATGTTGTAGGTTCAAGTTCTAGTGTAGTTCCTGTTTTGTTCATGAGTCCCCTTACAACTTCAATTTTGATAATATCATGTAGACCATCAACATCTATAGACACTATAGAGCAACTTCGATGGGCTGGTAGAGATGCCCAGGGACATGAATTGATTGTTTTATATATCAAGCATGCCATTATCCCTCATATTTTCTCATGCAAAATAGCACATGCTGTTCGCATACTATATTCGGCAACAAATGAGGCTATAATTACTTACCTTAAAAACCAATTGGAGACTTAGTATATGAATGAAGGTGATTCTATGGACACTTTCCTCACAGAGATCAAAGGTTTTGAAGGAGCTTTAATTGATTATTGTAGATGAAAAATTGTCAGATTTTAATTGTGAAGATTGTTAATAATGGCTTACCTAAGTATAATCAGATTTTTGCTTTTACTATTTGATCGATGATCAAAATCAATAAAAATGCGTTGAATTTTGAAAATTCACTATCTATTTTTCTACAAGAAGACTAGTCTAGGAAGAATAGATTACTATGCATGTTGCACATTAAGATCTTATTGATAGGGAAAATGGAAAGAACAAAGAAAGCTATTCTTCTAGTAAGTAGATACATGTAGTGTTGCACAGTTAACAAAGAAAGGAAAAAAATTAGAAGAAAGCATATAAGAAAAAATAAATGTGCAAGCATTGTAAGAAAAATGATCATATCATACAAAATTCTCCTAGACTTTTTGTTGAAGAAGTAAAGAAGAAAGAGGTAGGAATGGCTATCACAAATACTTTTGTATCTAAGACTGAGTCTGCAAACTTAGTAGAAAATGAAGAATGGGTACTTCCTACACATCACAGTTATGAACCATCAATGCATGATCGTTGTATGTCAGTTGTGGACTCACATGTTTGGTACTTTAATAGTGGTGCAATCAAACATATCACCTCTCAATGCATTTTTTTCACCTTACTTGAGCCTACACGGGATGTGAATATTGTCACATGTACAAACCACTCCTCATATCCTATAATAGGAGTTGGAAGATAACTTATATGTGCCATGGCTCAAGAAGAATCTAGTTTCATGTCAGAAGTACCCAAGATTGGTTTGGTGGTAGATTTTATTGGTGACAGTGTACATTTCATGATCTTTCTGATGGCAATAAATACATTGTGTTGTGTCCTCAATAAGTTCATGGAAAATCTATGGATGATTATCCATATGCATTAGAGGATTTGCTCACTATTTCATATGAAAACTTTAGCATGGACATTTTGACATTTGAATTTTGCTAGTTTTTTATATTTGCAAAAGTTAGCAATGGCATCCTCTTTGCCTAATCATGAGGCACCATCCAAACATGTCTATGAGAGCTGCATTTTGGGTAAAGATGCAATGTTCTTCATTTCCACAAGATGTTATAGTAAGAGCTTAATGAAAATTACAGTTTGTTCATAATAATGTATGTGTTCCTATGTAGACATCATCTTTTGGTAATGTCATTTATTTCATGGTATCTATTGATGAATTTTCTAGGGATGTATGGTTCTACCCACTAAAATCAAAGCCAAAATTATTTATGTGCTTCAAATAATTCTTGGTTATGGTTGAAAATTTATCAATATGTAAACAGGCACCTCCATTTTGATTAAGGGGGGAGTGGGTCTTTTGAATTTACTGCATTTTTGGTTGACTGTGGCATAAAACACTGGCAAATAATTACATATAATCCAAAACCAAATGATATTGTAGAGAGGAGAAATAGCTCTCTCATAGAAATGGCAAGTTATATGGTCAAAACTCAAGCTTTAACTCATAATTTATGGTCTAAGGTCATAATATGTGATGCATATGCACTTAACAAGTGCCCTACAAAAGCATTAAAATATGCAACTCCTTATGAAGCTTGGCATGGTTGCAAGCCATCTGTTGCTCATATGCATGTACTATGTCTTAGGAAGAATGTAGGAAATCGGCTCATATGCATGTACTATGTCTTAGGAAGAATGTAGGAAATCGTATGATAAGTCTGTAATTTTGTTTTTCTAGAGTTATGAGAGAAAAGGTTATTGCCTATATCACCCATAAAGTAAACACATATTGTTTAGCCATGATGTAGTTTTTGTGAAGGATGTGGCCTTTACTTTCATGTATCAAGGACATATTGTTTTTCATGATGTAGTTTTTGTGGAGGATCTGGCCTTTACTTTCATGTATCAAGGACATATCAATGAGCTCAAAGGATGTGTATGATACTTTTTTGCTTCCTTCCATTTGAGGAACGTCAAATGTATCTCCTAATGAGGGAACCCTTCAGCCTATGCAAGTTGTGAAATAGGACATACTTCATTCCATTTCCGACATAGATATCAATGATGCACTTATTTAGGAGAGAAAAAATATCAATGAGACAAAATCTCTTTCAAAATGTTTGGTATAGTCTTTAAGAGATAGTAAGCTAAATGCACCTTTGCCTTATCACACTCCATTAGGATTCAATGGTGCTTCCTTTGCATCTAATTGTTACACAATTGTTGCCTCTAGAATTTGTGATGAAAATGTGCTTGTTTTCTTTCATGAGGCACAAAATTCAAAAAATTGGATGGTTGCTATACAATCAGAATGTGATTCTACTATGAAGAATATAGTACATGGTCTTTATGTGACTTCCCTTTTGGAAAGATTAAGGTCACTGGCACTAAGTGGTGCTATAAGTTGAAATGCAATCATGACCATAGTATTGATCACTATAAGGATAGGCATGTAGCTAAATGGAATGCCCAAAAAAGGTATAGACTTTGATAAGACCTTTGGACCTATGCATCGAACTACAATTGTTCATACTTTTGTGCACTTGCAGCTCAAAATGGTTGAAATGTACCACAGTTGGAAATAAAAAAACTACATTCTTCAATGGGGACTTGCAGGAAGAGTGTATGTTTTTCAGCCCCGTGGTTTTTTTTAGAAAAGGTAAGAAAGCTAAGTGTCCTATTTTCCAATGTCCATTGAGCCACAAACATGGAAAAGGTTGTTGAGGTACAAAAATATATCCTGTATAGGTTTGAAAACCTTCTACATAACCACACAATGGGTTAAAAGAAGATTAGAGATATGTTATACATTTCACCCCTCAAGGAAAACAAAGGACACATGCATTGTAATCTAGGAGCTAACTCACACTATCAATATAGAAGGTAGGAGAAGTATTAGGAGTATCCAAATGAGCCATGGACCGAGGCACTCACTTCACCAATGAATTGGTACATGCTATTACGGGTTATTATCATAAAAACCACAAGTTGAGTACCTTTTATTACCCTCGTGCAAATGGACTAGTGGAAAGCAACAATAAAGTGCACCTAACCATTATGATTTTGTTACTTTTTCATTTACCTATATCAAGTGTAAAAACCCTTCCTTTTTACCTTTGGCTATCAGCTCATAGCCATTCTTTGTGTCTTCTATGAAGCATCCCTTGTGTTTGAACTTTACTTGATATCCTCTTTTGACCATCTACCCAATAGATATTAGATTCTTGGTAATAATAGGAACATGCAATACTTGAGATAGAATCCTTGTTTTGTGTTTTCCTTCAAGATTGACATCTCCCATTTGTTGTGTCTCATGCTTTGAGTTATCATTTGTATCCACAAAGCCTCTTTCCTTGGGTGCCTGAGGGTTGCTAAAGAATTCCTCCCTTCTAGACATGTGATCATTGATTACTACATCTACTATCTATCTACCAACTTGAACATGTGTTTTGGGTTCAATACTATGCCTTGTGGCGAAGAAGTGTTCAATCTATGATGTGATTAATGAATTAACATAGTTACTTTGTCCTTTTTTGTTGTTTCATCCTTGCTTTTGCTAGAAATCCTTGAAATAATGTCCTTGTTGCACATAATCATAGTTCCACTTGAATTTGAGTAGAGTCTATCTCTATATGTCCATATTCTACCTCTATCTCTTCCTCTTCCTCTTGAGGATTGACCTTCATCTTGATTTGGTTGGATTCCTTGATTGCTTTAATTGCCTTGTTGTTAGTTGCTTCTACCTCTTTCTCTTGATCCACCTCTGGATCCTTTGCCTCTTCCTCCTTTGACTACATAGAAGAGTTGATCTTTGCTACCCTTTGACCTATTGCTGCCTCCATGGTTGAGCTCTTCAATCACGGTAAGAGAGGTGAGTTGCTCAAAATCTGGTAACAAACCCCTTATGTAGACAGAGGTGGTGAATTCCTTTCATTTGTCATGTTCCTTAGGCCCGTTTAGTGTGTGGGAAATCAAAATCATCATAGTCTATTACACATCCTATTTATCTAAGTGCATCTGAAATTTCCTTGAACTTGAGGATGAAGTCATCGATGCTTTGGTTGGATGACTTCCTAGGGTTATTAAGCTCATTCTTGAGCTAGATCTTCCTAGCCTTTGTAGAGGTAGATTGTATTCTCTCTAGACACTCCCAAACCTTGCTATGTGTCTAGGTCTTGGATATGACCTATCATAGAGCTGCTTATGTGTTGAGATAGAATAAATATCACTTTTATATCTCTTTCCTCCCACTCTCTAATAGCTATAATTTGATTGTAGGTAGGTTTGTGTGTATGTAAGTAAGTTCTAAATTTGTACCACTAACCAACCCCCATAGACCTTTTTCCATAAGAAAGTTTGAGATTCTAAACATCCGTCGTTGGTAGTTGCTTTTTGCAAGCTTCTCAATTTGAGTGTTGTAGTCTCGTATAGTGTTGCAGATATCTAATGGATCTTAATTCCTCTTGGGATATGAGAGAAGTGAAAAGTATTGATATATTACCTCTTCACGAGAGCTCAATTTGAAGGTAAAATGCCCATCATTGATTTTTTTTTTCACTTTTAGTTGTTACCATTTAGACATTAGGTAAAGTAGAAGAAATATTTCCAATGCGTTTTGATGTGTATATAGATTAAACATATGTATATTGCCTTTTGTGCATCAAAGATTTGTTTTTTCTTCGTTCCTTAATTTCATATTATGAGTTTGAATGTGCTTTGATGTGCATAGCACTTAACACATATATTTATCACCTTCTATGTGTAAGAAAGAAATGTGTTTCTTCTTCTCAATGATTAATTATTAGTTCTCATTGTAGTTACATCTCAAACTCTACCAAGAAAGAGAATATGTTCTCTTGAGAGAGAGAGAGAGAATCACGACATATCCACAAAGAGAGAGAGAGAGAGAGAGAGAGAGAGAGAGAGAGAGAGAGAGAGAGAGAGAGAGAGAGAGAGAGAGAGAGAGAGAGAGAGAGAGAGAGAGAATCACGACACTATCCACAAAAAGATGAGTTGAAGATAAGTTGAGCATGAGAAAATGAGATAGATAGAGAGAGAGAGAGAGAGAGAGAGAGAGAGAGAGAGAGAGAGAGAGAGAGAGAGAGAGAGAGAGAGAGAGAGAGAGAGAGAGAGAGAGAGAGAGAGAGAGAGAGTCACAAGCACATACAAAAATGCACACAATCAATAGAAAGACAATCTTGGGCCGGAAAAGTAAAGCAAGAGGAAACAAGACAGAGAGAGAGAGAGTGTGTGTGAGAGAGAGAGAGAGAGAGAGAGAGAGTGAGATCACAAGCACATACGAAAAACACAGATAGGCATCTACACATTCTGTCAAATAAAGAGAGAGAGAGAGAGAGAGAGAGAGAGAGAGAGAGAGAGAGAGAGAGAGAGAGAGAGAGAGAGAGAGAGAGAGAGAGAGAGAGAGAGAGAGAGAGAGAGAGAGAGAGAGAGAGAGAGAGAGAGAGAGAGAGAGAGAGAGAGCTCATAAGAACATAAGAAATAGAGAGTAGTCAAAGAGATATAGCATTGGACAAAAAGAGCCACAACTCTAGGTTCACCGAAAACAAGCCAAAGCATATAATGAGACGTAAAAAAGTAAATTGAAGTTAAAATTTCCATCATTGATTTTTTTTTCAAGCTTTTAGCTGCTATCATTTAGACATTAGAGAACGTAGAAGAAAGAGTTCCGATGCATTTTGATGTGTATATAGCTTAAAACATATATTCATTTCCTTTTGCACATCAAAGCTCTTTTTTGGTTTGCTTTCCTACTTCAATACTATGATTTTGAATGTGCTTTCATGTGCATATCACTTAGCACATGCCTTCTATGTATTAATTCTTAGTTCTCATTGTAGTTACATCTCAAGCTCCACCAAGAAAGAGAACCTTTTTTTCTTGATTCTTATCAATGTGAAGGAAAGCTAGACATACAAAAGGTACAGTTTGAATGTAACCTCAATATTAGTGTGTCCTTTTCAAAGAAGTGCAGCATTGATTTTACTTGCTTAGATGATGGAAAAGAAGATATCATATGCAGAATGCCAAAGGGACCAATATATCAAGTGTCTCTATATAAGAGTGGATCCCCCTCAAGCTTAGTCTACCTATTGGGGTTAGAGGATCAAGAGGCAATCAGTGATGAAAAATGTTGATTTCTTAGAGAAGGATCCAGAAGAGAAAACCAATGCATAAGAAATCCATGAGCAAGAAGAAAAAAGTGGCTTCAACTCTAGCGGAGACTGAAGAGGCGCTTGAATTTCATTTTTAAAGTTGGAACCTCGGAATTTTATCATGAGATCATAGAGAAGTTTAACAAAAGTGAAGAACTATCAAAATACTTCAGATTTCGTTAATAGTGTCCACTTGTTGGATTGTTTGAATAAAAAATGACAGAGCAACATTACTTACAAGATATTCAGACCAGACTTCTCACTAATGATCAGAAGAAATGTTGGTGGCCTTTACATGAAAAGAACTACAAGCTAGTCTTAGATGAAATGGGGTTTAAAATATTCTTGCACTCTTTGTACAAGGATTTGATTAGTATAGATGTGGAACCAATATATGAGCCAAATGAGGAAAAAATAAATGGTTGTCTCAAAGGTTAAGCCACTATAGAAGAGGTGGGATCTTAAGAGGAATCCTCTCTCATTGGAGAGGAGAATGAGTCCACAGATATCATTTTGGGGGATATGAAGAAAAATATGTCCAAGGTTCTAGAGAATGTAGAGGAAATGTTTTTTATTGACCCTTCCCTACCATTACCAATTTTTCTATATTTCGACATTGAAGGGAATAGGTAGCTTTTTCTTAGTGATATTCAAATACTATTCAACATCACTCAAAACTATGCATTTGTAGAAATTGCATGTAATATAGAGGAAGATGATGGGTTCATATGAAGGATCTAGCCTTGGATTAGAATTTTGATGCAAGAGAATGCTTGTCTCTGTGGTTCAGTAGAGTGAGGGAAGGGATTTAAATAGGAAGAATACCAAATAAAAAAGAATTTGGAAATCTCTAATGATAGATTGGGAATGACAAGCTCCTAGGAAGGATCACCAAGGGGATGCAAAAGAAAGCGGTGTGGATCATTTCTTGAAGGATCACCAAGGGGATGAAGGAAAATATGTTTTTGTACGACTAGAAATCGGAGGTAAGAGATTTTGATATTCACTAATTATTTTATTTGAAAATGGTTACGACTCTAAATCAAGTGCTCTACATGTTTTATTAGAGAATTTTTTTAGAAGTAGATGATTTCCTAGCAAGGCATAAAAGAGAATAGCATAATCATAATGAATATTTTAAACACTACCTAAAAGCAATTTCAAAGGTAAAGATTTCGGTGTACCACAACAACCTCAACAATGAGGGAGCTATATATATTTTTTTCTTGAGAACACTATCTAATAGGTTCTTTATCCTATTCCTAATAGTTACAAGAAGGTAATTTTGGTAGAGAAATGAACAATATTATATATTCTTGTTAGGTTCTTTATCCTATTCCTAATAGTTACAAGAAGGTAATTTTGGTAGAGAAATGAACAATATTATATATTCTTGTATTATGAAGTAACTCTATGATCTAAGTGTGCATCTAGTTCAGACATAATTGAATTTGGACACCGATTTCTCACTTAATTGTTGGGACAAAGATCTCAAGACTAGAATTAAGCAAAGGTTCATATGCTCTCAAAGTCAAGGAATTCACCTAGCTTAGTGGATAGGTCTTAAGGGCGGCAAGGAGGAGGTCTTGGGTTCAAATCCAAGTAGCATGGTTTTGCCCAAGAGCTCCATGAGCAGGAGCATTGTGGACCACTCTTTCTAACTAGCACTTTTCCAGATAAAGGGTGGTGGAGAATCAATCCACAAAAGAGTGGTGTGGATAGATTGACAAAAGCATGGTTCTCAATTGAAGATAATTTTCAAAAAGGGTGGCTCTCAAGTAAAGTTTGTTTATTAAAGAGTGTCCTAGAATCAAAGTGGTTGAGTCCTCAATAGTTATATATACAAGGCTTGCTTGGTACAAGATCAGACCTTCATTCGAGTGTTGGCTAGGTGGAAACTATGTTTCATTTCTCAACACATAGGTGCCATACTGTGAAGTTTTGAACTCGAATTGGAACCCAAGAGCAAAGCTTCTTCTTTTTGCTATTTTCTCTATGAAGGGACGAATAGTTAGTCATCATAGAAGCCTTGAAATTGAACTAGTTCTTTCCAAGCATCTTGAAGAAGGACACTTGAGGTTTCAAGTGAGTAAGGAGGCTATTTTTTCTACTTCAAAAGAATTTCCATGTGAAAGTCCAAATGGACATTGGACACTTTTTTATATATTCTTTAATAAAACATACAATGGCTTGTTCAACCACACACTCAAGGTTTAAATGCTATTGTAAAACCTTGAAAAACTGAGTTTGTCCTCTCTGTGTACTATATAGATCTACATATTTTGCAGGTTCATGTTGAGCACCATGTTGATTGTCTGAGCTTAGTTTTCTACCATGAAGGGCATCATTGATTGTTGTTCATTGATCCATTTTTCTAGGAAGAACCTACCAAAATTCTTGTGAGGAGATGATGTTTTGATTCTAGAGATGAGGTGTTGTTGCAAGAAATCTACTCTACGCCTACCAATCTAGCTTCAAAGATGCTTAGTATACTTCCTTAGCTTCACAATGGTGCATATAGAACCACCAAGTCCTTTGGGTTATCCCTCTCAAATGTTTGCATCAAAACAGATAACTTCTATATGCAAGAAATGTGAAGAACCTTCTATTTTGGGAAGAGAAGGTCTCAATGTTATGCTCAGAGCTCACAACTTGGTATGCGTTGACCAGAGAACTTTTGCACACATCTAATTGAAGTGTATAGATGACTAAAGAAAGTTATTTCATGAATTTAGCTGCACCATACACGGAGAAACAAATTTAGAAAGTTAGGGGTCACCCCGATTTTTCAAGATCTAGATGATGAGCAGATAAAGTCAACTTCTTTACTCTATATCTCAAGATCTAATGAATCAAACTTGACAAAATTTGATACCTAGATACGATACACTTCAACCCCACTAATCCAACTTAAAGGATAGAAAAAGAGTAACTATATGGAGAGAAATCTATTTCACAAGTGCATTGTAATGATGAAGATGCTGGAATAGATAGTAGATAGATATATACTCAAAGAAATGTATCAAAATGTAAATGCTATTGAACATACGATACAAAGGAAGTGTAGGGTACTACAATGTGATAATGGGAGCTCAATGTAAGCTCAATGTAGTAGCTCAACTCCACTGAAATATGACCATATATCCCACGACTAAGGAATGTGTGTTTTTATACTCATTGCTTGAGTTTGAATTTGAATTTTCCCTCACCTAAAAGTGATCCTACATTTGGGGAGTGATTGAAAGTAGTTTCCAATCACTAAAGTCATGGAGTGAGCTCCCTAACTTTACAAGATTGCTCGCCCACTTTTAGCTTTTACATTTATCAAGGTAAATACAACAAGTGCTTCACAAGTATGAGGTTCTATGTGAGTAAGACATATAAGTGTGTAGTCCTAAAGCCTTAGCAAAGCTCTCAGACTTGATAATTGCACCAATATCTTGCCCTCAAGCCTAAGATCCTTGAGCCTTTAGTGCTCCAAGATTTCTTGCAATCCAGTCATTGATTTGAATTTGTTTAATTTGCTTCCATCCAAGGCCTTTGTCATCATATATGACATTGTTAAAAAGTTGATATATATGAGAGTTGAATCTCTTTGTTCATAATCTTCTCTTTGACATAATGATAATGAAATTCTATATATTTATTCTTGACATGATATATTGGGTTAGCAGCAAGATGTAATGAGCTAGCATTATCCCCAAATATATGTGGAGTGGAAGTATTCAATCCTAAATTAGAATATGGAGTTCTGATCCACATGGTTTCTTGTGTATCATTTGCAAGTCCTCTATAATCAGCTTCAATTGATGAAAAAGCAACTATGGGTTGCTTCTTCAAAGACCATGAGATATATTTTGTACATGCAAAAGTAAGGTATCCAAAGGTGCTTCTCCTATCATCTTTACATATTTCCCAATCTGCATTGGAGAAGATTTAACATCTATATCAGATGTATATGGATAGTATAGTCCTTCATTGATTGTGCCCTTCAAATATTTTAGGATCCACTTGGTTGTTTCCATGTGCTTCCTTGGAGTATGCATGAAATCTCAACACACTTACTCCATAACAAATATCTACTCTAGTCAATGTAGCATAATTTAGGCTTCCAACTAGACTCTATTAGCTAGTTACATCTTCAATTAGCTCACCTTCATGAGCACTTAACTTCAAATTTACCTCCATAGAAGTACCTGCAACCTTTGCATTCTCCATTTTGAATTTAGAGAGCATATCTCTAATGTATTTCCTTTATGTGAGGAACATATCTTTTTTTGTATATACTACTTCCAAGCCTAGGAAGTATGCGATAAAACCAATATCACTGATCTTGAACTCTTCCTTCATTTGAGCTTTAATCTTCCTGATTCCTTCTACATCATTTCTTGTAATAATTATGTCATCAACATATACACATAGGTATATGACCTCTAAATGATTCCTCTTAATGAAGAGGGAAGGATCTGCCTTGCTTACATTGAAACCTTTATCTTGCAACTAAGTAACAAGTCTATGATTCCAAGCCCTAGGAGCTTGCTTCAAGCCATACAGAGCTTTCGTCAACCTGCACACATGTTCATGGTATGATTGATCTTCAAAACCAGGAGGTTGAGCCATATATACCTTTGATATCCAACCATTTAAGAAAGCATTTTTAACATCCATTTGATATATCTTCCAATTCTTGGAAGATGCAACACTCATGAGTACCCTAATAGTAGGCATTTTGGCAACAAGTGAAAATGTTTCTTCATAACCAATACCTTGAATTTGTCCAAACCCCTTGACCAAAAGCCTTGATCTGTACTTGTTAATTGAACCATCTGAATTCTTCTTTAATTTATATATCCACCTTGAACCAATGACCTTCATCGATGGAGTCTTGGGTATCAATTCCCAAGTCTGATTTTCTTCTATTTCTTCTTCCATAACACTTCTCTGCTCTGGATCCTTACTTCTTCATAGCTAGAAGGTTCTTCAGAGTTTGAGTCCTATGCTATATATATTGAATGTTTAGTCACCAAATAAGTATCATATCCATACCTTTTAGGTTTCCTTTTCTCTTTAGTAGACCTTCTTATAGTTTCTTCATATGATTCTACGACATCTCTCAAATCTTGTACTTTGGCTTTTCCTTTAGAGTTCCAAGAATTGATTTCCCTTCTTGGAGTCTTTTGAACATCATCAGAATCACTTGATGCTTGAAGTGTAAGCTCATTGTTCTTTGATAATGTTGGAAAGTCTTCCTCTAGATCATAGGGAAGTTTGATTTTCTTGCGATCATCTTCAAACCAAGATTTGTTTTCATCAAACACAACATCTCTACTTACAATGGAACCTTTGTTGCTTGGATTGTATTGCCTATGAAGGAAATCCATCTCCCATGTTGATTAGTTGCTCCATACCACTATGAGGAGATGATGTGTTGATTCTAGAGATGAGGTGGTGCTACAAGAAACCTGCTCTACACCTGCCAATCTAGCTTCAAAGATGTTAAGTATACTTCCTTAGCTTCACAATGATGCATATACAATAGGAGACAGCAGATAGATATACACTCAAAGAAATGCATCAAAATGTAAATGATATTGAACATATGATACAAAGGAAGTGTATGGGACTACAATGAGATAATGGGATCTCAATGTAAGCTCCATGTAGTAGCTCAACTCCACTCAGATATGATCAGATATCGCATGAATAAGGAATGTGTGGTTTTATACATGTTTCTTGATTTTGAATTTGAATTTTCATTCACCTAAAAGAGATCCTACATTTGCGGAGTGATTGAAAGTAGTTTCCAATCACAAAAGTCATGGATTGAGCTCCCTAACTTTACGAGATTCCTCACTCACTTTTAGCTTTTAGATTTGTCCAAGGTAAATACAACATTTTAACAAGCATGAGGCTCTATGTGAGCAAGACATATAAGTGTGTAGTCCTAAAGCCTTAGGAAAGCTCTTAGGCTTGCCAATTGCACCAAAAATTCTTGTAGAATTTGACACTTGGTCATTTACTTGAACCTTATTGGTGTTTGGAATTTTCTAGCTCTATTACTATTCTAGTCAATTCTCTATCATTATGGCATCAGAGATCTTAAACACATCTAGTGGATCAGTGTTTAGTGTCAGTGTTCTCAGGAGGAGCTATAACTTGCAAGACAAAGACCATTTTGAGATCATAAAATTTAATGGCACAAAATTTGTTGTATGGGAGAATTCGATTAAAGATGTGTTGACTCAGAGGAGGCAATGGAAGCTAGTAAATGGAATCCCAATGAAGCCTATTGACATGGATGATGATGATTTTGTGGGAATTGAACTCATGCCCTACTAGCTAGGAGTATGATGGGCTAACACTCTCTTTCCCCTCTAGAGATAATTTTCCTTAATGATCAATCCTTGATCTCCCCTTGAAATGATGTCCTCACCCTTGCACAATCTCTTGAACCTTTTTGTTCTCAACCTTAGTCTCTTGAACCTTACCTTTTCACTTCTTGGCCGCTTGCCTATGGACTTGCCTTGCACTGAACCTTAGTGTCTTGAGCCTTGCCTTTTTGCTTCTTGGCCACTTCCCTATGGACTTGCCTTGCTCTCAACCTAGGGATCTTGAACCTTTCCTTTCCGCTTGTTGGACACTATCCTATCGATCTACCTTGCTCTTAACCTTGGTCTATTGAACCTAAATATCACCCATACAAGGTATCTTGGGTCCTCACTCTAGTGCTTCCATTGGAATGCTCATTTAGAGAGCTTTCCAACGATATCTTACACATCTAATTCCAACTTATAGATTGGAAGATACACTCTAATCTTTGATGGGCTCATCTTTGAAAGTGATGCACGGGCCTTTCATTCACCTTGTCCAAGCCTACATCCTAGCCTCTGATATCAATTGTGAGAAGTGGAGAACGAAATACATGAGACTCACATCTCAGCCTATTTATGGCCCTTTCTTATTCACCATCTAGAGTTCTCTTTAAGGTCCCTCTACTCATCTAGCCATCACGAGTAGCTACCTCATATGAACTCTTTGGCTAGTTATTGCATTGAGATTTTAGAAAAGAAGAAGAAAATAGAAGAAAACTAAATACCAATAGGTAGTTGCACATTAGATACACATGATGATGTGTGCCTAGTTAGATAGGCCATGATGTTTCTAGCTTGTAGACCCAGGTTCAAATCTCGCCGTTAAGAGTCAGCCGTCCTTCTATGCTTCTAAGATCATTCGTAGAGATCTCTTTTGAATGTGATTTGTGGAATCTTTTTGCACCACCCAAGGTTGCTCGAAGTTTGAGCTCCATGTGAACCTCCAATGATCCTCCATTGCTTTGTTTCCTCACACCATGAAGATGATAATACCCAAAATAACATGGAATCTTTCCATAAATTTCCCCACAAGAAGGTATTTCTTTGATCTCCATCAAGCTGTCCCCCAAGGATCTTTCTCCAAGATGCTCTACTGCCAAATGTTGGAATTGAACTCATGACCTACCAGCTAGGAGTATGATGGGCTAACCACTTGCCCTAGAAGCCATGGTTGAGGATCACTTCCTAATCCTCCCTCTTGTTGGTACATTTGGCAAGCCTTGATGCTCCACCAAATAGCAAAGGCTATCACATATCATTTTTTGATCACTTATAGAGAACATATGAACATCTCTTATAAAAGCATAGAGTTTAACTCTTGAGATAAAAGTGAAAAGGAAGCAATTGAGGGAAACTCGTAGCATTACAAGTTGTATGTCACAACCACCTTAGTAGTTAGAATCAAATCAATCACCACCCAAAAAGTAGGAGCACTTTTAGGTGGCAAAGGAGCACATCTAGTATGTCCTACTATCCCCCTAATTCTTTGGCCACCAGAACGAGGCAGAAGGTTAAGGCCAATTCATGTATCCAAGTGCATGAGGAATCACTATGATGGTTCGAGAGAACCATATGACCATATTGTTGAATTTAAGCAAGTGCTACAAGTAAAACAGGTGGATGATTTCTTTGTTCAATATGAATCCTTTGGCTTAACCCTTATGGGAACGGCCTTGACCTGGTTCCAACCATTGGATCCAAATTGTTTTGCAAATATTGAACAATTTTTCCAAGAATTTATTAGTGAATTCACCAAGAGGGGCATTAAACACCACTCCTCTTTGGTGATCCATAGTTTTAAGCAGGCCCCTAATGAGTCTATAAAAACGACTGCCAGGAGATTTAACCAGTACGTAGATAGATGTCCTGTGAGTGAGATACCCTCTCAACAGAAAATGATATCCCTGTTTCTAGATGGCCTAACCAATGGGACATTAAGGACTTTGGTTTATGTTAAACATCTATAGACATTGAGTGACTATCTATAAGAGTGTATAGATTTGGAAGACAACTTAGCAAATGACCTAAAAATTCCACAGAACTCCATTAAATCAGAGGATATGACTAGAAATGCTACCTCTAACACTAGCAATGAGAAGAACTATCAGACTTAGTGGCCAAGAAGCTAGGTGTTTAGGGACAGAGACACTACCAAAATCCTCTTGTGAGAATACCCATGTTATGAAGATGCATGCATTGTGGTGGAAATCATCCATCTCATACTTGCATAAGGGGAGGATCAGTACCCCCACGACCTTTCTAGTACAATCGGCAACTAGCCCAGGGACCCAACTTGTATTGTCACATTGAAAAAAAGTACACAAACCACATCACTAAAAAGTGTCCTCTTAATAGACAACCTAGGCCCTTTGCACCTCCACAATATTGACCTTAGGGATATCCACCCAAGGATCAGGGTAGAGAGGTTCCAAGATATAACCCATACCAAGGACCACCAATAGCACAAATACAAATGAGTACATAGGATACAACCCACCTCAACTGGTATTAGGGCAACAACCCCCACACCCTCAAAATGTAGTACTAGTAAAGTATGTGCAAACAAAAGAAAATATAGAGAGAGCAATCGTAGCAGCTACACCACTGACAAGCTCAAAGAACTTAGGCCAAGGATTCAACCAAAGCACAAGGGGTTACTATTCTTATGACACTAGTCTGGTGGGATACAACCATGCCTATGAGCAATACTACTACATTACAAAGAGTATGAGAACTCATACAACCCAAAATATGCTATTCTCATGTACATAGGTCTTAGAGCCCCAGTTCCTAATAAACCTTCAGTAAGACCAACCGTACCAAGAGGCCCATGTTGTAGATGTGGTGGAGATCATTTTATTAGGGAATGCACCTTGCCATACAATCCCCCACCCCCATGTGTGGGATGGATATTGAAATGAATGTAGCAAAGAAAATCTTTTTTAGAGATTGCCCTAAGAACCCCAATAAAGTCGCAACCACCAATCATATTAATGTGATTGAAGTAGTCAGATCCTCAGGAAGTGATAAAGAGCATACAATGCCATTAAAAGCCATTACTCAAGCAAGGACTAAAGAAATCATAGAGAGAGAAGCAATGAATAACTCCAAAAGTAGGGAAGAGCTACAATCTAAAGTCCAAGTTATTGCAGACTCAGAGGAACTTGAGGATACCTCCAAACTTAAGAAGCTTCAAAGATGGAAAGCAAGATGAGAGAAAATAAAAAACAAATGGAATAAAAAGAGAATGGATGAGAAAGAACAACAACTAAAAAATTTTGAGGTCGGAGAGAACCAAGTGGCAAACAAGAAAGCCAACATGGTGACCAGGAAACCAGTGGAAGAATAGGTAGGATCAATTCTAGTGGATCCCATGCCCAAAGATCTAGATATGTGGCTAAAAGTCTATCAATCCAAGAAAGAAATAGGACCGAGTCTAGAGCAGCATGAAAGAATCTACCCACGAGGAGATCTGGAGAAAGAAAGACTAGAAATATGCTAAAAGTAATTGAGATCGCTCAAACCATGCTAGACAAACCCATACCAACTCTTCCAAAAAACAAAATTTCTTACGTAAAATTTCAAGGATGTGTGGATTCTTTTAATTCATAACAAGAAAAGGAAAAGCAACAAGAGGAATGGAAGGAAGATTTGAGTGATGAAAACAAAGGAAAACTCTCTTTAGTACCCAAAATCGAAGCTAACTGGCCCAAAGACCTTTGGGCCAAAATTCATGATGATGAATTTCAAAAGGATGAAAATAAGGAACCACCTTTTGAAGAACTAGACACCTCTAGAAACCAACCAAACTTAGAACCAAGAGCAATCTATGAGGAATTATCAAATCTAGGTCATAAAAATGAGGAAGGAATGAGCTTAACAATGCTTGCTAATTATATGGGAGAATATGAACATAAATCCGAACTTTTTCATGCACTCATAATGAGGGAAAGTGGAAAGAAATTCAGAGAAGAATCCTCAAGCACACTGTCAAAGTTGAAGAAAGCGAAATCGCAATGCTCATTAACATTGGAGGAGCTGCTTCAGGTCGAATCTCAGTTGTGGAGGAAACTAGCCCAAAAATTGAACTTGGAAGAAACTAACCTACCCACGGAAAAAGATAAGGTGGAGACCACATCCACAATAAAAATTTTGATTGATAAAGTGGGAGAATTTAGTGAGGGAGATGAGGGAAACACATGCCTCCCAATCACATTTGGAGGATACATGACCAAAGCAATTTTAGACCTAGGAGCTAGAGTGGGAATAGCAACCAAAGAAATATGCGAAAAATGGGGAAAACTCGCACTACAGCCCCCTCAAATGAAGTTACAATTGGCCGATGGTCATGTCAAGAGACCTTTAGGAATCCTTGAAAAGGTCATTCTAACTACTTGCAGAGTGGAGTTTGAACACACTGGCAATTTTTCAATTTGGAAAAGCAAGTACCTATGAGATGATATTAGGAAGACCTTTTATGAGACAATTGAGAGTAGTGCAAGACTAGGGAAGAGGTGTTATACCTCCAACATGAAGGTGCCACAACAAAAATCAATTTGCATACTTTTGCATATAGAGATGTACCACCCCTATAGTGGAATCCTATCCATAAGGAGGAAGATGATGTGTCCATCCATAGTGCCGGCATGAGTGATCAGTCTTGGAGGAATGAAGATGCTCAGTTGTGGATGTGTAAAGAGGCGAAATAGGAAGAAGAGAGACAACAAGTATGGCTAGTGGGACATAACAACTACAAAACCATAGAAGACCCAACATACATGATGTAGATATTTCTAGCTAAAGCCCTTGAGCCACAAGGATGGATGGAAATATTAGCAACACTAGATGTTTGTGTGAACGAAGAGGTGTTAACGATTTATGAATGCATCAATGAAGAAGGATACGATGTAAGTTTATATGTGGTAGTCCTCCACGAAGTAGAAGCAAGAGAATTATTAGAAAAAGAGTGGAGGGAGGACTATGCAAGCATTGAAATGGAATCAGAATTTGATATAGAAGAACAATACTTATAGGAAATAGAAACAGACAAAGATTAAGGGAATACTAAAATGCTAGAAATAGAAAAATATCAAAGGAAACCTCAAGATGAGAGAATCGATGTTCAGAACATGCAATACTAAGAGCTATTTGAAGTACTTGAGCATTTCAAGTGATATGGGGCTGAACAAAGAAAGATAGCCATTCAAATGCCAAAGATGGAAGCTCGGGAAGGAGTGGCATATGACAAAAAATAACAGACAAAAAAAAAATCATAGTAACCATGGAAGGAGAAGAGGAGAGATGTACGTACATAGGCAAGGATGTGTCGATGGAGGAAGAACAGGAACTGATAGAGCTAATTCGAGAATATAGGGACGTGTTCGCTTGGACATACAAAAACCTCAAAGGAGTAGATCCCTCTATTTGTTCCCATAGAATTCCAATGACTCTTGAAGCAAAACCCTTGAAACAAAGACCATACACCTACAATGATGTTTATTCCACCAAGATTAAGGAAGAGATCGATAAGTTATTGGCTGCGAGATTCATATACGAGATTGAACATGCGGAATGGGTATCACCTTTAGCTAATTCGAGAATATAGGGACGTGTTCGCTTGGACATACAAAAACCTCAAAGGAGTAGATCCCTCTATTTGTTCCCATAGAATTCCAATGACTCCTGAAGCAAAACCCTCGAAACAAAGACCATACACCTACAATGATGTTTATTCCACCAAGATTAAGGAAGAGATCGATAAGTTATTGGCTGCGAGATTCATATACGAGATTGAACATGCAAAACGGGTATCACCTTTAGCAATCGTGCCTAAGAAACATGGAAAACTTAGGGTTTGTATTAACTTGAAAAAGGTTAATGCAACCACAATTTCTGATAGTTACCCATTATCCATAACGGATCATCTCTTGGAAAGAGTAGCAGGTAAGGAAGTCTACAACTTTCTTGATGGATTCTCAGGTTACAACCAGGTAACTATTGATATCGAGGATCAACATAAAACTGATTTTGCTACTGAATGGAGAGTGTACACCTTTAGACTTACGCCATTTGGGTTTACCAACACCCCAACAACTTCTAGAGGTTGATGTGTCATGTATTCAAGGAGTTTTTGAGGAAAAGCATGGAGGTCTATGTGGATGACCTATGTACCTACTCTTCTCAATGCATAGATCACATACCGGAATTGAGGAAAATCTTTGATAAATATAGGAAATATTGAGTCTGTCTGAATCTAGAAAAGTGTGTTTTTATGGTCAAACAAGGCAAAACTTTGGGACATATAGTGTCCAAGAATGGCATCTCAACCGACAAAGATAAGATCAAAGTCATCTTAGACCTACTAAGACCTAAGAATGCAAAGGAAGTGCAAGCCTTTATGGGACATTGTGGATACTACAAAAGATTCATCCACATGTATGCCATAATTGCTAAACCTTTGTATGAGTTGTTAACTCAATTTGTTTGTGCAGAAGAATGTGAAAAAGCTTTTAATGAATTGAAAACCAGATTGAGTTCCGAACCATATTGCAAGTAGTCGACTAGAATAAACCATTCCACATCCGTGTGGATGTGTCCAATTATGCAATCAGATGCATCTTAGCACAACTAGTTGATGAAGGAGAACACAACTATACTACTACTGAATGAGAAGGCTTAGGGATGGTTTATGCAGTGAAAAAATTTAGACATTAATGATGCTATCCATCTTCATTACCAACTAGGGTGCATTTTGGGTTGTCATAAAGAGATTTTTCACTTTTCTGTGGATGTCTTTGTAGAACACTGCTTCTTTTCGTAAATTCTCATTCTCCTCTTTAAGTTCCATGTTATTTTTGTTCTAGTTGCTTGTTCATTCTTCTAAATCTGCGATCCTTCTTTGAAGTTGAAGGACTTGTTGGTTTGCCACTCCTGTAAATGAAGAGATCTCTTTGTGATAGTCATTGATTTGTGTGAGATATTCTAACGTGTTTCTTGCATGAACATTAGCTATGCAGATGTTTTCTAATGCTGGAAGTGCATAAGTGGAGAACTGAGTGTGATTGGAGGTGTGCTAGAATGCATGGGTTGGGTGGATGTGGAATGAACATGTGAGCAAGATGTACTAACCAAGATGGTGGGAAAAAATGAGTTTTGTGATTGCATAGGAGGAGGGATGGCAATAGGTGAGACATGTGTAGGCGTATGGTGAGTTTGAATGGAAGGTGACGTAAGTGGTGAAGGTATTTGTGCAGGGGGTGATGCATGTGGAGTGGAAATAATATGAGGTGATGGTGGCAGTGTGGGTGGATTATATGAAATACTATGGGGTGTGCAGACCTAGGGATGAGGACCTCTCCATGCATATGTATGTGAAGAGAAAGGGGGATGCTTACCTCTTGCTGCTACATAACCTTGATCGATAATTGGTAGAGCTCGTATGTCCTGTAACACATCAACTTTTACTCATGCCCTTTTCACTTGAAGTTTCTTTCTTACTGGAGTGGATGGATTTGTTTTGTGGAAGATAGAGGCTGATCCAAATTCCTTTGTATTTTTGTAAACTTCAAAAGTAAGCTCCTTACCTGAACTCGTATGTCCTGTAACACATCACCTTTTACTCATGCCCTTTTCACTTGAAGTTTCTTTCTTACTGGAGTGGATGGATTTGTTTTGTGGAAGATAGAGGCTGATCCAAATCCCTTTGTATTTTTGTAAACTTCAAAAGTAAGCTCCTTAACCATAGTATTTTTTGTATTACTATGGGGTGTGCAGACCTAGGGATGAGGACCTCTCCATGCATATGTATGTGAAGAGCAAGGGGGATGCTTACCTCTTGCTGCTACATAACCTTGATCGATAATTGGTAGAGCTCGTATGTCCTGTAACACATCACCTTTTACTCATGCCCTTTTCACTTGAAGTTTCTTTCTTACTGGAGTGGATGGATTTGTTTTGTGGAAGATAGAGGCTGATCCAAATCCCTTTGTATTTTTGTAAGCTTCAAAAGTAAGTTCCTTAACCATAGAATTATTATCGAAGAGTCTACATGAAATTTCTTTGCCTCTTTCTGTACTTGCATCACATATCGTTTCCTTTTTTCCATGATAGATGTCCATATGAGATGATGGAAGGGATATGGAAGAACCCAAGCAAGACACAAAAATGCATCACAAGAAGCCATGTTGTTGAAAGGAAACTTGGACTCTATCCTCCTCAAGAGGAGAAAAAACTTGCATGCATATAAACACTACAACATATCGAGGGTATACCGAGGCTGCTACCGAGGCAAATGAATGGGCGTGATCTATTCAAAAATAGTTCTATGCTTTTGTTGTCTTGAGGGATCCAGTCCGGAGTGATCACTCGGGTCAAAACTGACTTACCTCTAGGAGTCTGGGGTCCTTGTCCTACATTTCCTTGATCTAGGTCTCCTATTTCATTCTCAGGAATGACATTTCCAAACTCATCAGTCCTATCTGGTAGGTTGGTGACCACATACATGGTTCCTTCCTTATCAATGTATGAACCCTCTTTGAACTTGACCACCGGGTGTTCAAGTCCAAAGGATTGATCTAGATTTTTGAGTTGGACCACTGATCGCCTCAGACCATCCTCATAGATGCGAGCACCTAATTGGTTGGTCCAAATATATTCCAACTGTGTCTTATAGGGACCTTCTGGTGTTTGTAGATGGGCAGTCCCTGAGCCACCTGCAGGTTTTCCCATGCTAAAAGACATTTCTGAATCACTTGTGTCTGAACTTAGTAAAAGATGACCACTTAGTTGTTGTGCCCAAGACTTGGATGTATGGTTGACACTAGCCTCAGAAGATCTAATGCTTTGTTTATCCTTGCCTAAATGTCTACCAGATCTCAGGTTCATATGCTTTAGTCAAGAGTCCAAATTTTCCCCTTGGTATGGTTCAAAATTCTTTGGAGCCCCCTTGGTTCCCTAGTCCCACTTGAGGGTCAACTTCAAATTATCCTATCTCAAAATCAACGCATTATTCTTGAAAAAAACAGTTGAGATCGTGTAGGATTTGAAACGAGCTTTTCAACGAGCTATAGAGCTCAAAAAATGGACTTTGGATGAGAAAGTTATGTCAAATCAGGCTCCTGAGGGTCAAAACAGGCAAACAGGACCTTTTCAAGCAAATCGTGATTTTGTGATCTTCAAGAGAATCGCGATTTTGTGAACTTTCAGAGAATCGCGATGTTGTGAAGTCAAAGAATCGCGATGTTGAGCACAAAATCGTGTTTATGAAAATCACGATGTTGAGCACAAAATCGTGTTTCTGAAAATCGCGATGTTGAGCACAAAATCGTGTTTCTGAAAATCGCGATGTTGAGCACAAAATCGTGTTTCTGAAAATCGCGATGTTGAGCACAAAATCGTGTTTCTGAAAATCGCGATGTTGAGCACAAAATCGTGTTTCTGAAAATCGCGATGTTGAGCACAAAATCGTGTTTCTGAAAATCACGATGTTGAGCACAGAATCGTGTTTTTGAAAATCGCGATTTTGTCTCAGAGCATCGTGATGCACAAAATCGTGTTTTTCACAAAATCATGGTTCTCAGAATCGTGTTTTTTGACATGAAAATCGCGATTTTGTCTCAGAGAATCGCGTTTTCACAAAATCATGTTGTTTTGCTGAAAATCGTGATTGGTGAGAATCGCGATTTTGAGCACAATCACAAAATTGCGATTTTGAGAATGACCACAGAATCGTGATTCTTTCAGCCAACTTTTAGACGGGAAAACAGAAAATCGTGATTTTAAAAAAAAAATTTGAATTTTCACAGAATCGCGATTTTCATCACAGAATCGCGTTTTTTGGCGGGAAATTCAAATTCCTTAGCGCCGGCTATGGCGAGCTCCGTATGAGCAGAAAATCATGAAAAAAAACACAGCGCTTGTTCTTCCTTGCACCTCCTAACTCCTTCCCACACAATAATGCATGAAAAATGGTATGAAAATGGTGAAAATGCACTAAAAAACAAGAAATCTCTATGAAGAAGAAGATGGAAGAAGGTGGAGATGATGATGATGATGAAGATGAAGAGGAAAAAACTGAAAATGAACTGAAATAACAGTTTCTTTTACCTTCCAATGTCGCAAATCTACGATCTTACCATCACAACACTCGTCCTCGAAGCTCTCTCCCCGGCAACGGCGCCAAAATTTGGTGTAGCTCAAGCGCGAGCACCACCTCCTTTACTTGTCAATCCGCAGAGATGTGAGGACCGGTATGAAGACCACGAGCAAGTGAAGGCACAAGTGCGTGAGTGAAAGCACACTAACATGCACACACATACACACACACGCGCACAAAGTAAGATCAAAGAGAGGAACAATGGAAAGCTTAGATTGCAAAAGAGTTCTCTTACAAAAGCCCTATTCTCTAAACAAGCTAACCCCAAAAATGAGCTCTCTAGCTCTTTTTATAGTTTTTTGACTACTTTTGGCCCTGTCCAGACCTAGTGTCCGGCCTAGTTAAAAATTAGGTTCCAGGGCTTATTTGAGGGCTCAAACGAAGTCTAAAAATTATGAAAATTGGTACGATGGTACTTCTAATACTCCTCAAGCTTGAGGACTCCTCGGCTTGCACAAAATGGAGCTAAAAAAATAGAAAATGGTGTTTACAAAGGTTTTAGTGATGGAAATCACTATTTTTGTAGGGGATTCTTCTGAAAAGTTGACATGTACTTCATGGGGCTCCCTACTTGCTCCCTTTCCTTGTGTGTCCACCTTTTGATGTGCTTCCATGCTTTGTCCTTGACTTTGAGCTTCAACAGAGAGTGATCATCAGTTTGACCTTGGTGTTGATGTTGTGCAGTTAGCTCATATGGAGCATGATGATACACTTGGTGTGGTAGAGTGGGATAGCTCTTATGATACACAGTGTATAGGAGAGCATACTAGCTCTCAGGATGCACAGCTAGACACATCCTTGGTTGATAGGATGATTGATCTAGATATTGATGAGTCATCTATCATGCAGTCATTCTTGGATTCACTCATGCTAGATGTTGACACAGATATGCCAGGACATGTTGGTCTTGATGATGGTGCTTTGGATGCCTTGGATACAGGCATTGCTGACATGCTTAGGTTAGCCAGGATAGCACAGGTTTCATCAACATTCGGGAGTCTGATGTACGAGTTGTTATGCTCGAGACCAGACACTACAGTTGCGATTGGAGCATTTGCACTTGGAGTTGTCAGTCGTTCGATGATTGACACATGCATAGAGTGAGTGGGAGCTTTGTAGGAACTTCATGAGTTCTTGCATCAGTCATATGTGAGCTCGACTCTTATCGATATGAGTCTAGAGCAGTTTGAGGTGCATGGATACACCTTGTTCGAGGCAGTTGGTGTAGGCTGATCTAGTATGGGTAGAGATCCAGACTCTTCCTGTACATTAGTGTATAGTCCTACATCATTCTTTGTATGTGTTACCACTTATGGTCACATTGACCCTTAAGTGGGAGATTGTTGGGGATGTAAGGGTCATGTGACCTTACCCCCATATTCATGTATAAACATCATATATAGAGCATAGCCTCAAGAGAGATCATTATGTGGGTTTCAAGGCTCCCACGCATATCCGCGCGTCGTTCCTCTCTTCTCTCTCGTTCCATCTCCTCCTTCCTCCTCTTGTTCTACACACCAAAGCCCTTCAGTACCAGCCCTCTTTAGCTTCAGATTTGATTAGTAGACTTCTTTAGCTCTCCAATGACACCAAGAAATGGCCTATGTCCTTCGGAAATGTTGTATGTAATAATTGAATCAAAACAGATAACTTTGAAAGTCACAAAGTCAAGAAAACCTTCTATCTTGGTCTTGACACCTGCTCAATGTTTTGCTCAGTGTGACCAGCACATTAGCAAGTGACAAAATTCCTTCTAGGGGTATTCAATTAGCTTAGTAAGCTACCATTTGAAAGTGGAATGATGTAAAGTAATGAACTATGCTAAGAGAAATTAATTTAGCAAGATTTGGTATACCCCCAACTTTTTAGGACTGTAGTAGAGATAGACCATTGAACACCTCGACAAGGATTTCTCTGAATTGGCTGAATAAAATCACTTCAAACTTTTTCAGCATGTAGGTGACTTTGAGCTGAATTCAACAAGCTTTGAATCACTGAAATTGGTGGAGTATTGACCGAGATATGCCCTTGACAAGTTGATAGACTTTTGAGTAGAATAGCAGAGAACATAGAGATGAATGATGTAAATGTATCTATAAATTAACACTTGTATACAATCCCATTGGAATGTCTAGCATTGCCTAAGGGTGTAGAGAGGTGTAGGCTATGGTTTAGTCCTCACACACACACTCAATTACAGTAGAATGAAGCTCGAGAGTGATCTCTCGTACCGCGACTTTTCAAGTTCACCTTTTATATGAAATGTGTAGGAATTTGAATTCAAATTCAAATTCTTGGCTCCCTCTAATCCAGCTTCTAAAAGCTTGGAGATATTCTCTCAATCAAGTGAGCTACCTTTTTCCACGAATCACTTAGGTAGGTGATTACAAAAGATCCCAAGTCAATTAGACTTTTACATGAGGTAAAGAGATAATAAATCACTAGCATATGTTCCTATGGTTCTTGATGTATGTTGAGTCTTCATGATATCTTCCAAGCCAAATGTGTAGGTTTGTGATTTACACCAACAATATGCATACATGCATGCATATGCATACATACATGCATGCATACATGAATCCATATGCATACATACATGCATATGCATACATGAATGCATATGCATACATGAATGCATATGCATACATGAATGCATATACATACATGAATGCATATGCATACATACATGCATACATACAAGCATGCATATGCATAGATGCATGCAATATATGCATACATGCATGCATATGCATACATGAATGCATATGCATACATACATGCATACATACAAGCATGCATATGCATACATGCATGCAATATATGCATACATGCATGCAATATATGCATACATGCATGCATATGCGTACATGCATGCATATACATACATGCATGCATATGCGTACATGAATGCATATGCATACATGCATGCATATGCATACATACATGAATGCATATGTTTTTGCTTTTCTAATATCTTCTCACTTTAGTTTTGTTTTTCGAGTGAGAGAGAGAGAGAGGAATATGCATACACACATGCATATGCATATGCATACAAGAATGCATATGCATACATGAATGCATATGCATACATGAATGCATATGCATACATGCATGCATATGCATACATACATGAATGCATATGTTTTTGCTTTTCTAATATCTTCTCTCTTTAGTTTTGTTTTCGAGTGAGAGAGAGAGGGATATGCATACACACATGCATATGCATATGCATACAAGAATGCATATGCATACATGAATGCATATGCATACATGAATGCATATGCATACATGCATGCATATGCATACATGCATGCATATGCATACATGCATGCATATGCATACATGAATGCATATGCATACATGAATGCATATGCATACATGAATGCATATGCATACATGAATGCATATGCATACATGAATGCATACATACATGTATGTATGCATTCATGTATGTATGCATATGCATGCATGTATGTATGCATATGGATGCATGTATGCATATGCATGCTAATGCATATGCATACATGAATGCATATGCATACATGCATGCATACATGAATGCATACATGCATGCATACAGGAATGCATATGCATACATGAATGCATATGCATACATGAATGCATATGCATACATGAATGCATATGCATACATGAATGCATATGCATACATGAATGCATACATGAATGCATACATGAATGCATATGCATACATGAATGCATACATGAATGCATACATGAATGCATACATGAATGCATACATGAATGCATACATGAATGCATACATACATGTATGTATGCATTCATGTATGTATGCATATGCATGCATGCATGTATGCATATGCATGCTAATGCATATGCATACATGAATGCATATGCATACATGAATGCATATGCATACATGCATGCATATGCATACATGCATGCATATGCATACATGCATGCATATGCATACATACATGCATGCATATGCATACATGCATGCATATGCATACATGAATGCATATGCATACATGAATGCATATGCATACATGAATGCATACATACATATGTATGCATTCATGTATGTATGCATATGCATGCATGTATGTATGAATGCATATGCATACATACATGCATACATACATGCATACATACATGCATACATACAAGCATGCATATGCATACATGCATACATGCATGCAATATATGCATACATGCATGCAATATATGCATACATGCATGCAATATATGCATGCAGTATATGCATACATGCATGCATATGCATACATGAATGCATATGCATACATGCATGCATATGCATACATGCATGCATATGCATACATACATGAATGCATATGCATACATACATGCATACATACAAGCATGCATATGCATACATGCATGCAATATATGCATACATGCATGCATATGCATACATGGATGCAACTGCATACAAGCATGCATATGCATACATGAATGCATATGCATACAAGAATGCATATACATACATGAATGCATATGCATACAAGAATGCATATATGAATGCATATGCATACAAGAATGCATATGTATATATACATGAATGCATATGCATACAAGAATGCATATGCATACAAGAATGCATATGCATACATGAATGCATATGCATACATGAATGCATATGCATACATGAATGCATATGTATATATGAATGCATATGCATACAAGCATGCAATATATGCATATATGAATGCATGTGTATATATATGCATATATGAATGCATATGTATATATATGCATATGCATATGCATATATATACATGAATGCATATGCATACATGAATGCATATTCATACATGAATGCATATGCATACATGAATGCATATGCATACATGAATGCATATGCATACATGAATGCATATGCATACATGAATGCATATGTATATATGAATGCATATGCATACAAGCATGCAATATATGCATACAAGCATGCAATATATGCATACAAGAATGCATATGCATACATGCATGCATATGCATACAAACATGGAATACATGCAATATATGCATATGCATACAAGCATGCATATGTATACAAGCATGCATATGCATACAAGAATGCATATGCATACAAGCAAACATATGCATATGTATACATGAATGCATATGTATACATGAATGGATATGTATACAAGCTTAAGAATGCATATGTATACATTGAATGAGATGAGATCTTCATATTGCATCAGATGGATCTCCACGTACACCTTGGGGTGCACATGAGCATGACGAATCGAAGATATATCATATCCGTAATGGAGCTCCAGTTATGGATGCAGCGGGAAAGTCAATGCATCAGCGCATACGACAACTCTGCTCTATCGAATTCGGTCATTCAGTAATGTTAAAATGGACCAAACAGGATAGAGACTCTAAAAATCATATCACACAATGCATATATGAAGAGTACCGATCAGCACCTGGGAATCCTATTGTGAGTTCCGAGTGGATTCAACATACAGCACGCGAGGTGATGTCTCATCGACGATCGGAAGCTCGCGATGCTTTCAAAGCAGGCTTACCGAAGACTGTATGGCTAGATGCCGAAGAATGGGAATCGATTCAGGATGAGCATCAACATACTCCTGATCGGTATCGTCAACAGAGAGATGCGGCAGCCACACGTTTAGATACGGTTGGAACGTCGCATTTAGGTAGCGGCGGATACGACAATATGCGCTACCAATTTGTAAGTATGATGTTAATTATTGAAGTTGTTTGTGTTAAGTACATTATGTATATTCATCTAACATTTTGCATATTTACTATAGGAGTTGGCAGTGGGTCGTCCTCCAACGGGAACTGAAGAATCATATGGATATCGACATGAACTGACTGTGCTATTACAAGACTTAGAGGGACGCGGTGCAATCGTCTCATGAGAGAATATTCTTGATTAGGTAAAGTTATATCTTGGTTTCGTGTTTTTAGTTGTTGTTTATAAATGTCATGTTAATTGGTCTTATTTTATACATATGTTTTGTTGCAGGATTGTAGGTGTAAATATTTTGATCAATGCCACAATTTCATATCACACTCGCATACGACAATGATGTAACATAATTTTGTATTTGATTCCTATATGGAAGTGTTTTGTCACATTGCCATAATTTTGTATTACACTCCTATGTGGCAATGATGTACCATAATTTTGTATTTGATTCCTATATGGAAGTGCTTTGTCACATTTTGTATTCGATTCCTATATAGAAGTGCTTTGCCATACTTTTGTACATTTTTCATTTATGGAATATATGACTTTCTGTACATGAATCATTGTTCATTTTTGCTCATATAAGTTTATGTTTTGGTTGCCATTAGAGTACATAACACATGTACTCAGTTGGGCAGAGTGTATTGTCTTTTGCTAAACAACATCATGCTGTAGCAAAAGACAACACACTCTGCCCAAAAAAATTTGTGCAGGTATGGTTGTCGGTATACGCGTCGGTAGCTCCAGTATGGTCGTCGGTATATGCGCCGATACTCCCAACGGGGACGTCGGTATAATCGTCGGTATATGCGTCCGTATTATCGATGCATATACCGATGATTATACCGGCGCTTATACCGGTGCCCATACCAGCGCTTTCTTTCCGACGCCTATACCGACTGTAACACCGACGTCGCGAAGAAAAACAGAGGAAGCCTTTTGGAGATTCAAGCCAGATCAACCTAGCCAATTGGGCATAGTTATCATCTATGAATTCAAAGATCCTGAGATACCAAGCAAAGTTGTCTACCTGGATAACACATCAGAGAAGATATTCTTGGTAACAGAACATGATAGACATGCATATACTTGGAAGAATGAATTGATTTTCCCTCCACCAAGATCCAATGTTTCCCATGGCCTCCAAGGAGTAGGATCATCCCAAGCTCATGAAGCCCAGAGAGAAAGAACTAGAGAGAGACCTGAGGTAAGTTTTGCACACACGGTGGGCAGAAATAGAGCAGGATTTGAAAATGAAAGACCTGAAAGAGAGAGACATCAAGCACATAGGCAACAAAGAGATGAACATGATTTTCCATTGCCTAGACCCCGAGAGCACCCAAGAACCCTTAGACCCACTCAAGTGATCAAGGCAATGAAGAATTATTTTGACGGGTCAGGAGATCCTTATGATCATGTGGCCGAGTTCAAACAAGTGTTAAGAGCTGAACAGGTTGAGAATTTGTTCACCCAGTACGAGGCATTTGGTCTGACTCTTAAGGGCACTGCCTTAGCTTGGTTTCAACCACTGAGTAGTCGCAATTATCGCGACATAGGTCAATTGCTAGACGAATTCATTGTAGAATTTTCCAAGAGTGGTATCAGGCATAACACATCGTCCTTGATCCACAATTTCAAGCAGACACCCCAAGAAACAGTGCGACTAGCAGGTAGAAGGTTTAGACAGTACCTAGAAAGATGCCCTACTCTAGAGTTACCCACACCAGCCAAACAAGTGGCTTTGTTCTTAGATGGCTTACTGAGCACAAAGTTAAGATCATATGTGTACTTGAAAGAGCCTAGATCCATAGAAGAGTGTGTGCGGACGTGCATTGACATAGAAGATAACTTGGGTGAGGAGTTAGGATTATCCAAACTCTATAAGGATTCAGATAGTTCTACTAGTCATACTTCAAAAATCTCCACGAAAATAGAGGAGATAGCTGAGCAAGTTGCCAAGAAGCTGGGAGTCCAAAATAAACAAACACAGAGAGTCACTCCAGTGAATCGGTGTTATACTTGCGGAGGCGACCACATGGCTAATGTATACCCAATGCAAAACCAAAACATGAGAGAAAGGAATGCTCCATATTGAACTATTGAGAGAAAATATACGAACCACATGGCTCAAGATTGTCCCTATAATAGGCAGGCCGTTAGACAGAATTACCAACAACCTTACCAACCAGGTAGGTATCAAAACCAATACCAACAGCCATATTATAGACCACAACAACAATATCCGGCACAATATAGGCCACAACCAGTCTTGGGAAACCAACCACCAACTCCTGCCAACGTGATTCCAGTCAAGTATGCCGTGGGAGAGGAAAATCCAAATAGAGCATTGGTGCCACTAACCCCATTGATACGAGATAATGACTCTCATGCTCATAGTTCAGACTACTCCCATGAAGGTAGTCCACATGCTTATTACACAGAGTCACCTGAACATAGTGAGATTTACTCGTATCAATATGAGGCACCACCTATGGAGCAAAATT
This sequence comes from Ceratopteris richardii, assembly GCA_020310875.1. Lineage (NCBI taxonomy): Eukaryota > Viridiplantae > Streptophyta > Polypodiopsida > Polypodiales > Pteridaceae > Ceratopteris > Ceratopteris richardii. The sequence continues at coordinate 30,942,463 of CM035437.1, read as the reverse complement.
GGGAGCCAGAATACTCCAATGTCATGTACACAAATCCTAACCCTAGGCCCCAGTTGAGACAAATGAGACCACAAGCCCCTAGAGGATTTTGTTTCAGATGTCATGGTGACCATTTCATTCGTGACTGTCCCCACCCACCATCTCCGAGTCAAGGACAGGCTATCACAATACAGGCTTTTTGTCCTGATTGTGGCAAAGACCATCTCCCCAGAGATTGTCCAAGAAACCCCTCCAGTGCACCCAAGATTACACCCATTAATGTGGTAGGCTTAGTGGCAGATTCAAGTTCAAGTAGTAGCAATGTGGCTCCTATACAAGCTGTCACTAGAGCACAAGCCTTAAAACAGGATAAACCAGCAGAACAATCAGAGTCGAGTGAATCAGGAGAGCCTAGTAAGAGGAAAACAAGAACATGGAAGGATACCAGAGAGAAGGCCAATCGCAAGTGGAATAAAAAGTTATCGGAACTAGAAGAAAGCTTAAAAGAAGCGAAAACAAAAATAGAAGACATTGCATCTCAAAGCCCCTCGCATGCCAAAACTCCATCCACTCCACCTCATCCCACCCCACCACCCATTGTAAATAGACCGCAACCAGGGTCTGTTCTTGCAGATCCAACCCCAGAAGGCTTGGACATGATGTTCAAGGCCTACCAGGCTCGACTTCAAGAAGGGCCTACAACTGCAAACCTAGACAAGAGTTACCCTAGAGCAGATTTAGAGATTGAACGGATGAAAATGTGCATGAAAATGGTAGAACAAGCTCAAGCCATACTTGAGACTAGTCAAAAGTTCAATGTGTGGATGATTTATGTGCTCATTCCCAAGAAAGAAGGTTTCACATCCCTGAGCTCAGACAAATCTTCAACAAGTGTAGAGAATATCGAGTGTGTCTGAATCAGAAAAGTGTGTGTTCATGGTGCGTCAAGGTAAAATCTTAGGTCATATTGTTTCTAAGAATGGAATCTCGACAGATGAAGATAAGGTACGAGCCATAGCGGAGCTACCAAGGCCAAGGAATGTTAAAGAGGTACAAGCCTTTATGGGCCATTGTGGATATTACCGTAGGTTTATCCACATGTACGCGATCATAGCTAGACCCCTTTATGCCTTGTTGTCTAATTTTGAGTGGAACAATGAATGCGAGAATTCTTTTAATGAACTGAAGAAACGTTTGTGCACAGCACCAATACTGACCACTCCTGATTGGAATAAGCCATTCCATGTTCATGTGGATGCATCCAATAATGCCATAGGATGTGTGCTAGCACAACCCACAGGTGAAGGGAATTTAGATTTGCCCATAGCATATGCTAGTAGACAACTAAACCCAACCGAAAGAAATTATACCACAACCGAGCGAGAAGGGTTAGGCATGGTATATGCTGTGAAGAAGTTTAGACACTATTTATTGGCCAACAAGTTCAAGTTTTTCACTGACCATCAAGCTTTGTTATACTTGTTCAATAAACCTTGCAATACTGGACGCTTAGTAAGATGGTTCCTCTTACTAATGGAGTATGACTTTGAAGTTGTTGTCAGGAAAGGTAGAACCCACCTTCGGGCAGATCACCTTTCTCGCATCACTTCAGGAGAGTCACCGCAAGGGGTGTCTGACGAACTACCTGATGCTTATCTGTTCAATTTAGAAGTTGTTCCTAAATGGGCAAATAAGTTGGTACCTGTCCTAACCTTCGGCCCTGCAAATAAGAATGTGAAAACATCACAAGAAGAAATTGTAAAATCACAAAAATATCACATATTAGCAGGAAGCATGTACAAACAAGACACTGAGGGTGTATTAGCTTGTTGTGTTGAGGACGATGAACATAGTAGTTGGTTGCAACAAGATCATGAAGGATTGCTAGGAAATCACTATTCTAAACAACGAACATTGCAGAATTTGAAACGTTTAGGAGTGTATTGGCCTAGCATGGACAAAGCAATACATGAGTGGATCAAGAATTGCCCAATGTGTAGCGAGAGACCACCAGTGGAACATGCGACCCTTTATCAAGTATCATTAATTCCAGATTGGAGTGCTCCATTGGTAGAGTTTATGAGATCGGGAAGATTACCCAAAGAGGCCAGTCTAGCAAGAAGACGAAGCATGGAGCAAGAGGCTCAAGGCTATGCCTTAGTAGGAGAGAACCTATACCGAAGAAGCAAAGATGGTTACTTAAGACTGTGCGTTCATGAATCAGACTATTTAAAGGTCTTAGAGACGGCACACAGTGGTGTTGCAGGTGGATATTTTGGTCTTGACCGAGTGATCAAATCCATTCTATTCTCAGGACTTTGGTGGCCCACTCTTCATATGGATGCACATACCTATGTGAAGAAATGTGACACATGCCAACATGCACAATATCCAGTTAGAAAAGACGAGATGCCTTTGAGGCCAATGATGGGAGGGCGTGCATTTTCGAAGTGGGGCATAGACTTCATAGGTCCTATTAACCCCCCTGCTAGAAACTCCCATGCAGAGTATATTATTGTAGCCACAGATTACCTTACAAAATGGGTAGAGGTGAAAGCCACAACAAAGAATGATGCTCAGACGACGGCTAAGTTCTTATTCGAGAATGTGTTCATGAGATATGGGCTACCAATAGAGTTAGTGAGCGATAGAGGCACACACTTCTTGAATGAGCTCATTGAAAATCTTCTCCAAGAATTCTCGGTGATACATAAAAAGTCTGCCCCTTATCACCCACAAGCTAACGGACAAGCCGAGAGTACCAATAAGATCCTTTGTAACGTATTGACAAAATTGGTAAATAATAAACGCTCTGATTGGGACAAACAACTTCATCATGCTGTTTGGGCTTACCGAGTTGCCTACAAAACGGTACTCAATGCCACCCCGTTTCAGATGGTCTTTGGACAGAATGCGGTGCTACCACTGGATTTCTTAATCCCTGCTTTAAAAGTAGCACAAGAGCATGAGTGGAATGGACATGAATTGTCATCTAGGATCTTTGATCTAGAACGCTTAGGTGAGACAAGGCTACGAGCAGCTGCAGGCATCTACGTTGCAAAGAAAAGGCAAAAGGCATACTTCGATGCACACATTAAGGATAAGGGACTGAAAGAGGGAGATCTAGTGTTGGTTTACACACTAAAACAACATGCCCGTAAGTTGGAAAAACGAGGATATGGACCCATGATCATTAACAGAATTTCCACTAGCGGCGCGGTTCAATTGGCTACGTTAGAAGGTGATATGTTGCCAAACTATATTAGTGGTTGTAGAGTCAAGTTATATCAAGAACCTCTTACAGAGGACATGCTAATGAGACTCAACACTGCTAAGAAATGAAAAGAAGAAGAGTTAAGAGTGAGAGAAGAAGCACAGGCAAAGGCCCAAGAGCGTATTAGGCGAAATAAGTTAAGGCGATTAGGCCTAGATGTCAACTCAAAAGCCCCAAAATATCACATGGATATGTGTCAAAAGTCAGGCATAGCGACTTCTCAGGTCATTGACCGAAGACCCTTTGTGACCATAGAGATAGGACAAGGGAAGGGTGCAAGGACGGTGAATGCATTGATTGACTCAGGTGCAGCAAGTAGTGCAGTTAGACTTTCCTACTGCCAAGACTTGCAGTTGAACATCAATCCCATAGAAGCTTATCTCATAGGATTGGGAGGTGTGGAAACCCCTTGTTTGGGCGAGGTGGAACTTCCCATCTACCTTCAAGATGTGCCAATGAAAGTCAAAAAGCGCTAGTATGTCAAGATGAGAACCTTACAGAACCACTTGTCTTGGGTCAAGATTGGATCTATGACCATGCAGTTAACTTAAACCTAAGAAGTCAAATTCTTCAAGTTTGGGTACATGAACAATGCATTACATTAGAATTAGAGAACTGCATGCTCCTTGATCATGGCACCACACACTCTCTTAGTTCTTCCAAGACTAATCATATGAAAGAAGATGTTGTATGTGTCAAAAGCTCTATGATGCAGAAGGAGTCAATCGTGGAAGACCAGGTTCGAAGGCAGGTGGATCTTTCTTCTTCTTCAAAGAATCAAGTAGCCACAGTAGTGAGTCCACCACACAAGCAAACACAACCGTTCACGACAATTGCTACATCAAATAGAAAGACACCATTCGATAAAAAAGCAGTTCCGAGCATGAAGCAGATATGGGTACGCAAAGGAGAGCAACCACCAGCCTTGCCCCCACAAATCCCATCTAGGCAAGCCAACCAGGCCAGAAGACGAAGGAAGCAGCTAAGACAAGCTCAATCACAAGGTATCCAACAAGTTTGGGTGCCTAAGAAGTTAGCTGCAACTCAACAAGGGCAATTACAGATGTGGGTACCTAAGAAGCTCCTACATCCACAACAACCTTTGTTCTCCCACATGCGAAAGGTTTCAACAAAGAAGCCAAAAAGAGGTAGGAACCACGTACAGAGACCAAAGGAAGATCAAATCAGCTCTTCAACATTAGTAGGAAGACATGCAAAAAGGATATGGGTTTGGAAGCCAAAAGTACAAGTAGCCTCCACCGAACCAAAGCGTCAACCACACTGGATACCACAGTTCAGAAAGAATCCAAAGAGGAAGACGTCTGAAGTGACCTCTACAGTGCCAAATGATGTTCTAAAATGGACTCCAATAAGGAGGATTACATCAGTTCGATCACGAACTGATGTAATCCTCCTTATTGGATTACATCACGAAGAGATAAACATCGATCAACCTTCTCCATGGTAAGTATCTTTACTCTGGAAACACCATAACCATGATAGAGGAAACCTCTTCGTCGGCATACCCTTGAGCACTTAGCTCAAGACCCCAATTTTTGCACCATACTTCTTCCAATGCATTTCCCAAGTAAGCATTCATAGGGCTACATTACAAGGCCGTGCACAAGGCACCTATTTTCCTCAACCCATGCACGAACACACTTACCCATCACTCAATATGGGTTATGAGTACTTGGCATGACTACTATGAACATCAACTGTGGAAGATCTCGAAAACATCAACGGAGACTCACAACGACACAGTCATGCTGGAATCCAAGGAAGAAGCATGTACCAAGAGACTACAACTTGCAAAGACTCGCAGTGATAGATGAAGAACCAGACACATCTGGAAGTCAGACGACTTTTGTTCATACAGAAGGGACACTCCCTCTCAAGGCACTACTTGGAACAACCACTACAACAAGGGTCTGTCAGGGACGACAGACTCGAGAGGGGGGGGAGTGTTGAAGCTCAAAGTCAAGGACAAAGCATGGAAGCACATCAAAAGGTGGACACACAAGGAAAGGGAGCAAGTAGGGAGCCCCATGAAGTACATGTCAACTTTTCAGAAGAATCCCCTACAAAAATAGTGATTTCCATCACTAAAACCTTTGTAAATACCATTTTCTATTTTTGTAGTTCCATTTTGTGCAAGCCGAGGAGTCCTCGAGCTTGAGGAGTATTAGAAGTACCATCATACCAATTTTCATAATTTTTAGACTTCGTTTGAGCCCTCAAATAAGCCCTGGAACCTAATTTTTAACTAGGCCGGACACTAGGTCTGGATAGGGCCAAAACTAGTCAAAAAACTATAAAAAGAGCTAGAGAGCTCATTTTTGGGGTTAGATTGTTTAGAGAATAGGTCTTTTGTAAGAGAACTCTTTTGCAATCTAAGCTTTCCATTGTTCCTCTCTTTAAACTTACTTTGTGCGCGTGTGTGTGTATGTGTGTGCATGTTAGTGTGCTTTCACTCACGCACTTGTGCCTTCACTTGTTCGTGGTCTTCATACCGGTCCTCACATCTCTGCGGATTGACAAGTAAAGGAGGTGGTGCTTGCGCTTGAGCTACACTCTCTAACTGAGTATCATCATAATGCTCTACATGAGCATCTACATCATGCTCTAAAGCATCAATCTGATCATCCAAAGTGTGCTCCACAAGAGCATCCATATGATCAGAACAATCATGCTCTGTATAAGCACCATGAGCATCCAAAGCATGATCTACATGTGCATCCATATGAGCATCTGAATCCTGCCATACATGTGCATCAATAATATCCATAGACCTGTCTGTAGGTAGATAAAATGAGACATGACGAGTCTCACATCGCACATAAGGCTGAACTCCCACTGAGACGAGACTGTCTCTCACATGAAGTACCTGCAGTGGATACATGTGCCCAATCCTGGCACCTCTGACAAGCATAAGCTGTCCCAACTGCAACTGAAAATGATGCTCACCAAGGAATGCATAATATCTACTCTCATGTAACTGGCTAACTGAAATCAAGCTCATCGGGAATGAAGGCACATAGCGTACATGTCTGAGTATAAGTGATGCTCCACTAGGTAGTATAAGGCATACATCTCCTGCACCCTCAATGCCATATGCCATACCATCAGGCATGTGCACACATCCACGACTCTCACTTGAGAATCGACAAAACCACTCACGATGTGGAGTAACATGAAAACTGGCTAATGCATCAAGCAACCAAGCCATATGTGTACCATCCAATGAATAAGAGGAATCCTGAGATGAACCATAGGAAAAAGTGATATCACCATCACTAGCATAATCAACTGCCATAGACTCTCCTGAAGTCACTACCTGATCTACATCACATGCATGTCTCTGATGTCGTCGTCGCATCCGCCTGAAGCAACGTCGTCGAATATGGCCCTCACGACCACAATGCCAACATCGAAGTCGTCGATGTGATCTATGTCTCACATGAGTCAATGGACTCACATACATATCATGTAGTCTCTGCCATAATGCACTACTCGTCTCCTCATACATAAAAGACTCGTATATAGAATCCACAAGCTGTAATCGGATAGTGGAGTTGGCCAATGCATCCATATCCATCCATACATGGTCGGGCATGTCACGAGGCCTCTGTGCATCTCTATGCACATACATATGTAACCCTGCATGAACCAATGTATGCCACATCTGAGCTTTCTATCTCGGAAAGTCAGTGCCATCAAATCGAGAAGACACCATGCTGGCAATCCAATAGACTAGCAATGTAACAAGAAACTAGAAACAATACTCTATCCTGAATAGGATCACACCTGCATATCCATATGCATAAATCACATCACATATGTCTCTGCGGATAAGAAAACCATGTGAACCACCTGTCACATAACCATGCATCTAGCATGCACATAAAACCATGAGCATAAGCCTGCTCACCAAATCTCCAAAGTGACCAAATAGATGTGAAAGAATCCTAGCAAAATTTCGGCAGAGTTTCCCCTGTAAACTGAGCAATCAAACAAGATAACCAATCTCAAAAGAACAATGAATAATCTATCACCACCTGTCACTGATATAAACAAAAGATAATGGCAACTACATGTGCCAAAAAACTAATGGCAACACATGCAAATACAATGATGATGTATCTCCTACTCAAGAATGAATCCTGCAAGATAGTCCAACCTGTCACAAATAATGTGTGACCAAGTCCAAGTGAATGGAGATAGTTAATGATCCAAAGCTATCACACAAGCTTCAAGATCCACTAGAGCTCTCTTCTAGCATAAAAGCCGATCAAATTTCGGCAGCATCTCCTCTGTAAAATGGACTCTAGAACCAAAATAACCATGTGGGAATCACCATCCACATATGCCAAGAATCACACTGGCAAATATATATCAATCAATGACCAAATGCTAATAATGGTGGCAAACAAATGTGTAACTGAGGCTCCAATCTGGATCATGTACCTGCAAAGAAAACAAAGATACAAGTACCAACTAAGATCCAATGTCAACTCTCACAAAAGTATGTGCAACCGGCAAGTAAATCCGTAACCAAGTGGCATAAGCAAGATATAAACCACAATGCCACTATACATCCATGATCAAACTCATGATGACATAAACCTCAAAAAAGAGTATACCACAATGTCATCTTACATGCCAAACGCATGACAAGATCATGCTCTACTCTCATATGGAGGAGCTACCACAATGACCATACATGTACAATGCCTTGAAGCTCTAAAAATAAGAGCTTTCACACCATAAATTCTCTCTCGAAGAAGTTCCAAAGCAAATTCAACCTCCAAGTGCAATTAGTGAAGATGTGCTGCTCTGTGTTTTGCTGTTTCAGAGGTCATAACCTTTGAATCTGAACTTTTGGTCTTCAGCAAACTTCAAGATCTAAGTCTTGGCTACGTAACGAGATAAAGAACACCTCAATCGGAGGTATGTAGCTCAAGATATGCTCAAAACAAGCACATGGTGTCAATTTCACTATCACCTGCAACACTACTGCTCTGTATTCTGCAATTTTGGCAACCTAAAACTCAGAATTTGGATCTGAGTTCTTCTACAAATTGTAGTTATCTTTTCAAGCTACGTACAACAAGTTGAATCATCAAATTCCAAGCTGTAGAACTCAAGTTATGACTCAAAAATCGACCTGCTGTCCTACTCAATGTAGATTCGCCTTCTACAATACTCTGCGTTTTTCAAATTTTCGACAGTCTAAAACTCTGAACCAGGTTCTGCGCCCTTCTGTGAAGTTGTAGCTCTCTGTGTTAGCTACGCACAAAGTTTTAAAACGTATCAATCCGAGCTTCTTAACGCAAGTTACGGCCGAAATACTGAACTGCTATTGAGAGATGTCGACTTGCACTTCTACCTCTTCTCACCTAAGTTTCCATTGAAGCTTCTTGCACACCAGCCTTCAGCATGCTCTAATACCAATGAAGGGCTTTGGTGTGCAGAACAATAGAAGGAAGGAGGAGATGGAACGAGAGAGAAGAGAGGAACGACGCGCGGATATGCGTGGGAGCCTCGAAACCCACATAATGATCTCTCTTGAGGCAATGCTCTATATATGATGTATATACATGAATATGGGGGTAAGGTCACATGACCCTTACATCCCCAACAGGTACAAAGCAGATTTTAGCAGTACCTACTCAGTCTCTTGGATCATCCATCCATCTTTCCCAATAGTGGTATCAGAGCAAATAAGGTTAAATGGGAGATGGTTTTCCTTCATTCATTGATAAATTGGACATGAACAACTATCAAGCTTGGTCTCTAAGGATGAAGACCTACTTACAAGGAAGGAGTCTCTTTGGATACATCTCAGGAGATGATGAATTGCCCTCATTCAAAGCAAGAGGATTGCCAACCAAGGAAGAACAAGAAAAGCTCAATACTTGGTGTGCAAAAGATGCATTGGCAAGGTCTTACTTACTCAACTCTATATCTGACTTTCTTTTACCTCATATCAGAAACTGCAAGACTTCCCAAGAGACTTGGGAAACCTTGTCATCATATTTTTCCTCTAATACAAGGGCTAGGAAAAATCAGTTGTGGATTGAATTCACAACACTAAGGAAGCAACCTAAGCAAGCTGTTTCAGAATTTGTAACCAAGATCAAAGATGTTGCAGATCAGTTAGCAAGCATAGGGGAAGAAATTGAAGAAGAGCAAATAGTGAGGCAGGTAATCAATGGAATAAAGGTTGATGACAAGTGGGAAAGCTTCACCACTGCAATGGATCTCTACATGGACATGCACACTCCAGATCTCACAACTCTCATGGGTCAACTATTTACACATGAAGTAGAGCTCACAAAGAATGGAGATACATCCAAAGGTAACAACTCTTCTGCCCTATACATTGATAAGAAGTCTAAGGATAAAGGCAAGAGTAAGAAGGTGGAAGATGAAGGCTCCACCTCCCAAGCCAACTATGCAGGGAGAGGTAGATCTTCAAGAGGTAGGGGCAGAGGAGGTAAGCAAGGTAGGGGGAGATCCTATAATTCATCACCATGTAACATTTGTGGTCTATTAAATCACACCACAGATGAGTGTTACAGGAATTACAAAAATCAGAGAGGAAGAGGCTACCAAAGAGGTGGATACTCACAGTCTAGAAGAAGGTTCAACAATCACCAAGGCCACAACAACAATTACAATGGCAACTACCAAGGAGGATTCAAAACTAGAAGGGACTACAACAACTACACAGAAGAGCAGGATGACTCTCTTCTGATCATGAACATGACTTCAAAGACAGGTACAAATGATGATCACTTATTTTATATTGATTCAGGGTGTTCAAATCATGTGGCTGGTAATGTGGCACTACTCTCTAATCTTGAAGAACCAAAAGGTAAACACCAAGTCCAAACAGGTGATGATACAAAGCATTCTGTAATTAAAGTTGGAAATGTGAAAACTAGTGATGGTAATCAGAATTTGTTGAGCAGGGTACTTTATGTACCAACAATTACAAAGAACTTAATGAGTGTTGGTCAGATTGTAGAGAAAGGGTTGCAGGTCAGGTTCAATCAATATGGAGCATTTGTGGAGGACCCAAGACATGGATTCAAAAGGATAGCTAAAGGAGAAAAATTAGGTAGACTTTTCACTTTTGAGTTGGAAGATACAAAAAATATTGCATTATACAGTTATAAGGATCAGACACTTTCAGAGCTTGAGATTTGGCACAAGAGATTAGGGCATATAGGAGAAAGGACCTTGAAGCAAATGTGCAGGGACCAATGTGTGCTTGGAATACCTAATATATCCAAGCAACATATGATTTACAAGTGTGGTGCTTGTCAATTTGGTAAGTCTCACAGGTTACCCTTCTCAAGGAAAGGATATATGCATGAAGACTACCTAGAGCTGGTACACATAGATGTTTGGGGACCTAGCAAAGACCCCTCAGTCTCAGGTTCAAGGTACTATGTGTCTTTTATTGATGACTATAGCAGATGGACTGTATTATACTTTATGAAGCACAAGGATGAGGTGTTTAATTGTTTTAAGAAATATCTTGCACTAGTTGAAAATCAGACAGGAAGGAATTTGAAGAGGCTAAGGTCAGATGGAGGAGGTGAATACTTCTCCAATGAGTTTGAGGACTTCTTGCAGGACAGAGGCATCAAAAGGGAAATAACCACAAGGTATTCTCCTGAACAGAATGGGGTAGCTGAAAGAAGAAATATGTTATTTGTTGAAATAGCTAGATCTATGCTTAATGAGAAAAAGTTGCCTAACTATCTATGGGCAGAGAGTGTTTCTACTGCCACTTACCTCATAAACAGGTTACCATCTAAATCACTTGATGGTATGACACCCTATGAAGCATGGCATGGTAAGAGACCATCATTAGATCATTGTAAAATTTTTGGATGTGTAGCATATGTACACATACCTTCATAGGTAAGAGGTAAGTTAGATCCAAAGGCTGAAAAATGCATTTTCATTGGATATGACTTAAATAAAAAAGGTTACATGTTTTATAACCCTACCAATAAGGGATTTATGGTAAGCAGAGATGTGGTCTTTGATGAGAATGATTCTTGGTATGAGAATGAATGCAAGAAGGTCAAACTACCCTATGATTTGGAAGAGGAGTTTCCAAAACTTGCAAAGGAGGAACCTACTCAGAAAGAAGACTCAAGTTCAGATGATGAAGAAACTATCAACCTTGAAGAGTTCAAGGCATGGAAGTCCAAAGGCAAAATGAAGATGAAGAAGCTTGAAGACATACTTGAATCTTCAGCTCAACCTTTTAGAAGATCACAAAGGGAAAGTAAAAAACCTATCAGATATGGGTATGATACATCTCTTGTTACTAAACATTCAGTTTATCTTGCCAAGGATTTGTTAAATGAAGAACCAGGTTCATATGAAGAAGCAATCACAAAATCAGAATGGAAAGAAGCTATGGATGAGGAGATTGAAGCACTCAAGGAGAGTGATACATGGGAGCTAGTACCCAAGAAGGACTCTATGAAGGTAATAGGATCCAGATGGATCTACAAGTTGAAAAGAAATTCTGATGGCACAATTAACAGGTACAAGGCCAGATTAGTAGCCAAGGGTTTTGCACAAACCCAAGGCATTGACTATGATGTACCAATTGGATGTCAAGAATGCTTTCTTGAATGGATGGATCTCAGAAGAGGTTTATATGTCACAACCTCCTGGCTATGAAGACCCTAAGAAGGTAACTTATGTTTGCAAATGTTGCAGAGCTAAAGAGCGCACAAAGCAGAGAAAAAGACGGGCCCCAAAATTTTTCCGATTTGGACTACACATTTTTGTATCATATTCATTCTTGTAATATATTTTCCCTTGTAAATGCACTAGAGGAGTCCTCTAGATGCATCCCCACAGAAAAGTAGAGATTACCCATGTACAATAGTAGGAAATTAGTCTCTTAGTGAATAAAGTGCCGGTCACTTGTGTGAAAGGACCAAACTTAGGGCTCATGTATATAAGTCACTTTGTGACTCTTTGTAAAAAACTCTTGCCATTGTGAACAAGGAGTTCTTCTGAATTTTCGAGTTTGCCTCTTTCTTGCTGATTTTGATCTTCATTTTGCTCTTGTATGTGTGTGTGATGCTTGAAATGCATGTGTAGGACTGTTGTCTACCCCTTCCCCTTTGTTTTGAGCTGCTGTAGTGCGTGTGTAAGCTAGGAGAAGCTGTGGCGCGGGTATTTGTGATTCCCGTCATTCACTGTTTTTGCCATAACTTGAAGCAGAGTGGTCAGAATTGAGTGAAATCACCACCGTTGGATGCGTCTCGTCGAGAGCTTCGCAACGAGTATCCTATTGCCTATGTTCGGAGTTCTAGGCTGGGAGAAAACCTCAAAATACCAAAACTGCTGAAAAGAGGCTTGCGGCAACACTTTCAGTATTTCAGTAGGTGTGAGAGGTAGTAGTCTTTTCTCATGCATGATTAGCTAAACCACTTCATTTTCCATCACGTGTGCACACGTCTTCATACACTTGGTAAGTCGTTCCTTAGGATTGACATTTAAATGTGTGTTAAAGATCCCACTATATGCACTTGTGTGGCAATTGAGGTATAGTCTCATTGGCACAAGTCCTTGAGTCATATTGGCTCAAGTACACACGTTTTTGGCGCCGTTGCCGGGGAGTCACTCAACCGAGGTGCCTTCGTGATGGTTATAGACCGAGTGTGATCGAATCGTACTTGTAGACGCAAATTCATCCTTTGGCAAGTAGTCCATCAGTTCAGCACTTGTCACTTCTCATCTTCGAGGTGTGTGTGATAAGTTTTAGGTTTAGGTTTAGGAGGAGGGAAGAGAAGGAGGAGTTAGGGTTAGGTTAGAAGGAGAGGAGAAGTGAGGAGAAGAGGAGTAGGAGTAGACCAAAATCCCCAAAAAATTCACCGAAATTTAGCAAAATTTCAAGTTCAGTCCAAAAACTATAAAAACCAAAAAATTTTTAGTTCAAACGACACTTCTCTGTGTTTCAGTATCGTGGCGAGCAGCGACTGGTATCGTCGGGTTGGTATCGTGCAAAATAGAGCCTCAAAGCTTGTGCAGAAGTTCAAGAAGCAAACTAGATAGACCCAAGGTGAGTCCCCATTAAGATTTAATAGCTAAAACTCATCGAACATGCACAAACAAATGATTAAAAGGTATGCGCAGTATCGCAAGGGGGAAAATTTTTGAAGGTTTGCATTTTTTGTGAGAGACAGAGGCCTAGGAGTGAGGAGAAGGGTGAGAGGTGCAAGGGGTTATAAAAATTCTCAAGTTTGGAGACCTTTTGGCTTGAGTATCGCGATCGGTTGAGTTTTGGTATCGCGATACCAAAATTCCCTTGTATCGCGACACTCGCCAGAGGTGTCGTATCGTTGGATACCAGCCTTGGTATCGCGACACTATTTCGGTATCGCGACACTGAGTTGGTATCGCGATCGTATCCGGTCCCTGGTATCGTATCGTCTGGTACTAAAACTTGGTATCGCGACACCATTGTGGTGTCGTATCGCCTAAGTTTTTAGTATCGCGACCTCACTTTACCGGGTGGTATCGTATCGCTTGATACATTAGTATCGCGACACTACTTTGGTATCGCGATCGTACCCTCCCCAAGTATCGTATCGTTGGTTACTTATCTTGGTATCGCGACACCGTAGTGGTATCGTGTCGCCAAGGTTGGTATCGCGATCGCGCTTATCGCGGTGAGATCGTATCGCCTGTGGTCTCTGGTATCGTATCGTCGGTCTTTTTGAGATCGTATCGTGTCCCTTGTGAGATCGTATCGTGTCTTGAGAATTCTGATATCGCGACACCACTGTGGTATCGTATCGTCTGTTCATCAGGACAGTATCGCGACACTGTCATTAGTATCGTATCGCCGAGATTTTCAGGTATCGTATCGTGCATAGCTGAGGTGTCGTATCGTTTGTTTTCCGGGATAGTATCGCGACACCAGATTGATATCGTATCGTCTGGGTGTCTGGTATCGTATCGCATAGACCTCTGGTATCGTATCGCGGTCAGTGCAGTATCGCCGAGAGCAGTATCGTCAGGAAGTGGTATCGCCCAGATTAACCCCTTCTTTTGGCAGACAAATTGAGTCATTAGGAGAGCTACCCAAGGGGAATCTAAGAAGCATAAAGAGAGGCTTAGGAGAGTGAATGAACTTGAGGTCAGGAAGAGTTCTAAGTAGTCGAAGGAGTGTCATATCTTCAGTGGGAAGTGCAGCCCAAGCTAGCCATCACTCTACCTACGCTGAGACTTCTAGTGAGTCTGAGGAAGAAGTACCCATGGCTTCGGAAGACATGCAAGGTCCCACACCAACGAGAAGCTTCATGACTACTGTGGAGGAGGACTACCGTACTTCCTTGCAGTATGTGTCCACCAATGCCCAGGAGATTCCAATCTACCTGGATGGCTTAAATAGGTTTGTGGCCAGGATGGTAACTTCCCAGAATGCCACAATTGTACCCCGACCAGCTGTCAAATACGAAGGAGGTGCATATGTTGACAAAGTTGGCCAAATCTACATTGTAACCGAATTCCCGGAAAGGATCAATGAAAGAGGGGAACTCTTAGACCCTGAAAACCTAGGAAGGACGCAACCAGAAGAGTTTGTGACCACCCCTAGAGGCAGATCCCGAGTGTCACGTGTCTTGAGAGGTGACTTGATACCTCAAGACGACTATTTGTTAGAAGTCTATATGATTCACGGATCAAACTTATTGTTGCAAACCGATTCACCTGTTCCAGGGAGAGAAGAAAACCCCATGACATTCTATGAGCTGAAAGACCCGGATGACGAGACTAGACTCACATACCTAGATAAAGATCAAAGGAGGTATTGGCCTGTGAGTGTCTTAGACAGGTCTCGATTAAGATATATGGGTACACCTGTGTTTCCTCAGAGAGAGCAGGCAACAACCTCACAAAATCCATTTGGAAATCAAGAAGAAACAGAAAATACTGCATCAGGACAGACCAGCCATAGGAGCGTACCTAATCATGCTCATGTACAATTTGCCACTCCAGGAATACAAACACATTATCAGACCCAACCAGGGATAGGAAATCAGTACAGACCACCGGTAAGACCACGACCACACGTAGGGGGGCAGCCTGGAATGCCACCAATACGACCAACTGTCCCTATTTTTCCTGTGATGCCCAGACCACCTGAACCGATTAGAAGGCTGAGGCCTATTCAAGTGGCAAAGTGTGTACGAAACCCTTATGATGGATCAGGAGAACCCTATGATCACATTGCAGAATTCAAACAAGTCCTAAGAGCGGAACAAGTGGACGACTTCTTTGTACAGTATGAGGCGTTTGGACTCACCCTCATAGGAACAGCTCTGACCTGGTTCCAACCCTTAGATCCCAATCAATTTGGAAACATGGAACAATTTTTTCAAGAATTTATAGGAGAATTCACTAAGAGAGGAATCAAACACAATTCAGCTTCGTTAATTCACAGCTTCAAACAAAATCCTAATGAAACGGTGAAGACTGCTGCCAGAAGGTTCAACCAGTACGTGGATAGATGCCCAGTGACAGAGAGACCGACTCAACAAAAAATGATTTCATTATTTTTGGATGGGCTCACTAACGGAACCTTAAGAACACTAGTGTACGTGAAAAGACTACAAACTTTGAGTGAGTGTCTTCAGGAGTGTATTGATTTGGAAGATAACTTGGCCGAGGACCTCAATAGCAGGTCCAGCCACACTAAATCGGACGATTCAAGGAGTACCATCTCTTCCAACTCCAGTCATGTGGAAGAATTAGCAGAGCTATTAGCCAAGAAATTAGGGGCTCAGGGGCAAAGAGCTTATCAACACCCAGCTCAAAGATTGCCTATGCTACGGAGATGTAGCTTATGTGGAGGAGATCACCTCACTCACCTGTGTGTTCGAGGAGGGGGCAGTGCACAACCAGCTTATCCATACAACATGCAGCAACAACAAGGGACTTCTTGGTACTGTCACATAGAACAGAAATACACTAATCACACTACTGAGAACTGTCCATTTAATAGGCAAACACGCCCTTTCCAACCACCTCAGTATCGACCGTATGGATATCCACCTAGAGACCTGAACAGAGAGATCCCAAGATACAACCCTTATCCAACACAGACGGGAGTACCTAGACCAATTGAACAGATACCATACCCACCACCACAACCAGTGCTAGGACCCCAACCGTCGCAACCTCAACAAGTAGTATTAGTAAAGTATGCGCAACCAGAAGAAAATCTAGAAAGAGCTATAGTACCAGCCACGACAATGACCCGGATAGAATCAACAAACCTTGGATACGAAACCCTACCAAGTGAGTACTATCCGTATGAAGCCTACATGATGGAATACGAACCGGCATATGAGACTACATACTATGGGTATGAAGGCTATGATCAAACTTATGGAGCAGAGACTTCCACTCTAATGTATACAGCTCCTAAGGCACAACAACCCATGAGACCACCCAGTAGACCACCAGTACAGAGAGGACCATGCTATAGATGTGGAGGAGACCATTTCATTAGAGAGTGCCCTCGACCATACAACCCTCCACCACCTAGAATCTGGGAAGGATATTGCAGTGATTGCGGAAAGGAACATCTTTTTAGGGATTGCCCTAAGAACCCTGTAAAAAACCAAGATTCTGCACCAATCAATGTAATAGAGGTCATAGAAGGATCTGGAAGTGATAAGGAGTACACTGTGCCACTAAAAGCTATCACTAGAGCCCAAGCAAAACTACAAAAGGGAAAACCATCAGAAGAGGAAGAGAAGAACAATAAAATGCTAGACTCTGAGATTCAGGTAGTCGAGGATTCTGAGATCCCACGGGAAAACTCACAACATCTCAGAGTACAAAAATGGAAAGAAAGACGGGAAAAACTCAAAGAAAAATGGGCAAAAAATAAGAGTCAGGACAGAAGGAAGCAAACAAAGGAACGGGAGGAACACAAAGAACAAAGAAAACCTAAAGAGACCCCCGAATCACAACGAATCCATACTGAATGAGAAAAGCCAGGATCGATCTTAGCGGACCCAAAACCGGACGACTTGGATATGTGGTTAAAAGCATACCAAGCTAGAATCAAAATGGGACCGAACATAGAGCAACATGAAAAAATCTATCCTCAAGGGGAATTGGAAAAAGAAAGATTGACCATATGCAGAAAACTCATAGAAGTAGCACAAGCAACCCTAGAAAAGACTATCCCAACCCTACCAGAGACAAGGATTGCACAGGAACCTTATGAAGAATGCATCAAACCAAAGGATAAAGAACTTAGAAAAGAAGATTCCCAAGGTGAACAAGAGACAGCACAAGATGACCCTGTATCAGCCATACCAGACTTAGAAGCAGATTGGCCCAAGGACTTGTGGGATAGAATCAGAGAAGAGCAATGGAAGAAGAATGGTGTCGATCCACCACCATTTGATGAAATAGATGTGGAAGACTGTCAACCCCATCCTAACCTCGAGGAAGTCTACGAGGAGGTCTCAAGACTCGATAGAGGTAGAGAGGAGACCATAAGCATTTCAACATTGCCTAATTATATGGGAGAGTACGAAAGAGAGTCAGTAATAATACGAGCACCCACGGTGCATGGAAAAGGAAAAGGAAAGGGAAAAGAGAGTTCGCATAACCTAACGGAACTAAAGAAAACCAAAGTGCAATGCCAATTGACGGTGGAAGAATTGCTTCGACTTAAACCCCAGTTATGGAAGCAAATGGCAGACCAATTAAAAACACGACCAAAGAATGGAGGATCAAAAGAAAAGGAAATGGAAAATAAGTCCACAATACAAGTTCCAGTCGATAAAGTAGGAGAGTTCAGTGAAGGGGATGAAGGGAATACCTGTTTACCTGTCATCTACAATGGGTACATGACCAAAGCTATCTTAGACACAGGAGCAGGGGTAGGAATTGCAACAAAGGAGATTTGGGAAAAGTGGGGAAAACCAGCCTTACGACCCACTCGCATGGAACTCCAATTAGTAGACGGTCATGTGGAGAGACCCCTAGGAATATTGGAAGGAATTAAGTTAACAACATGTGGAGTGGAATTTGAACACACACTAGCCATATGTAAATTCGAGAAAGCAAACAACTACGAGATGATATTAGGACGACCCTTCATGAGACAAATGCGGGTAGTACAGGATTGGGGCAGAGATTCATTATATCTACAACATCAAGGAAACACCACCAAGATAAATTTGCACACATTCGCTTATCGGGATGTCCCTCCATTACAATGGAATCCAGTCCACAAAGAAGAAGATGACCTATCCATTCATAGTGCTGGATCAAGTGATCAATCTTGGATGCACGAGGATGCCCAGTTGTGGATGTGCAAAGAAGCAAAGAAGGAGGAGTGTAAAAAACAAATGTGGCCAATAGGACACCCTAACTATCGATCGATAGAAGACCCCGATTACATGCCTCAAATTTTTTCAGGTGAACTCTTCGAACCACATGGTTGGATGGAAATTCTAGCCACATTAGATGTGTGTGTGAATGAGGAAGTATTGACGATGAACGATTGTATAGACGAGGAAGGATATGACGTGAACCTCTACATGGTTGTCCTCCAAGAAGTAGAAGAAGGGGAAATTGTAGAGAAAGAGTGGAAAGAAGAGTACGAAAGCATAGAAATGGAACCAGAGTTTGATTCTGAGGAACAATATTTAAAAACTATGCAAAAAGAATCAAAAGAAAGACCAACAAAAGTCTTAGCAATCGA
The DNA here is from genome assembly GCA_020310875.1 of Ceratopteris richardii. Lineage (NCBI taxonomy): Eukaryota > Viridiplantae > Streptophyta > Polypodiopsida > Polypodiales > Pteridaceae > Ceratopteris > Ceratopteris richardii. The sequence goes on along the minus strand of CM035437.1, from coordinate 30,923,429 downwards.
AACCATCCCAATAATACATGAGCATAGAGAGGACACGAGTAAAGTGGAACCGAAACCAGACCGTTTCGAAGTTCCAGAACATTTTAAAAGATACGAAGTGGAAGAAAGAAAAATAGCCACTCAAATGCCTAAACGAGAGGCCCGAGATGGAGAAGCCTATGACAACAAGGAACAAACCAAGAAAATTGTTGTAACGATAGAAGACGGAGAAGAGAGGTGCACATATATTGGGAAAGATGTATCGGAAGAGGAAGAAGAGGATCTCATATGACTCATCCGAGAATATCGAGACGTGTTTGCCTGGACGTACAAAGACCTCAAGGGTGTAGAACCCAGCATATGCGCTCATCGAATCCCTATGACAGCAGATGCAAAACCTTCTAAACAACACCCTTATACGTATAATGAAGTTTACGCAGCAAAAATAAAGGAAGAAATTGACAAACTACTAGCGGCAGGATTCATTTATGAGATTGAACACACAGAATGGGTATCGCCACTAGTAGTAGTGCCTAAGAAAAACGGAAAACTAAGGGTGTGTATCAACTTGAAAAAGGTAAATGCAGCAACTATACGTAGATAGTTTCCCATTACCCATCACAGACCATCTTTTGGAAAGAGTTGCCGGCAAGGAGGTCTATAGCTTCTTGGATGGATTCTCTGGTTACAACCAAGTAGCTATTGCAACTAAGGACCAGCATAAAACCGCATTCGCGACTGAATGGGGAGTCTATGCATTTAGAGTAATGCCTTTTGGGCTCACTAATGCGCCAGCCACCTTCCAACGACTGATGTGTCATGTATTCAAAGAATTTCTGAGAAAAAGTATGGAAGTATACGTAGATGACCTTTGTACATACTCAAATCAACGACCAGACCATATACCGGAACTGAGAAAAATATTCAATAAATGTATACAGTACAGAGTTTGCCTGAACCCTGAGTGTCTTCATGGTGCGACAAGGAAAAATCCTAGGACACATCGTTTCAAGGAATGGAATATCCACGGACGAAGAAAAGATTAAAGTTATCTTAGAGCTACCAAGACCCAAGAATGCAAAGGAAGTACAAGCCTTTATGGGACACTGTGGATATTACCGTAGGTTTATTCACATGTATGCCATAATAGCTAAACCTTTATATGGTCTATTGACTCAGTTCACTTGGACAGACGAGTGTGAGAAGGCCTTCAACGAGCTTAAGAAGCGGCTGAGTACAGCCCCAATTCTGAAATCACCCAACTGGAGCAAGCCTTTTCATATTCATGTTGATGCTTCGAACTATGCCATTGGATGTATCCTAGCTCAATCGGCTGACGAAGGGAAGCTTGACCATCCAATCGCTTATGCGAGTAGACAATTAAACCAAGCAGAAAGAAATTATACGACTACTGAAAGAGAAGGCTTAGGAATGGTTTATGCAGTGAAGAAGTTTAGACACCACCTCTTAGCCAACAAATTCAAGTTCTTCATAGACCATCAGGCTTTGTTGTATTTAGTCAATAAGCCTTGCAACACGGGAAGGTTGGTACGATGGTTCTTACTATTAATGGAGTTCGACTTTGAGGTAATAGTCAAAAAAGGAAACACACATGTAAGAGCAGATCACCTTTCAAGGCTAACGCATGGAGAACCACCTAGCGGAGTACCGGATGATTTACCAGATACGTATTTGTTTAATCTTGAAGTATGTCCAAAGTGGGCGGAACGACTAATTCCTATACTCACCCATGGCCCTCAACACTCAATAAATAAGGATAGCAAAAAAGAGATTCTTCAAACAAGAAATTTACACATTGTTGCTGGAAGCATGTATTATAAGGAACCCAACGGTGTCTTATGAAGATGTGTCGAGGAGGACGAACAGAAGCAACTAATTCAGCAAGCACACGTAAACAAGTGGAGAACCCATCAAGGGATGCATGGAACAATTTGAGAATTAAAAAGGTTAGGTGTATATTGGCCTGACATGCCAAAAGACGTTCACGATTATGTAATTAATTGTGCAGAATGCAAAGAGACTATCTCGGAGGATCACATGTCCTTACCTTTTTCGACCATAGCGCCTAATTGGAGTAAAACATTAGTACAATTCCTCAAAACGAAAGAGCACGAAATAGGAGCTAGTTTAGCAAGAAAGCGATCCCTAGAAGAAATGAGCAAGGATTATGTGATAATGGGAAAACAATTGTTTAGAAGAGGAAAAGACAATCAACTCAGATTGTGTGTGCATGAAGGAGAATATCTTCCCATATTAGAGATGGCACACGCAGGAGCTGCTGGAGGACATTTTTCAGCAGACAGAACTGTCAAGATGATTCTCTTTGCAGGCTTGTGGTGGCCAACTCTACATATGGATGCGGAGACATATGTGAGAAGCTGCGAAACATGCCAGAGAGCGAAATATCCCATTCGAAGAGACGACATGCCTTTAAGACCCATGGTTTGTGCAAGAGCATTTACCAAGTGGGGTATTGATTTCATAGGACCTATCAATCCACTGGCAAAAGGATCACATGCGGAGTACATCATAGTAGCCACCGACTACTTAACCAAGTGGGTAGAAGCAAAAGCCACTAGAAAGAATGATGCTCAAACTACAGCAAAATTTCTCTTTGAGCATATGTTCACACGCTTTGGACTACCGATCGAGATTGTGAGTGATCGAGGAACGCATTTCCTAAACGAAGTCATTGAGTCGCTAATGAATGACTTTTTAGTGATTCATAAAAAATCAGCCCCATACCATCCTCAAGCTAATGGACAAGCTGAAAGTTCCAACAAGGTACTATGTACTGTATTGACAAAGATTGTCAATAATGGAAGGTCAGATTGGGACAAACAATTGCATCATGCAATTTGGGCATTCCGAGTTGCATATAAAACGGCCATTGGAACCACACCTTTCAATTTAGTGTATGGGCAAAATGCAATTTTGCCAATTGACTTCTTAGTACCCACGCTGAGAGTAGCTCAACAGTATGAGTGGAACGGTCATGAATTATCCCAACAACTAGATCAAATTGAGAAGTTACATGAGACTAGATTGCAAGCTGTAGCAGGCATTTATGCTGCTAAACGGAGACAGAAGGCATATTATGATGCACATATAAAAGACAAGGGACTTAAAGAAGGCGACCTAGTCCTAGTATACACCATAAAACAACATGCAAAGAAGCTACAAAAACGCGGATATGGACCCTTGATTATAAATCGAATCTCTACTAGTGGTGCAGTCAATCTCGCCACACTAGACGGAGACATTCTCCCCAACTACATCAGTGGATGCAGAGTAAGACGATTCATGGAGCCCTTGACTGATCAAATGCTAGCGCGACTGGTAGGTGCTCAAAATAGGAAAAAGGAAGAAGAGCGAATTAGAGAGGAAGCTCGACAGGAAGCACTAGAACGCATTAGGAAACGGAAAGAGTGGATCAGGCAAAGAGATGAACGTTATCTCCAAGGAGAAGAGCCCATCCCTATGGCAAACTATCAGGTCAAAAATCATGATACAACGGGTATGTGTAAAACGCAACCTTACCTAAACCTAGGGATTGGCAAGGCAGAGTACAAATTGATAGATGCATTGATAGACTCAGGAGCAGGCCTTAGCTGCATGCGAAAGAGAATAGCAGACGAGCTGCAATTAGAATTGAATCCCACAAAAGCCCAATTAATAGGAATTGGAGGTCACACCATAGAATGTATTGGAACCACGAATGTATCCCTCCACCTAGGAAATTCCTCCATGGAACAAAGAGTCCTAGTGTGTGAGGATGAAGATTTGATAGAAGACTTCATTCTAGGACACGACTGGATCATTGAGACAGAGGCGTGTATCCATCTAGCTCAAGGTTATATTTCGGCAATCATAGGACATAAGGAAGTTTTCAGTTTATTAGGGGAGAAGCCTTTGCTCATACCACACGTAGTTAAAAATTCGGATAACAGTCAACATACTACGAGAGAGAGAAAGCCCAACATTCACAGCCCAGAAACCAAGCTAGAAGAGGAAAATCCTTCAAGTTCAACGATGCCAGTATCATCACAGTCAGTCGTGGAGAAGGCCGTCCTTCTAAATTTGGACTCTCAAGGACGTACTCAGCAAGCCAAAAGATTGCCATATTGGAAAACAACAAACCAGCATACATATCCGGGACAAACTAAATACAAATGGGTACGTAAAGATCGAATGAAGAATCAACAAATGATAGCAACCATTCTTACGAAGGAGACGAGAAGCACCAAGCCAGCTTCACAGAAGTACATACCACAAGGATCATTGCAAGTATGGATTCCCAAGCCCTTGCTTGAAGCTCAAAGATCGCGACATCAGATATGGATTCCCAAAAAGGTCATACAAGCAGCTAAACAGGCTGTAAGGACAAAGGAGGAAATACCACATCAGACAAGGCAAAAGTCAACAACACATAAGAGTCATCAGAGAAAATCGAAGAGCAATGCCAAATTCACTCGGGCAATGGATAAAGCAAATGGAACACGAGCAGCTGTACGAATCGAGAAAACCAAGCGACCTCTCTCAGTGTTCTCAAAATGGATCTGGAAACCAAAGCTACCACGAGGAGCGGATGATCGAGGAGATAAAGCATCCGATTGCACTCATGTAGTATCTGATGCACCTCAAGTAAGCATGATAGGGCCGCAATACAGGGCCAAGCATTCGGCACAGGATGTACATTATCAAACTAGTGGTGCACGATCTCCAAGTGAGACTAGATCTTAGCTTTAACCTGATAGGAATGGACATACTATGTACATAAACTGTGCTTCGGCTATACTAATGATTGTCTTCTTTCAGGAAAAAATATAAAAAGAGGCGGTAAGAGATCTCACTCATGCAATAATGGGAAACGGAGTGACGAGCGACCATAATCACAACAATACACTGCATGGTCTCATAAAGGCCTTTCGAGCTAATGCACTTTTCCTTGTAAGTGCAGATGGCTTCTGAAGACTCTGAAGCTACAATCCAAGAAGAGGTCCAGGAATTTCCTCCCCAATGTCTTACAAAAGCAAAAGGGCATTGGTTCAGAGATGAGCAGCCAGTTGAGGAATATCTCTTCTTGGCCAACATAAAGATCATGGACACAGAGCATCACTTTCCGATCATGTCCCAGGACTTCAAAGTTTTACATGAACTGCCATCCACAATCGACATCATGAAGAAAGCAGGAATTCATAAGTATTTTGAACTACCTATCTATAAACCGGATTTCCAACGCTGTACACAAGTCATGAACACCCTACGACCAGCACTACATGATCCATTGGCACCAGAAGCCAATGTGATGGATAAGAATAAAGAATGGGTGGTCATTCAATTTTCCCACGACTTAATCAAAGAAGCATTTGGATGGGAAAAGGATGGTGTCAACACGGTCAAGGAAGAGAGTCGTGGAGCAAAAACAAGAACTTTCGTTGACATCAATAGGGTGGACATCGAAGAAGAAGTCAGATTGATTCACCAACACTTCTGCTTCCCGAGCATGAATAGATACACGGCCCCTCAAAAAATCATTGTGCAATTATTGTCTCATGCCATAAAACAGATAGGCAATCAGGTTAACCTCACACCCTATGTGCAAGAAAGATTATTTGAGGGAAGAAATGGGATAATAAGAAGTTCCTCAACGGAACTACTGCCCTAACAATTATGATTTACCACGCATTGGGCATGCGCGAGTACTTACAGGAGATGCCATCTTCAATGGAGTTGGCTCAATTTGTCAAAGCAGCTACTGTACCGAAACAGAAGAAAGGAAGCAAACAAGTAGAAGAAGCAGAAACAAGCTCTCAACCCCGAATGAGAGGCACAAAACGACCTCGAGAAGTCCAACAAGTAGAAGAGGAAGTATCAAAAACAAAGAGAGTACATGTACTTCCTACAACCACCACTCAAGGGACTAAAAAGATCACGGAAGGAGAATTAACTCAAGCACTGGAGGAGACTCACAAATATACAGAAGGACAAATTAATCTGCCAGTGCAGGGTCATCACTATCAACAGTCACGACAAGCTACAGACCCGAGAAGCAAGCTCACAAAAGTCCACAGATATTGGGAAATCGGTTTGGATAATACTAGTTCATCCTCAGACGCCAAAGAAGAACCAGACACTTCGTTATTAAATATAGATATTCGTAGTGAATCGAAGGATGATGGCCAGTGGGCCGAATTAAATGAAGTAGACTATGGCGAAGACCAAGAAGGCCACAAGGAAAAAGCTCAATCACCACTGGTAGACCAAAATACAACCAACAAGAAGGCACGAGAAGAAAAACAGCACCCCATTCAACCAAAAGATGCCTCCACTACCCACACCAAGGAGGGCAAATCTGATGATGAGGAACATTTAATGATATCAGAGGATAAGCCTCAGGAAGAAGGACAAGAAGACGAAGAACCCTTCACTCCACTAAGGGTTGTGGCAGAACCATCCCCCATGGATGTAACTTTTCAGGGAAGTGCCACTAAAACTACCGTCTTAAATGAAAAAGCAGACGAACCACAAGTACAACTACAGGTCCGACAACCACATAATGAAACGATCCACGTCGAAAAGGGACAAGATGTACATACAGGAGAAACCCCAAATGTACCAAAGACATGGCTGAATGTTGATATAGCTCAGCTCAAGCCTGTGGTGCAGGATATGATTCGAACTGCACTAGACACTCAACAATTGATGCTTGATGCTGATGAAGATTACGACCAAGCCATGCTCGAAAAGCAGGAGCTTCAAAAAGAAGGTATGAATCTGGCTAAAAAATTATCAGAAGCAGAAGCTCAAATTTTAAAGAAACACGAGGAAATAAAAACGACCAAAACACAATACAGAATATTAGAAACGGAAAATGCGAAACTAAAAGAGCAAGTTTTGGAGCTCACGAAGAAACTAGACATGACCGAAAAAGAGAAAACAAGGATCCATGCTCGTAGTAAGGTACTCGAATCACAGCTCAAGGTGAGTATGGAGGAAGCAGACCACTTAAGGGACAGGAACAAGGAGCTCATGATAGCTCTCCTCAGTGATCAACCACCGGCAGATACTGATAAATCAAACGAGGATATAAAAGAAATGGAAGAAAAGATAACCAAGATGGCAGATCAGCTCAAACAGGAGCAAGAAATCATTGCTGATTGGGAACAAAGGTATATGAATGACACTGCAGCTCTACGCAAGAAATGGAAAAAAGCAGATAATGATTATTTCCAACAGTGCAAAGAAGACACAGATCACATGAACATAGTTGCACAGGAATTAATCAAACATCAGGAAAAGATTACAAAGGCTGAAGACGAACTTAAGAATAAGGATGAAATCATCAAACGGCTTCAGGAGCAGATAGAGCTAAAAGGAAAGCAGGGGACACCAGTAGTTCCACATGCTGCGGAGGCTGCTGTGGAGACTGAGGTACGTCCTCTCTCTCCCCCCTCATACCATTTACCGATAATGCAGGCTCAGGAGGTCCACATTGATTATAATAATCGGGACATTGTAGAATTAAGCCGACCAGAAAGGGCACTACTGGTGTCCCAGCTCACCGCTGATTTTGAAGATCAAATTACCCAGATAATGAAAGAAGCTCAGATAGAAAACAAACAATTAGATCAAATTTTGAAGCCATTCAATGTACCATACGGTCTACTTAAAGAACAGACGCGGATGTATATAAAGTCTGCAACGAACAAAGATCCGGACCACAACCTTCAATTCCAGCATGACACTTTCAATTATACTCAAGAGGAATTTGAGAAGGCGGATCCAATATGGAGGTGAAAAATTTTGGAGAAGAATCCGACATTGCGGGTACAGTGGGAAGCATCACCATATGCACTTCAAGTAAATCCATCTTTTTGCCCTGTACCCCTCAGACGCTCTTGGACGCAATTTTGGGAAGGACAGCGTCAAGGCAATATCAATAATCAGTGGCTTAACTATCCGTTACTACCTAGTCCGCCACATAATTACCTACCTACAGAAGAATATATGGTAAAAACAATGGAATTTTGGATTGCAAGATATGCTACAGTTCCGGACTTAGCCGTCAAGATGACCAACAAAATATTCAACATGCTCATTACAGTGTTGAAGGTGTTCCAGCATGCTAAATATACATTCTTGAATTTCATCGGCATTACGCAAGGGTCTGAGGCTCTTATTTTTTATTTATCGACCATTCCGAGCCGCCTCACCCTCATGGCCTATTACTCTCGTCTCATGTTTTTGCCATCGACATATATGCAAACTTTCGAAGAAGCATTCTTTACAGGCTTCTTTGAGATTGATTCAGAAATTTTTGTTAAAATGACTTGCAACTTGAATGCAAGACTGGTGGCCTACGAAACCAGTTTTTTTGCTGATCATAGACAGGCGCCAGACGACGGAGTAAAGTCAAAGCAATGGAAGGAATTCATGTTATGTCAAGCAAATCTGCTGAACCAACGAGAGCAAACCGCCATTCAAACATACACACGTCGCCACAGAAAGCCTGTCAAGGACGACAGAGTTCAGGAGGAGGGACGTGTAGTGGGACAATCAAGCAAAAAGAAAAGAAGAAGAAAATCAAAGCCCAGAACGACTCATTAAAGATAAAAAGAAAAAGAATATGTCTCTGCAGGAAGCCCCGCAGGGGCGCATTACCCATCTCTGCACAGAGCCCCGCAGGGGCACGCATCAGGCAAAAAGAGAAAATAGCCAGGTCATGCACGGTGGAAAGAAGAAAATAGCCTCAAAGCAATACAACAGGGTCCGATGTGTGCAACCAGGACAAATCAGAGGACCAAAAGTTATAAAGGGGTAGAGGCTGAAAAGTTTAAGAGGGTGACTAAGAACAGCACATTCCTAGTCACTGATGGCGTGCGTGGCAACCCAAGTCAACAGGCAAGACAAGTGCAACAGGCTCTCGAGTAGTAGAGCTTGAATCAAGAAGGCCATCGAATCTGCATGTCTGTTTAACAGCAGACAATACTGACCACTGGATACGTGCGAGAAGCAAAGTCTGTCAAGGGACGACAGAGACGAAGAGGGGGAGAGTGTTGCAGAGCTAAAGAGCGCACAAAGCAGAGAAAAAGACGGGCCCCAAAATTTTTCCGATTTGGACTACACATTTTTGTATCATATTCATTCTTGTAATATATTTTCCCTTGTAAATGCACTAGAGGAGTCCTCTAGATGCATCCCCACAGAAAAGTAGAGATTACCCATGTACAATAGTAGGAAATTAGTCTCTTAGTGAATAAAGTGCCGGTCACTTGTGTGAAAGGACCAAACTTAGGGCTCATGTATATAAGTCACTTTGTGACTCTTTGTAAAAAAACTCTTGCCATTGTGAACAAGGAGCTCTTCTGAATTTTCGAGTTTGCCTCTTTCTTGCTGATTTTGATCTTCATTTTGCTCTTGTATGTGTGTGTGATGCTTGAAATGCATGTGTAGGACTGTTGTCTACCCCTTCCCCTTTGTTTTGAGCTGCTGTAGTGTGTGTGTAAGCTAGGAGAAGCTGTGGCGCGGGTATTTGTGATTCCCGTCATTCACTGTTTTTGCCATAACTTGAAGCAGAGTGGTCAGAATTGAGTGAAACCACCACCGTTGGATGCGTCTCGTCGAGAGCTTCGAAACGAGTACCCTATTGCCTATGTTCGGAGTTCTGGGCTGGGAGAAAACCTCAAAATACCAAAACTGCTGAAAAGAGGCTTGCGGCAACACTTTCAGTATTTCAGTAGGTGTGAGAGGTAGTAGTCTTTTCTCATGCATGATTAGCTAAACCACTTCATTTTCCATCACGTGTGCACACGTCTTCATACACTTGGTAAGTCGTTCCTTAGGATTGACATTTAAATGTGTGTTAAAGATCCCACTATATGCACTTGTGTGGCAATTGAGGTATAGTCTCATTGGCACAAGTCCTTGAGTCATATTGGCTCAAGTACACAGCAAATTAAAGAAGGCTTTATATGGATTGAAGCAGGCACCTAGGGCATGGAATTACAGGCTAACTACATACCTCCAAGACCAAGGATTTGTTATGAGCAAGGCAGATACTTCTCTGTTCATTAAGAGAAGTAATCCAGAAGTAATATATCTCTGTGTTTATGTTGATGACATCATCATTACAGGTAATGATGTCAATGGAATTAGATACATCAAAAGCCAGATGATGAAGGAGTTCAAGATCAATGATCTTGGATTATTGAAATATTTTTTAGGGCTTGAATTAGTTTACACTAATTCAGGAATATACATTACTCAGAAGAAGTATGTACAGGACATGTTGACGAAGTTTCACTTGCAGGATGCTAAAGTAGCAAGCACTCCAATGGAGGTGAACCTAAAGCTAAGTGCCCATGAAGGTGATGAAGTCCAAGACATTATAGGTTATCAGAGTATGGTGGGTAGCTTGAACTATGCTACCTTAACTAGAATCGATATTGCATATGGAGTTGGTGTGCTAAGTCAATTTATGCGCAAGCCAAGGATACCTCACTTAGAGGCTGCCAAGAGAATCTTGAAGTATCTCAAGGGTACACAAAACCATGGTTTGTATTTTCCTTATACTTCAGATATTTATATAAAAGTCTATTCAGATGCAGATTGGGCAGGATGCAAAGATGATAGGAGAAGCACTTCAGGATACATCTCTTTTGCAGGTGACAAACCTATCTCATGGTCTACAAAGAAGCAACCAACTGTGGCATTGTCTTCTACAGAGGCAGAGTATAGAGGGCTAGCTAATGCCACTCAAGAAGCAATTTGGATTAAGCTTTTGTATACAGAATTGGGCTTATATACTAGGCCTCCAATTATCTTTGGAGATAATACAAGTTCTCTTCACCTTGCAGCTAATCCTATCTATCGTGCCAGGACCAAACACATTGAAGTTCATTATCATTATGTAAGGGAGAAGTTGCTAAGCAAGGACATTCAGCTGACTTATGTGTCAACCAACATGCAATGTGCAGATTTTCTGACTAAAGCTTTGGATGGAACCAAACTTTGCAGATTCAAATCTATAATTGGATTGCAAGATATACTTGAAGATTGAGGATGAAGACTTAAGACAAAATGTTTGGCTTGAGGGGGAGCTGTTGGTGTAAATCAAAAGCCTACACATTTGGCTTGGAAGATATCATGAAGACTCAACATACATCAAGAACCATAGGAACATATGCTAGTGATTTATTATCTCTTTACCTCATGTAAAAGTCTAATTGACTTGGGATCTTTTGTAATCACCTACCTAAGTGATTCGTGGAAAAAGGTAGCTCACTTGATTAAGAGAATATCTCCAAGCTTTTAGAAGCTTGATTAGAGGGAGCCAAGAATTTGAATTTGAATTTAGATTCCTACACATTTCATATAAAAGGTGAACTTGAAAAGTCGCGGTATGAGAGATCAATCCCGAGCTTCATTCTACTATAATTGAATGTGTGTGAGGACTACACCATAGCCTACACCTCTCTACACCCTTAGGCAATGCTAGACATACCAATGGCATTGTATACAAGTGTTAATTTATAGATACATTTACATCATTCATCTCTGTGTTCTCTGCTATTCTACTCAAAAGTCTGTCAACTTGTCAAGGGCATATCTCGGTCAATACTCCACCAATTTCAGTGATTCAAAGCTTGTTGGATTCAGCTCAAAGTCCCCTACATGCTAAAAAAGTTTGAGTGATTTCATTCAGCAAATTCAGAGAAATCGTCATCGAGGTGCTCACTGGTCTATGTCTGCTCCAGTCCTAAAAAGTCAAGGGTATACGAAATCTTGCTAAATTAATTTCTCTTAGCATAGTTCATTATTTTACATCATTCCACTTTCAAATGGTAGCTTACTAAGCTAGTTGAATACCCCTAGAAGGAATTTTGTCGATTGGTATTGTGCTGGTCACACTGAGCAAAACATTGAGCAGGTGTCAAGACCAAAATAGAAGGTTTTCTTGACTTTGTGACTTTCAAAGTTATCTGTTTTGATTCAATTATTACATACAACATTTCCAAAGGACATAGGTCATTTTTGGTGTCATTGGAGAGCTAAGGAAGTCTACTAATCAAATCTGAAGCTAAAGAGGGCTGGTACAAAGCAGGTTTTAGCAGTACCTACTCAGTCTCTTGGATCATCCATCCATCTTTCCCAACACATATGCATGCATGTATGTATGCATATGCATGCATGCATGTATGCATATGCATGCATGCATGTATGCATATGCATTCATGCATGCATGCATGTATGCATGTATGCATATGCATTCATGTATGTATGCATATGCATTCATGTATGTATGCATATGCATGCATGTATGCATATGCATTCATGTATGCATATGCATTCATGTATGCATATGCATTCATGTATGCATATGCATTCATGTATGCATATGCATTCATGTATGCATATGCATATGCATGTGTGTATGCATATCCCTCTCTCTCTCTCTCACTCGAAAATAAAACTAAGGAGAGAAGATATTAGAAAAGCAAAAACATAAAGAAAGATAAAAGAGTGATATATGTATTACTTACATTGATGTAATTTTTGAATCAAGGTTGTCAAAATCCACTTGAAGTTCTCTTTCATTGAATTTCCAAAGATTTGATCTCAAAAATCTCTTGCAAAACTAAAGAGAGAAGATATTAGAAAAGCAAAAACATAAAGAAAGAAAACAGAGTGCTGCAATATGTGCGATCTGTTGAGGAAACACTCACGAATTTGACAAACAAAAAAAAAGGAGAAGCAGAATCAGAGAAGAATCAAAAGCCTTAGTGGAGGGACAAATCCACGACCGTTATGTACAGTACAGAATCTCCCAAGATCAGAGTCCGTTATGCAAAATCAAGCTGTACATAGAGAGAACGTGCAAAGGAATAATAGAAGGGAAGTGCGAACAAGAACGTGCTTAAAAAGCGCGTGCAGTATAAATAAGAGCACATATAGAAGAAGGAAGTAGGAGAGACAGGAGAATAGAGATAGAGAAAGAGACGAAATATAGCAGATGCGCAGAGACGCAGCGTTATAGACAGAAGATGCCATAGATCGCGTATGTAAAAGAAGACACCAGAGATCGCGTATGTATAGATGAATAACAGAAGCCTGAAATATCAGGTATTCATCTGAGAGAGAGATGGTAATAAGAAACGACTCAGTATAGGAGAGTTTCTGTAGCTTGAGCAAGAAGAGGCCAAGCTCACTTGTACACATCTTCTCTAATAGAAAACACATGTTCATGTGGATGTTTGTGTGTACTGTTTGTATGCGAAGAAACAGAGTATGTTTTAACAGTTAACGTTTTCTCAGTAACCGCATTTTCGGTCAGTTGCAGTTCTTACTGTAAACGAGTAATTTTCCGGTAGAAGGACAAAGTAAATTTCACAGAATAATGTGAAGTTTTGTGTGAGAGATAGCTCATTCTGTAGCTAGACATCTCTACTTTTAGTTGATTAAGGTTTCCGGTGGAAAAGATATCTACACACAGTACAAAGTCTGACCGAAAAAAGGGTCGTCTGAACTAGTGGAGTTTCTTCTTAAACTTCAGAAAGAGTTCAGTAAGTTAAGGAAGCTTTTGTGTCACTTCCTTACTTCATGTATGTTCACTTGAAGTAATTATAAACAGAATTGAAGTTCATTCCGGCACAATTCCGGTACGATTATGGTGTCAGTCCTAAACAGAATTGAAGTTCATTCCGGTACGATTACGGTGTCAGTCCAGTGACAGTCCGGTGAAGTTCCAGTGAAATTTTTCCGTGAAATTTAGAAGTGCAGTCTTATATATTGAGCGCTAGACTTCGCTAAGCTATTGATTGATTACAGAAGTGTTCTGAATCACTCTAGCTTAGTTCTTCTTGGGCGTGACGGTTTCCGCAAGGCTCAGCCTTCGTCGCGTCGTCAAGGAGTGGTATCAGAGAAAAGAAGTATACCACATTTCCGCATCAGTGGTATCAGAGCCAGAGCTAGGCATATCTAATCAGAGCCCAGAGTATTCACCATTATTGAAAACGAGAGCCAGTTAACCACAACGAGTGGAACCAGAACGAGAAGGACTCTGAAGAGCAGAAAGATTCTCAAAACTCACCAGAAGTAACAGAAACAAAAAGATCATGGCAGACCACGTTACTATTGATAAGTTGGACAGAGATAATTATCCCGCATGGGTAATGCGCATGGAAGCCTTACTTATGAGTAAGGACTTAATGATGTACGTGACCGGAGAAGAAAAGAAGCCGACTTTCGAAGATGATAGTCAACCGAAAAAAGAAGAATTAGAAGCCTTGAAGCTGTGGCAGAAGAAAGATGCAACGGCAAGAGCCTACATCTATAATACCGTAACAGACCATCTACTACCGCATATTAGAGGTCTGGAGAAAGCAGAGGACATATGGAGTGCATTGGAAGATCATTTCCAAAATACTACGAAAGCGAGGAAGGCTAGTTTATGGTCCGAGTTTACGACATTCAGAAAGAAGTCGAATCAAAGCATAAGTGACTACGTCACTAAAATGAAGGATCTAGCAGATAGTCTTGGATCCATAAATGAAGAAGTCGAAGACCATAGATTGATAGCGCAAGTTCTCACAGGATTAAGAGGAGATGAAAGGTGGAAACCTTTCGTACTATCAACTGAACTTTCTCTAAATCATTTTGTGCCAGATTTAAATCAGTTGCTTGGTTTGATGCTCACATATGAGCAAGACCTGAAAGGAGATGCAGATAAAGGACAAAGCTCTGCAATGTACATGAAGAACAAAAAGAAAGACAAAGGTAAGACAAAAGACGAAGAAGAGTCGAGCTCTCAGGCCTATTACGCAAGAGGTAAGGGCACTGGCAAAGGAAGAGCAAGAGGCTTTGGAAGAGGAAGAAGTAGCCAGAATACCAACAAGAAAGCTTGCTGGATTTGTGGACTAAGTAATCATCTGGCTCATGACTGTTGGCACAATCAACAAGGATCAAATCAAAATCAAAACAGTAATAGCAGAGGCAGAAGCGGAAGATATCAAAGAGGAAGACAAAATCAAAGAGGAGGCTATGGTAGAGGTGGAGTGAGAAGTTGGGGACAGAACCAATCCTACAACACCACCTACAACAACTACGCAAACGACACGCAGAATGAAAGCCATACATCGTTGATGATGAACTCAATCAGCACATCAGAAAATGAAGATCTAAAGGTATTCTACATTGACTCTAGATGTTCTAATCACTTGTCAGGAAATATAGAACTAATGTCAGAACTAGAAAAAGGTAGTTCTAGTCACACTGTTCAAACAGGTGACAATACGAGACATAGCGTACACTCAATTGGAAAAGTGAAATGCAAGAATGGAGCAGATTTGCTGATCAATGTTTTGTATGTCCCAACAATACCGAAAAATTTGATTAGTGTGGGACAGATAGTTGAAAAAGGTCAGATTTACAAATAAAGGTGTATTTGTAGAAGATCCCCAGAACGGATATAACCAGATCGTTTCTGGAAAGAAAGAAGGCAGACTCTTTACTTTAAGAGTACAAGGGAACATTGGCCAAGCGTTGCTCACACATGGAGAAAAGGTGATTACAGAACTTGATCTCTGGCATAAGAGATTGGGTCATTGGCCAAGCGTTGCTCACACATGGAGAAAAGGTGATTACAGAACTTGATCTCTGGCATAAGAGATTGGGTCATTTCAATGAAAAAGGAATTAAAGCTATGATAACGAATCAGTCAGTATTGGGATTACCGAAGATACAGAATCAACATATGATTCATAAGTGCGAAGCATGCCAGTTGGGAAAAGCCCACAGGTTACCCTTCCAGAAGAAAGGATTCAAACATGACGAAGTACTCGAGCTTATTCATACAGATGTATGGGGGCCAACGAAAGAAGGATCAATCAGCGGATCAAGGTACTATGTTTTATTCATTGATGATGCAACAAGGTGGATAACTCTTTATGTTTTGAAAGAGAAATCAGAATTATTTGGAGCTTTCAGGCATTTTCATGCATATGCTGAAAGACTCACCGGGCGAAAACGTAAAAGACTGAGGTCTGATGGAGGGGGAGAATACTTCTCCCGAGAATTCAATGACTATCTTTGGAATGCAGGTATTAAGAGAGAAATAACCTGCAGATATACACCACAACAGAATGGAGTAGCAGAAAGAAGGAACCGAGTTCTAGTTGAATTTGCACGAGCCATGATAAATGAAAAAGATTGTCCAAATTATCTTTGGGTTGAAGCTGTAAACACAGCTACGTACTTGGTAAACAGATTACCATGTAGAGCATTGGAAGGAATGACCCCTTATGAAGCTTGGTGGGGAAAGAATCCAACACTTGATCATTGCAAAGTGTTTGGATCAGTAGCGTATGCTTATGTACCGTCTCAACTTAGACATAAGCTTGAATTGAAAGCAGAGAAATATGTGTTCGTCGGATATGATGAAAAGCAGATGGGTTACAGGTTATGGAACCCTCTAACCAAACAATTTACTGTGTCCAGAGATGTTACATTTGATGAACAGAAAAGCTGGTATGCAGATCAAAGTCATACGAGTGAAGAATTCAAAGAAGAAATAAAAAGAAGAGAGAAAGGGAAATCAATTGTTCAGGTAAACAGAGATGAAAATCATATGCAGGCAAGTACGTCCAGGAACGGATCAGGTATGAGAAATGAAGATAATGAAGAAGTGCATTCAGATACATATGAAGAGTTTGAACCAAGAAGGTCGAACAGGAATAGAAGACAACCAGAAAGGTATTCATATGATTCCTCATACATAACTCAGAAAGACTATGCATATATAGTCAAAGAAGATGAAGAACCACAGAACTATGATGAAGCAAAAGGCAAGAAGCAATGGGAAGAAGCAATGGAAGAAGAAATAAGCGCACTGGAGGAGAACAAGACATGGGAACTTGTTCCAAAACCAAATGGTAAGAAAGTAATCGGAAATAAATGGGTTTTCAAAATAACGAAATTTGCAGATGGAAGGATAGCCAGATACAAAGCGAGGCTGGTGGTCAAAGGCTATGCCCAGACGCATGGCATAGATTATGACGAGACGTTTAGTCCGGTGGCAAGGATGTCAACCATAAGGACAGTGATTGTTGTAGCAGCATCAAAAGGATGGAAGCTAAGTCAGCTAGATATAAAGAACGCATTTCTGAATGGATACATTTCTGATGAAGTGTACATGGAACAACCTGAAGGGTTTGTAAATTCTAGAAACCCAAACTTTGTTTGCAGGTTAAGAAAAGCACTTTATGGACTGAAGCAAGCTCCAAGAGCTTGGAATTATAGACTTGTGAAATATCTAAACGAACTTGGATACCAAAGTTCAAAGGCAGATGCAAGTCTACTCATAAAGAGAACAGAAGAAGGTATGATCTACATTTGTATTTATGTAGACGACTTAATAATCACAGGAACATCAGATGAAGGGATTACAAAAGTAAAGAAACTACTTGAAAGAGAGTTCAAGATCAGTGACCTAGGAAAGTTGTCATACTTTCTAGGAATGGAAATCACATACACAGATCATGGTGTATATGTGTCACAAGAAAGGTATCTCCTAAACTTACTGAAAAAGTTTAATATGGAGAATTGCAGAGAAGCTTCAACACCGCTTGAAGTAAATCATAAACTCAGCAGATACAGTGGAGCAGAGTTTAAAAATATGAAGAAATATCAGTCATTAGTAGGAAGTTTGATTTATGCTACGCTAACAAGACCGGACCTTAGTTATGCAGTGGGAGTTCTCTCACAATTCATGCATTGTCCAACAGATCAACATTGGGTTGCAGGACAAAGAGTTCTTAGATACGTCAAAAGAACTATAAGAGAAGGATTATATTATCCTTTTATGTTAGATATAAAGCTCAGAGCATACAGTGACTCAGATTGGGCTGGAAGCCAAGATGACAGAAGGTCAACGCACGGGTATATGATATACCTAGGAGATAAGCTGGTTAGCTGGTGTTCAAAGAAGCAACACACAGTAGCATTATCGTCAACAGAAGCCGAATACAAAGGACTGGTAGAAGCAGCAAAAGAAGTAATATGGATGTAGACCTTATTCAAAAGCATGGGTATTGATCAAGGTATACCTATCATACATGGAGATAATATGAGCTCGCTATATCTTGCAGCAAACCCAGTATTTCATGCAAGAACAAAGCACATAGAGATTCAGTATCATTTCTTGAGGGAAAAGATAATGGAGAAAGAGATAGAAATAGTATACACTCCGACAAAAGATCAGATTGCAGATATCCTGACAAAGAGTCTGGATGGAACGAAGACAAACATATTCAAAGAGAAGGCAGGAATAAAAGAAAGGAAGATATATGAAAGATCGGAAGATGTCAAATTAGTGATTGAGGGGGAGCTGTTGAGGAAACACTCACGAATTTGACAAACAAAAAAAAAGGAGAAGCAGAATCAGAGAAGAATCAAAAGCCTTAGTGGAGGGACAAATCCACGACTGTTATGTACAGTACAAAATCTCCCAGGATCAGAGTCCGTTATGCAAAATCAAGCTGTACATAGAGAGAACGTGCAAAGGAATAATAGAAGGGAAGTGCGAACAAGAACATGCTTAAGAAGCGTGTGCAGTATAAATAAGAGCACATATAGAAGAAGGAAGTAGGAGAGACAGGAGAATAGAGATAGAAAAAGAGACGAAATATAGCAGATGCGCAGAGACGCAGAGTTATAGACAGAAGACGCCATAGATCGTGTATGTAGAAGAAGACGCCAGAGATCGCGTATGTATAGATGAATAACAGAAGCCTGAAATATCGGGTATTCATCTGAGAGAGAGATGGTAATAAGAAACGACTCAGTATAGGAGAGTTTCTGTAGCTTGAGCAAGAAGAGGCCAAGCTCACTTGTACACATCTTGCATTGCAATATAATTTTCCTCACCGATCTATAAGCTTGACTTTGGAAGATGCACTCAGGTTAAGAATACCTTGCATCTTGCATTGGATATGTCGTCAGTGCCTGAAGCAAAGGTGTTGGATTTACAAGGAGATTGGATGACAATCAAATTCCCTCACGAACTGATCAAGGATGCCTTTGAATGGACCAAGGATGGCATTACAAACCTCAATGAAGAATGCCATGAAGCAAAGAAACAAACATTTTTACATATCAATAGAATCGACATTGAGGAAGTGGTACGAGTAGTAGACCAACATTTTTGCTTTCCAAGTATGCATAGATACACCCTGCCTCAAAAGATAGTGGTGCAACTCCTATCACATGCAATAAAGTAGGTCGTAAATCAAGTAAATTTTGCACCATATGTCCAAGAATGCCTATTTGAAGCAAAGAAGCAATGGGGCGACAAAAAATTCCCCAATGGTAGTACAACATTGACTATATTAATATACCATGCTCTAAACATTCGAGAGCATCTCAGAGAAATGCCACCAATAGTGGACATGGCAAAATATGTGAAATTGACAACTATCCCAAAGAAAAGAAAAAGTGCAATCATTATAGAAGAAGCTGGAACAAGTTCAAAACCTTTAATGTGAGGAGCAAAAAGATTGAGGGAGGAGACCACCATAGAGGTCACCCCAGAAGCGAAAATAATGCATGTACTCCCGAGACAACTTTGAAGTGGCCAACACCAATTACCGAAGCTAAGCTACAAGAAGCTCTACTACAAACTCGCACATACAAGGAAGGTCATGTGAACCTGTCTGTCTAAGGTCACCATTATCATCATTCAAGTGAGGTCCAGCAAAACCAACCGGGTAAAATATTGACTAAATTACATAGATACAAAGAACTGGGATTAGCAAAATCAATCTCTTCATTAGACTTCCAAGAAGACAACGAACAATCCACAATGGATGTGGATACTCAAACCGGAACAAACGATGATGGCAAATGGGACGAACTTAACCAAGTAGTCAACCAACAAGAGGTGGCTATCAAAGAAAAAGACACAAACACAGACATAATCACAAGAGAAAAACAAGAGGATAGCTACACAACAAAAGAAGTGTACACCATTCAAGTAAATGAGACCACTAAAATGCAATTCAAAAAAATTACTATTGACAACCAAAAAACAGTGGTGCATCCTAAGGAAGAAACACAAGATAAGGAGCATGACCAAAGAGACACTTTTGAACCAATCAGAGTGCTGGCAAAACCATCATCTATGGATGTGGCCATGTGAGAAGTTGTCACAACTAGTGTCCCCATGTTTGCAGATCTATAGACTCAATTAAAACTACAATCAAACATGGGGACAGCAGTTGTGCCAACTTCTCACATGGCCATTGTGGAGACTGAAGTATGCCCTCTTTCTCCCCCAATTTCTCATTCACTAATACATCTTGAGGAGGGGACAAAAGTTGAAGATGCCAAGATTTTGAAAGATGCAGTGGTGAAGGTAATGAAAGAAGCCAAGATCAAAAGTAAAGATCTACATCAAATCATGAATCCATTCAATGTACCATATGGACTTTTGAAAGAGGAGACATGTCAATATATCAAAAGGACCACTCAAAAGGAGCCAGATCAACAATTGAACTTGAAGGAAACTACTTTTTGATATACACAAGAAGAATTCAAAAAAGCCGAACTAATCTGGAGATGCAAACTTTTGGAAAAGAGTCTTACATTGTGGGTGCACTGGCAAGAGGCACCATACTTATTACAAGTAAATCCTTCTTTTTTCCCTGTACCACGAAGAAGACCATGGATGCAATTTTGGGAAGAACAACGTAATGGCAAGATAAATAATCTATGGCTCAATTTTCCATTACTCTCGAGCCCACCACACAACTATTTACCAATCGAGGATTACATGGTGCAGACAATCAAATTTTGGCTATCGAGATACACCTTAGTTCTAGATATAGGAAACAAAATGACAAACAAAGTTCTTAGCATGCTTCTTACAGTATTGGAAGTCTTCAAACATGCAGAATATACATTTTTTAATTTTATCAGCATTAATCAAGGGTCCAATGCATTAATTTTTTACCTCTTTGTCATGCCAAGCTGACTCATCCTAATGGAAATTTATTCTAGATTAATGTTTTCGCCAAGTACATACATGCAAAGTTCGAAGAAGCATTTTTTTAGGGACTTTTTAAAGTGGATTCAGAAATATTTTTGAAGATATCTACCAATTTAAACGCGAGACTCGTAGCCTATGAATTAAGTTTTTTTGACCACCACCAAGCACCAAACAATGGAATAAAATCAACTCAATGGAAGGAGATCATGGTATATGAAGCAAATCTACTTAATCGGATAGAGCACATTGTATTCCAAACATATTCACATTGCCTTCAAAGGCCTATCAAGGACAACAGAGTTCAAAAGGAGGGACGTGTGGAGGGAGAACCTAGCAAGAGAAGAAGAAAAAGAAGGAAATCTAAACACAAAATGGCACAATGAAAGATATCACCCTCTACCCAAAGCCTGGCAGGGGAACACATCAGGTTGCAACACGAAGGAAGGACCCGAAGAGTGCAAACAAAGAAGTTGCATAAGGTCCTTCCCACACCCTTAAGGTCTTTCCAACAACGAGAAGAACTCCAGTGAAAGGTGATTAAAAAAAAAAGGGAATGGGTGCGTGTATGCTATGCTTGAAAAGGGTGAAGTTGGTGGTGGGGGAATGGGAGATTGTGGACGTATGGGGGGAGGGAGTGGTGCGGAGGTGGGTGATATGTCCATGAAATCAAAAGTGGATGCAGTCGTGGGAGTGATTGTGAACATGGGAATTGTGGGTGCGATGATGGTGGTGGTGTAAAGTGGTGTGTGTAATTGTGAATATGAACCACCAGGAAGTGTGATCGGGGGAACGGGGTTTTCCGTGGCTACGGTTAGAATTACAGTGTCACTGGTAGTGTATACAAGACTGGTGGTGATCGGTTGTGCAGGTTGTGTGGGTTGACTGTCAATCTGTGCTTTGGCATGGGAAGTGGACCCTGAGGCGGTGACAGTAGTGGTTTCACTAGTAGTGGGAGGTGAAGGTGGTGGAGTTGGAGGGAGAGGGGGTAAGGGGGGTGACGGGCGTGCACTGGATGTATGTGCTTCCTCAGTGTCATGAATGGTATGAGCTGTGCCAGTGGTTGTGGATGTGGTGCCCTGTGGTTCTGATTCTAAGACATTCATTTGTTTTCCTGATCGAGGGGGGCGTCTGCCGTATCGTCATTTCGATCTTCGTGAATATGCGAGAGCGGTATGCACCGTCTCAGGTACCCCCAATGCATCAGCTATCATGTCAAGGGTTGCTTGGTATTGCTCGTCCACACCTTCCTCCTCAAGGATTTGGTTCATGAGGGCTTTTCCTGCTGCCAGGGATAGTTTGTGTTGTTCTTGAACTCGGTTGATGGTATCATACAGCTTTTTCAATTGCTTCGTATAAGCCGAGGCATCATCAAGTTCCTGTAGAACTTCTTGTTCATATTCCTGCTCTTCTTCATCTGATAGTCCTTCTCGTTCCTCCTCTTGCTCCTCTTCCTCATCATCCTCCACTTCGACTACTACTGGTTGGACTAGATGGGGTTGGTTTGTGACTGTCTGCTGTCTGCTTGCCTGCTCTGCCTCCACTTCTAAATTCGTAGCATTGATTATTCTGGCTACCTCTTCATCAGTTAGATCTTCCAATGTAAAGCCATGAGGAAACTCTAAGTCGGTTGGTATAGGTGGAAACACCAAATTTGGTCCATTTGTGCTATGTCTTGGTAATCTGATAGTGAAGGGTTGCACACGCCTTGGAAGCCGTGGAGTTGTCTCTGGTATCACTGTTGCACCGCGGGCCTGTGCATAGGGCATCTAAACCGTGCCTCTCATTTTCTTGGATGGAGGCCCTGCGGTGGATAATCTACGTTGGAATTCTTGCACCCTGGTCCAAATAAGTGCCCTTTGAACTGGCACATCATATGCCAAGCATCTGTAAACAATCCTCGTGAGTGCACAACATCCATATAGTATTGACTTTTGCTTCTTATACCACTGTTGATGAGCCAAGTGGATTTTTTCAATAATCCAGTGCGGCATGTTGATTGTCAAATCGAAGGCGTCGGCTAAGTATAGACTAAACCATATCTTCTTGGGTGGCATTGTGAATCTCTCTTGAGCAGGGAACGCGAAATGTTGCATGCACATCCAAAGATGAATGGCAATAGTTGGTTTCATTGCCACCATGTCCTTTAGTTTCGTTAGATTCCTGTTCTTCATGTTTTCGGGGACCATAGTCTCTTTCTCGGTGGGAATGTGCATGTCTTTCATGTCGAGAGCTTCCCTTACCAAGTTGTTCGTCAATTTGAACCGCTTCAGCTCATTGCCCCTTGTGAGAGAAAGGTGTTGTATCCCTTTTTCTCTTTGCTCAGAGTGAGGGTGCTAATCAAATATGAGCATCTTAGAAAGTCGGGCTTTGGCAATTGGGCTTTGAAGTAATCATATAGTCCCACCTTCTTCCATATTGGTTTCAAGCCTTCATTATTTTGAAGCCTCTCAAATTCCCTAGTGAAGAGTGATACCTGCCCCAGCGCCCGTTGAACTCTATCTCTGCCTCCCACAGGTAAGTGCCTTCTCCCAGAGGTCCTGCCACATCACTGAACCAGTTGTTGTGGCTTGACCGCAATAGGATGCTCGCTTTTCCGTACCCACACTTGTTTTGGTGGTTGAGACACCGTGTGTCGTATTTTCTTTGTGCCTCGAGCATAAGTCGTCTGCTTCTTCTGCATTTGATCCGCCTTTGGTTGCTGCATCCCTGTGGCTTTTGGAAAAGAAGGGAGTTCCGTTGTGCCCTTAACTTCTTTGTTGAGACAATCATCCCTCTGCATCACATAGTTTTGGACAAGAATAGCATTGTCAACTTCATGTGTACCCCTGGAAGGACCAGGAGTTTGTGCCTTTCCTAGTTCCTTGAGTGCTTCATTTTCTAGCTCAATTGTAATGCGATTCTGATTTACCCAGACCTGAAGAAGTCCACTTCTTAGGTTTAGGTCGACTGCATGATCATAGATCTAGTCTTGACCCAAGACAAGAGTCTCAGTGAGGTCCTCATCTTGACACACTAGCACTTTAACTGTCATTAATTCGTCTTAAATGTAGAGGGGAAGTTCCACCTCGCCCATGCACGGGGTTTCCACGCCTCCCAATCCTATGAGATACGCTTCTATAGAACATATGCTTAATTTCAACTGTTGATAGTAAGACAGTTTAATTGCGCTAGTGGCTGCACCTGAGTCAGCTAGAGCCCTTACAGTCCTTGCACTCTTTCCTTGTCCTATCTCTAGGGTTACAAAAGGACGTCGATCAATTATTGTATGAGATCTTACACGAGAATTCACACATGGCCATATGATATCCTAGGTTTGCATAGGCCTCTGTTCTAGTTTGATCCCTACCCTGTCTTCTCAATTTCATTCTTCGGATGCGTTCTAAAGCTTCTGCATGTGCTTCCTCTCGAATTCTCTTTTCCTCTTCCTTACGTGTCTTTGCGATATTGAGTCGATTTAACATCTCTTCTGTGAGAGGTTCCTGATATAACTTGACTCTGCATCCACTGATGTAATTAGGGAGGACATCACCTTCTAGTGTAGCTACCTGAACTGCTCCACTAGTTGAGATCCTATTTATGATCATAGGTCCATAGCCACGCTTCTCTAATTTTCTCGCATGTTGCTTCAATGTATATACTAAAACTAAATCTTCTACCTTCAAGCCTTTATCCTTAACATGGGCATCAAAGTATGCCTTCTATCTTTTCTTAGCTGCATATATTCCTGTTGCGGCTCTTAGTCTTGTTTCACCTAGTCGTTCTAGATCAAAAATCCTCGAAGAGAGTTCATGACCCGTCCACTCATGCTCCTGTGCTACCTTCAATGTAGGTATCAAGAAGTCCAATGGTAGCACTGCATTTTGACCGAATACCATCTGAAAGGGTGTGGCTTCGAGTACCGTTTTATAGGCAACTCGGTATGCCCAAACAACATGGTGTAGTTGTTTGTCCCAATCAGAGCGTTTATTATTCACTAATTTCGTCAGTACATTGCATATAATCTTGTTTGTGCTCTCAGCCTGGCCATTAGCTTGTGGGTGATAGGGGGCAGACTTCTTGTGTATTACCAAGAACTCTTGGAGAAGATGTTCAATGACTTCATCTAAGAAGTGAGTCCCTCTATCACTTGCTAGCACAATAGGTAGCCTGTATCTAGTGAACACATTCTCAAATAAAAATTTAGCTGTCGTTTGAGCATCGTTCTTTGTGGTGGCCTTTACCTCTACCCATTTGGTCAAATAGTCTGTGGCCACAATGATATACTCAGCATGGGAACCCTTAGCTGGGGGATTAATAGGACCTAGAAAGTCTATTCCCCATTTATAGAATGCACGTCCACCCATCATAGGTTTCAGAGGCATTTCATCTTTGCGTATATTAGGATACTGAGTTCGCTGACAAACATCACATCTCTTCACATAGGTATGTGCATCCATGTGAAGGGTAGGCCACCACAAGCCTGCAAATAGGATCGCTTTAATCACTCGGTCTGGTCCAAAATGCCCTCCTGCTACACCTTGGTGAGCAGTTTCCAAGATCTTGAGATATTCACCCTCATGGACACATAGTCTCAGGTAACCATCTTTACCACGCTTGTATAGATTATCACCAATGAGTGAGTAATCTAGGGCTTCTTGTTCTAGACTTCTTTGTCTGGCCAGTGTCATATCTTGAGGGAATGTTCTTGTAAGGAATTGAACTCACAACCTCTTGGTTAGGAATGTGATGGGCTAACCACTTGCCCCAAAAGCCATGGTTGAGGATTACTTCCTAATCCTCTCTCTTAGAGCGTGGTTCAACCATCTCCTACTAGGATTATGTTACATTCTTCCCCCCTTGGTCGATCATTGTCCTCAATGATCTACTCTTGTATCCCTCTAGCCTCGGTGATCAGTCCCTTGAACTCCCTAGGTGCCCTTGAATTGATGTTCCTCAACCTCGCACAGTTTCTTGAACCTTATTTGCAATCTTGGTCTCTTGAACCCTTGCTCTCAACCTTGGTGTCTTGAACCTTCTTGTTCGCAACCTTGGTGTCTCGAGCCCTTGTTCTCAACCTCAGTCTTGAACCTTGTTCTCATCCATGCTTGGTATCTTGAAAACTCAATCAAGTGCCACCCAAGGATTCCTAAGGAATTCACACTTCCAAACTAGCTCATTGGAAAGTTCGTTCCGAGAGCTTTCCAACGGTATGTTACACGCCTCAATCCGACCTACGGATTGAGAGATACACACCAATCATTGTAAGGTCCATCCTTGAAACCGACGCGCGCGCCTTCCACAATTCCTACCCTTTCACATGGAGGATGCCCAAGCGCCTTTTTTAGAGGCCATTGGATCATTCCACTTTGCCCAAGCCTACTTCCTAGGCTCTGATACCAATGTAAGGAATTGAACTCACAACCTCTTGGTTAGGAATGTGATGGGCTAACCACTTGCCCCAAAAGCCATGGTTGAGGATTACTTCCTAATCCTCTCTCTTAGAGCGTGGTTCAACCATCTCCTACTAGGATTATGTTACAGTTCTCGTCCTCAGGAAGGCTACTAATGGTTCACTCCAATCTGGCACTATGGACACTTGATAAAGAGTGGCATGTTCCACAGGTGGTTTAGTGCAGCAGATTGGGCATTCCTTGCACAACTTTTGGACATCAGCTTCCATAGTCGGCCAATGCACTCCGAGTCTCCTTAGTGTCTGTAGGGTTCATTGCTTTGAGTAGTGTTTCTCTAATGCACCTACATGTGCTAATTGCAACCATTTAGTGTACTCGTCCTCTTCCACACAACAAGACAATATCCCTTGATCTGTTTGCTTGTACATACTTCCTGCCATGATTTGGTATTTTTGTGCTTTTACTATCTCCCTATCTTGTGTGTTTATTACTGGGTGGTTAGGCCCGTATGTCAATACTGGCACTAATGGCTTAGCCCACTGGGGTACAACTTCCAAATTAAACAAGTAAGCATCAGGAAGATCATCTGATACTCCTTGTGGTGCTTCTCCGGATGTGAGTCTTGAGAGGTGGTTCGCTCTCAAGTGAGTCTTTCCTTTCCTTACCACCACCTCAAAGTCATATTCCATTAGCAAGAGAAACCATCTTACTAATCTGCCTGTATTGCATGGTTTGTTTACTAGATACAACAATGCCTGATGATCAGTAAAAAATTTAAACTTATTTGCAAGCAAGTAATGTCTAAAATTCTTAACCGCATATACCATGCCTAAGCCTTCTCTCTCAGTAGTGGTATAATTCCTTTCAGCTGCATTCAATTGTCTACTAGCATAGGCAATTGGAAGATCCATATTACCTTCGCCAGTAGGTTGTGCGAGTACACATCCAATAGCATAATTGGATGCATCTACGTGAACATGAAAAGGCTTGTTCCAATCTGGTGTGGTCAATATTGGTGCTGAACATAATCTCCTCTTAAGCTCATTGAAGAAGTTCTCACACTCTTCAGTCCACTCCAAGTTAGTCAAAAGTCCGTACAGAGGCTTTGCTATGATGGCATACATGTGTATAAAGCGTCGGTAATATCCACAATGCCCCATGAAAGCTTGTACTTCCTTGACATTCTTTGGCCTGGGTAACTCTGCTATGGCTCTTACTTTCTCTTCATCAGTGGATATGCCATTCCTTGACACTATGTGTCCTAGAATCTTGCCTTGCCTGACCATGAAAACACACTTTTCTGGGTTTAGGCAGACTTGGTATTCTCTACATTTGTCAAAGATTTGTTTGAGTTCCAGTATGTGGGTCTGTCTAATGTTGGAATGAGCACAAAGATCATCAACATAGACTTCTAAATTCTTCCTCAAGAACTCTTTAAAAACATGGCACATCAATCTTGGAAAGTTGCAGGAGCATTGGTGAGCCCGAATGGCATTACTCTAAAGGTGAAAATGCCCCACTCCGTGGCAAAAGCAGTCTTATGCTGATCTTCAGGGGCTATGGCCGCTTGATTGTAGCTCGAAAATCCATCAAGGAAGTTGTACACTTCCTTGCCTGCTACTTTTTCTAGTAGATGCTCAGTGATAGGAAGTGGATAGTTATCTCGAATAGTGGCTGCATTAACCTTCTTCAAGTTAATGCACACACGTAGCTTTCCATTTTTCTTAGGCACCACAACAATGGGGGATACCCACTCAGTGTGCTCAATTTCATAGATAAATCCAGCTTCAACTAAGCAATCTATCTCTTCTTTGATCTTGGCAACATAATTATCATTGTATGTGTATGGCTTTTGCTTAGAAGGTTTGGCAGCTGAGGTCATGGGGATTGTGTGTGAGCATATGTCAGGTGTGAAGAGATGGATAAGTATGTGTTTGAAGATGAAGAGGTGTTGCAAAATCCTTGATCTACACCAGCCAAATGAACTCCAAGAGTAGATGGTGGGCCCTTTTAGCTTGCCAATGGATGTATTAGACACCCTATGTACCTTGGAAGATCACTCTCAAAAAGATAGATCAAAACAGATAAGTTGGAGTTAGCTCAGAGGTGAAAACTTGCTATTCTTGGTTTATACACCTGTCCAGTGTTTTACATAATTTTCTGAGCACAGCAGCAATTAGCTTAATTCCTCTTGGGGAAGTCTAGGTAGCTTAAAGAGCTAACTTTCAAGAGTAATCTCATAAAAAATAACAAAGCACACACTGAGAATGAGTTTTAACAAGTGATGACATCATCCCGATTTTCACGGGCTGCTACAGAAATAGACCAGTGAGCAGAAAAATCACCATAACTCAAAATGTAGAAATCCAATGATTATGAAAATTTGTATGGTTATACTAGACAGTAAGATGAATCCAACAAGCTTTAAATTACTGAAGTTGGATAAGTAACCACTGAGAAACACCTCTGACAAGATGAGTGAAAAAGTCGGGTACCTGACAGAGAGGTGAAGCTGAACAGACCTTGTTGACTTCAAATGAACATAACTGAAGATTGCAACATCCAAATGACATGAAAATTTATGGGCATATAGTAGACTTATAGAGCTAACTTTACCAAGTTAAATCACTGAAAATGATGCACCAAGCTCAGAGAAAACATCTCTGCAAGCTGACTGAGAAAACTGAGAGTAATGGTAGTGAGTAGTACACTTCACAAGAACATGGAAAGATGAAACCAAATAATCATGAAAATGAAAGTATATTTCTTGTACAATACAATGACTTACTGATACATATGTGTGCCTTGTAATCACACCTTGATATGGCATAAAGCTCAGCTCTTGGAGGTCTTCACATAGGTCTCTCTAACCACGACTAAAACTGCCATCTATTTATAGTTGAGTTTGGGAGGCTAACTTCCCTCAATCACTCTCCAATCAATCAATGATTGATTTGACTCTCTACCTACCACAAATCACGAATTCGTGGCTCCTCTTTCCATTCTTGATCATGTGGACTCAACCACTTAAGATTCTCTTACTTTTACATTAAGTAAACTCTTCAAAAGTTACAAGAGGTAGTTCACAAGTGAACTTTACATAGTCTTCTTTTTAAAGCTTCTTATAAGACTTTGTGAGACTCAAGCCAATACTTAGGCTTGTCATAGACTTGCTCCAACAGCTCCGCCTCAAGCCAAGTATGCTTGAGGTCTTCAATCTTCCAAGATGACCTGCAAACCAATCATAGCCTTGAATTTGCAAAGCTTTGTACCATCCAATGCTTTGGTTAGAATATCTGCACATTGTTGATGAGTGGACACATATGATATTTGAATCTCTTTGCTTAGAACCTTTTCTCGTACATAGTGATAATGAACTTCAATATGTTTAGTCCTTGCATGAAAAATAGGATTAGCAGCCAAATGAATAGAACTCATATTGTCACCAAAAATAGTTGGAGTTCCAAACTCCAATCCAAGATCTTTGAATAATGTCTTCATCCACATAGCTTCTTGTGTAGCTATGGCAAGACCTCTATATTCAGCTTCAATAGAAGAGAGAGCAACTGTGGGTTGCTTCTTGGATGACCATGAAATAAGCTTTGAACCTGCAAAGGTAAGATAACCTGAAGTGCTCCTTCTATCTTCCTTGGAGCCAGCCCAATCTGCATCAGAAAATAGCTTCAAACCTAAATCAGATACATAAGGATAATAAAGTCCTTCATTTATGGTTCCTTTGAGATACTTGAGAATCCTTTTGGTAGCATCCATATGTGGTTTCCTTGGTGTGTGCATAAATTGGCTTAGCACACTCACACTGTAACATATATCTACTCTTGTCAATGTGGCATAGTTGAGACTACCCACTAGACTTTGATATGATGTGATGTCCTCTATGAGTTCACCTTCATGTGAGCTCAATTTGTGATTGACCTCCATTGGAGTACCTGCAATCTTACAATCTTGCATCTTGAATTTGCCAACATATCCTTAATGTACTTTCTTTGAGTGAGAAACAAACCATGATCTTTGTAGACAACTTCCAAACCTAGGAAGTAGGTAAGTGAACCCAAATCACTTATCTTGAACTCTTCTCTCATCTGATCTTTGATCTTCTTCATACCATCTGCATCATTTCCTGTCAATATAATATCATCTACATATACACATAGGTAGATGACCTCAAAATTACTCTTTTTAATAAAGAGTGAAGGATCTGCCTTGCTTGGTTGAAAGCCTTTGTCCTGCAAGAATGAAACAAGCCTGAAATTCCAAGCTCTTGGAGCTTGCTTGAGACCATACAATGCTTTGTTAAGTTTACACACATAATCAGGATAAACTTGGTTCTCAAAACCAGGTGGTTGTGCCATATATACCTCTTCTGTTATCCAACCATTCAAGAATGCATTCTTTACATCTAGTTGAAGTATCTTCCAATTCTTGGAAGAGGCAATACTAAGCAAAACCCTAATAGTAGGCATCTTTGCCACAAGAGAGAAAGTCTCCTCATAATCAATTCCTTGTTTGTGCAGAGACTTTAGCCACAAGCCTTGCCTTATACCTGTTAATTGAACCAGCAGAATTCTTCTTGAGTTTATAGACCCATCTTGAGCCTATTACCTTCATGGATGAAGTCTTGGGCACCAAATCCCAAGTGTTGTTTTCCTCAAGTGCTTCAATCTCTTCCTTCATTGCATGCTTCCATTCTGTTTTTGCTTTGGCCTCTTCAAATGATGATGGCTCCTCTTGGTTTATGTCCTGTGCTATGTAGATAGAATGTTTAGTTACTAATGAGGTAACAAACCCATACCTTTCTGGTTTTTTCTTTTCCCTCATAGATCTTCTTAGGCCATGATGTGATGATTCTGCCTCATGTCCAAGTTCCTGCAATTTTGCTTTACCTTTAGACTTCCATGCTTTGATCTTTTCCATGTGAGATTCTTCATTATCCTCTGAGGTGTCTTGTTCTTCAATCTTTGATTGTTCTCTACCAAGCTTTGGAAAATCTTCTTCAAGATCATATGGTAAATTGATCTTCCTGCATGAATCTTCATACCATGAATTGTTCTCATCAAAAACTACATCTCTGCTTACCAAGAATCCTTTGTTGGTAGGGTTGTATAACCTGTAGCCCTTTTGATTGTTGTCATATCCAATAAATACACACCTTTCTGCCTTTGGATCCATCTTGCCTCTAACCTGTGAAGGAACATGAGCAAAAGCAATACATCCAAAAATTTTACAATGATCTAAGCTTGGTCTTCTTCCATTCCAAGCCTCATATGGAGTC
The DNA here is from genome assembly GCA_020310875.1 of Ceratopteris richardii. Lineage (NCBI taxonomy): Eukaryota > Viridiplantae > Streptophyta > Polypodiopsida > Polypodiales > Pteridaceae > Ceratopteris > Ceratopteris richardii. The sequence continues at coordinate 30,891,706 of CM035437.1, read as the reverse complement.
ATCCCATCAAGGGATTTTGAAGGCAACCTGTTAATCAAGTAAGTGGCTGTAGATACAGCCTCAGCCCATAAGTAATTAGGTAAATGCTTTTCATTTAACATAGACCTTGCAGCTTCAACAATTGTCCTATTCCTCCTTTCTGCCACTCCATTTTGCTCAGGAGTGTACCTTGTAGTTACCTCTCTTTTGATTCCTCTTTCTTGAAGAAAAGAATCAAAATCATGGGAGAAGTATTCTCCCCCTCCATCTGACCTTAGCCTTTTTAGTGATTTACCTGTTTGATTCTCCACAAGAGCCAAATACCTTTTGAAACATGAAAAAACTTCATCTTTGTGTTTCATAAAGAATAGGATAGTCCATCTGCTACAATCATCAATAAAGGAAACATAATACCTTGATCCAGATATTGAAGCTTCCTTGCTAGGTCCCCATACATCTGTATGAACCAACTCCAAGAGATCTCCATGCATATAACCTTTCTTCATGAATGGTAACCTGTGAGACTTTCCAAATTGACATGCACTGCACTTATAAATCATATGTTGTTTTGACAAATTAGGAAGTCCAAGTACACTTTGGTCCCTGCAGATTTGCTTTAATGACCTTTCACCAATATGTGCTAACCTTTTGTGCCATACTTCCAATTCTGTGAGTGTCTGACTACCATAATTAAAGAGAGCAATGTTTCTAGTGTCCTGTAATTCAAATGTGAACAATCTACCTGTCTTTTCACCTTTTGCAATTCTTCTGAATCCTTGACTTGGATCTTCAACAAATGCTCCTGCTTTTGTGAACCTGACTTGCAACCCTTTCTCTACTATCTGCCCAACACTTATCAAATTCTTTGTAATGGTAGGGACATAGAGTACCTTACTGAGTAGGTTGATGTTTCCATCGGGTGCTTTGACATTGCCTATTTTCTCCACAGGATGTTTTGTATCATCTCCTGTTTGTACCTCATGCTTATTCCTTGGATCTTCTAAATCTGATAGGAGTGCCACATTTCCTGCCACATGATTTGAACAACCTGAATCTATGTAGAAAACATGCTCATCAGATTTACCTTGTGGCATAGCCATGTTCATGATCAATAATGAATCCTCTTTGTTTGAGTCTTCTGTGTAGTTATTGTAGTCTCTCCTTCCTTTGTAGCCTCCTTGATAGTTTGAATGATTGTAGTTGTTGTAGTTGCCATGGTAGTTGTTGAACCTTCCTCTTGAGTAGCCATAACTTCCTCTATTGTATCCTCTGCCTCTTTGATTCCTGGAATTCCTAAAGCAATTTTCAGTTGTATGATTAGTTAATCCACAAATAGAACATGAGTTGGAGTCTTGGGATCTCCCCCTGCCTTGTCTACCTCCTCTTCCTCTACCTCTGCCATGTCTTCCTCTACCTGCATAGTTAGCTTGATATGTACCTGCTTCATCATCCACTTTCTTTGCCTTTCCTTTGTTATCTTTAGACTTGCTTTTATCCGTGTATAAAGCTGAAGATTGATTACCTTTAGAGCTTTCTCCATTTTTGATAAGCTTTGCCTCTTGAGTAAGTAGTTGTCCAATGAGTGTGTTGAAATCAGGTACATGCATGTCCATGTACAAATCCATAGCTGTGGTGAATGCTTCCCGCTTGTCATCTGCCTTCAAGCCATTGATGACCTGCCTTACAATTTGCTCTTCATCTATTACCTCTCCAATGCTTCCCAACTGATCCGCTATGTCCTTGAGCTTTGTGACAAAATCAATCACATTTTGTTTGGGAGCCTTCTTGAGAGTTGTGAACTCCAGCCATAGTTGATGCTTCCTAGCTTTGGTACTTGAAGAAAAGAAAGCTTCAAGTGCATCCCACACTTCCTGAGATGTCTTACAACTTCTAATGTGAGGCAACAAAAAATCTGAGATAGAGTTGAGGAGATAAGACCTTGCAAGTGCATCCTTGGAGCACCATGTGCTCAATCTTTCTTGCTCTTCTTGTGTTGGTTGACTTTTGTTCCTGAAACTTGGCATAACTTCATCTCCAGCCACATAACCATATAAATTCTACCTTGGAGATAAGCTTCCATCCTTAATGACCAAGCTGAGTAGTTACCTCTGTCCAATTTGTCAATTGATGAAGGAAATCCATCTGCCATGTTGTCCAACCTTGCTCTGATACCACTGTGAAGAGATGGATAAGTATGTGTTTGAAGATGAAGAGGTGTTGCAAAATCCTTGATCTACACCAGCCAAATGAACTCCAGGAGTAGATGGTGGGCCCTTTTAGCTTGCCAATGGATGTATTAGACACCCTATGTACCTTGGAAGATCACTCTCAAAAAGATAGATCAAAACAGATAAGTTGGAGTTAGCTCAGGGGTGAAAACTTGCTATTCTTGGTTCATACACCTATCCAGTGTTTTACATAATTCTCTGAGCACAGCAGCAATTAGCTTAATTCCTCTTGGGGAAGTCTAGGTAGCTTAAAGAGCTAACTTTCAAGAGTAATTTCATCAAAAATAACAAAGCACACACTGAGAATGAGTTTTAACAAGTGATGACATCATCCCGATTTTCACGGGCTGCTACAGAAATAGACCAGTGAGCAGAAAAATCACCATAACTCAAAATGTAGAAATCCAATGATTATGAAAATTTGTATGATTATACTAGACAATAAGCTGAATACAACAAGCTTTAAATCACTGAAGTTGGATAAGTAACCACTGAGAAACACCTCTGACAAGATGAGTGAAAAAGTCGGGTACCTGACAGAGAGGTGAAGATGAACAGACCCTGTTGACTTCAAATGAACATAACTGAAGATTGCAACATCCAAATGACATGAAAATTTATGAGCATATAGTAGACTTATAGAGCTAACTTTAACAAGTTAAATCACTGAAAATGATGCACCAAGCTCAGAGAAAACATCTCTGCAAGCTGACTGAGAAAACTGAGAGTAATGGTAGTGAGTAGTACACTTCACAAGAACATGGAAAGATGAAACCAAATAATCATGAAAATGAAAGTATATTTCTTGTACAATACAATGACTTACTGATACATATGTGTGCCTTGTAATCACACCTTGATATGGCATAAAGCTCAGCTCTTGGAGGTCTTCACATAGGTCTCTCTAACCACGACTAAAACTGCCATCTATTTATAGTTGAGTTTGGGAGGCTAACTTCCTTCAATCACTCTCCAATCAATCAATGATTGATTTGACTCTCTACCTACCACAAATCACGAATTCATGGCTCCTCTTTCCATTCTTGATCATGTGGACTCAACCACTTAAGATTCTCTTACTTTTACATTAAGTAAACTCTTCAAAAGTTACAAGAGGTAGTTCACAAGTGAACTTTACATAGTCTTCTTTTTAAAGCTTCTTCTAAGACTTTGTGAGACTCAAGCCAATACTTAGGCTTGTCATAGACTTGCTCCAACATCAGGGTCTACACCTTTTAAATCCTTGTAACTCCAAGCAAATACATCTCTGTATTCTCTTAGCAAGGCTAGCAATTCGTGCTCTTCTTCTTCCGTCATGTCATGTCCTATGTAAGTGCATCTCTCTTCTCCTTCTTCTATGGCTACCACTATTTTCTTGGTTGTTATCATAGGCCTCTCCTGATTGTGCCTCACGTTTAGGCATCCTTATCATGACTCTCCTATCGTCTATCTCATACTTTTTAAAATTGTCAGGGACCTCAAACAAAGATTCTTCCTCTTCTCGTGTGACTTCTCTCTTCTTTCTTTTCTTTCCTTCATCCTTAGGGGTCACTTGTGTGGCCAACCTTACATCATTTGTAAGCTCTCCATATATCTGAGGATGAGCTTCTACTTCATAGAAGTATTCTTCATCTGATGCAAAAGGTGGGTCCATAATGATTGACTCTAGGTCAGAGTCACTTGCATCCTTAAATGCATCAGGGCTAGGTTCGCACTCTTCTAAAATTGCATCTCCCATGATTGGCTCTATGGAGAAGACTGAAATGTCATAGTCATCCTCATCACAGTGGGGTGTCCATTGTTCTTCATTGATGGCTACATCCATTGTTGCTAAAATTTCTGCCGAGTCGTGAGGTTCAAATTCTTTGTCCGCAAATACTACAGGTGCATAGGCTGGGTCTTGAATTGATCTATGTGCTTCCTTCGCACCTACCTCTCTGGCTTTTTCTCTCTTCTCTTCTTCTACTGCTACTTTGCACATCCATAAGTGGGTATCTTCATGCAGCCATGAGGATCCTGATCCTATGGAGTGCACCGACTCAGTGTCATCCTTGGCTCTATGGATGGGGTTCCATTGGATGGGGGGTACATCTCTATGAGAATAATCTTTGAGGTTTACTTTGGTCGTGACACCTAAGTGTTGCAAATACAAGGAATTGGTTCCCCAATCCTATACCACTTGCAACTGTCGCATAAATGGTCTTCCCAGAATCATCTCATAGGCATGATTTTTGCTAAAATCACATATGGCAAAAGTATGCTCAAACTCCACACCACAAGTAGTGAGAGTTATTCCTTCTAGTAGTTCTAAGGGTCTTTCAATGTGACCATCGGCCATCTACAATTTCATTCTCGTGGGCCTGAGTGCGGGCTTGCCCCAACGCTTCCATAGGGAAGTGGTAGCAATTGCAACTCCTGCACCTGAGTCGACAATTGCCTTGGTTGTGTACCCTTGATGGGTGATGGGAAGATAAGTGTTTCCCTCTTCACCTTCACTCATATCTTCTATCTTGTCTAGAGGTATCTCTGGCACAGTTCTATGAGATCCCACCTGGGAACGAGGTTTAGCTACTTCTGGCACTTGTTTGGCTACATGTTTCCATAGTTCTGGCCTAACCTTGAGTAATTCTTCTAAAGTGAGATTGCACTGCACTTTAGTGTTCCTCACTACCTCCGTATTCCTAGGTATGACTGAGTCTTTGTTTTGTACCATGACCGTGGGTGCTCTCATACATGTAGACTTAGCTTCCCATGGGCCTATGAAGTGGGGTAATTCTTGTAAAGAATTAGACTCAAAGTCTAATCTTTCCTGAGATTGGGTGCTCTCCTGCTCTCCATAAATGGAGGGGATGTCTTGTGGGAATTGGTCATGTGCATCATCCACAAGTTCAATGGGAGGAGGTACTTCACTTTCTTTAGCCCATTTGTCTTCTTGAATCTCTCGTAGGAATTCTGGTGTGAACCGATTCATAGAAGAAGATGTGTCTGGCTCCGTGGAGTTAGGCACATAGGCTTCCTGGGCAGGTAGGCTTTCTCTTTCACTTGCCTTGCCCTTATTTGGCGGGGTGGGTTCCTTTTCTGATTGTGCAATTAGCCTCTCCAATCTCTCTAGCAGTCCATCAAAGTGCAACTACGTCTTAGATGAACTAAAGATGTTAAAGAGGCGACTGGCTTCAAACATGGTTTGAGCCAATTCCACCATCTTAGCACAAATTTTAGTTCATTCGAGCTCTAGTTCGGCTCTAGGGTAACATTTTTCATGATCCATAATGTTTGGCCCTTCTTGGATTCTGGCCTGATATGCCTTGAGCATCATATTTAGGTCCTGGGGAGTGGGATCTGCTAGTATTGATCCTACTCTAGGGGGTGGTGGGGTGGCATGAGGCGGGTTGGAAGGTGGTGGGTCGGATGGAGATGGGAATGGTGGAGGTGGGGTAGTGTGAGAGGGAGTTTGAGATGTAAGTTCAACTATCCTGGCTTTTGTTTCTCTTAGGCTTTCCTCGAGTTCACTCATCTTCTTAGCCCATTGCCTCTTCATTCTTTCTCTGCTATCTCTCCAGGCTCTAGTCCTCTTCTTGGTTATGCTCAGTTTCGCTAACCTCAAAGCTCTTTTCTTGGCCTATAGGTGGGTTCTGCTGCAAAGCTTGGGCTCTAGTGACCACCTACACTGGTGTAGTGGAAGTCACACTCCGTGTGGAGTCTACTGATGGAGAGTGTTAATCTCCAAAAGAACAAGTTAACCTTGAATTTAGATCACCTCTATATCAAGATTAACCTTAGACTCCACCAAATTTAGAGATCATTCACCAATTTATCAGAAAATTGATTATTCTGAAAAATTCAACTTCTTCAGAAAAGTCTGCTGCAGATTAATCACTCATTGACTAATCAATTCTGTAAAGTTTTTGACAAAACTTTGCACAACACTTTGCCTTGAGATTGCGCAACTTTACCAAGTTAAATGTCTCAAAATGATTGAGTACACACTGAGAAATGTGTGAAACACTTTACCTATGTCTGAAACAGCTTCTCTGCAATGGCGACTTTGACACCTGCAACTTCTTAGCACTGGTTCTCACAATGTCGAACCCGTTTGATCAAGATCTTTTAGCCATAGATGGCTTACCTCCCAACTTAGATTTTGAGCCCTCACTTGTGTAAAACTTTACACTGTGGACTGAGCAATGACCGTTTCTTTGAAGATGAAATGTGCGCCAGTTCTGACGACTCTTAGAACATTTTCACATATGAATGTTCCTAGACAAAATTCTCTCAGCCTGATTGTAATTAACCTCTCAAATTCTAGCCATAGATAGATTAGCTATGGACTTAGATATGTGCAGAAGGATTTCTCAAAAGATTAAACACAGAAGGAGCAGACACCTAAACATCGGGCGCAAGTTTTTTTATTTCTTCAGAAAAATTACATCTAAGTGAGGATAGACAATTCACTCACTTTCCATGTGTCTAATGACACTTCTTACAACTCATTCCTCTCTACCTATTCTCTATTCTTCTTCTGCTCTATTTGCCCGACATTTTCCAACATATTTATAGATGAATATGTACAAGTGTATGACAAGATAAAAGTATAAGTCAGCTAATGTACATATGTGTACACATCTTTGGAATCCTGAAAAATATCCTTCCTTCAACCTTCTGAATTTATTCTCCTCTTGACTCCTTGACTTCATTCCTTCATAATCCTTCAATTGATGATTGTCATGCACCAACAACTCCCCCTCAATCATTAATTGAGGTTCTTCTCTATCTTCTTAATTCCTGTCATATCCTTGAATCTTTGTAGCTTTGGTCCATCTAGACTTTTTGTCATCATATCTGCAAGTTGATCTTTTGTAGGAGTGTGTATGACTTCAATCTCCTTCTCAATGACCTTCTCTCTCAGAAAATGATACTGTATTTCAATATGCTTAGTTCTAGCATGAAACACAGGATTAGCTGCCAAGTATAGAGAACTCATGTTGTCTCCACAAACAATAGGAGTACTTTGAACAACATCAAAAACTTTCATAAGTGTCTTTAGCCATATTACCTCTTTTGCAGCTTCCACCATACCTTTATATTCTGCCTCTGTAGATGACAAAGCAACTGTATGTTGCTTCTTAGAACACCATGAAATCAATTTGTCTCCTACATAACACAAGTATCCATGTGTTGATCTTCTATCATCCACATTACCTGCCCAATCTGCATCACTATATATCTTCACTCTTGTATCAGAAGTAAATCCATAGTACAACCCTTCTCTGAGTGTACCCTTGATGTACCTAAGTACTCTTTGTCCTGCAATCCAATGTTCCTTTCTAGGACAATGCATAAATTGTGAAAGCACACCAACTGCATATGACAAATTAGGCCTTGTCAATGTAGCATAAATCAAGCTACCAACCAAACTTTGATAGAGTTTCATATCTCTGAACTCTTCTCCTCCAAACCTAGACAATTTATGGTTTACTTCCAAAGGTGTAGGTGCAACCCTGCAATCTTCCATTTTAAATTTGGTTAGCAAATTTTTAAGATACCTTTCTTGAGTCACATATACTCCATGTTGAGTATAGGAAATCTCCATTCCCAAGAAGAATGATAGGTTCCCCAAATCACTGATTTTGAACTCTTTCTCCATCTGCTTCTTGATCATTTGTATTCCTTTATCATCTGTTCCTGTAAGTATTATGTCATCAACATAAATACAAACATAAATGAACCCATCTTCACTTGCTTTGACTAGCAAGCTACTATCTGCCTTTGATGCTTGAAATCCAAGATCATTCAAGAATTTTACAAGCCTATAATTCCATGCCCTTGGGGCTTGCTTTAATCCATACAAAGCTCTCTTGAGCTTACACACATAATTTGGATTCACTTGATCTTTGAATCCATCTGGTTGCTCCATGTAAACTTCATCTGAAATATAACCATTCAAAAAAACATTTTTAACATCTAATTGAGACAACTTCCAACCTTTGCAAGCAGCAATTGCAATGAGGGTTCTGATTGTTGTCATCTTTGCCACAGGACTATAAGTCTCATCATAGTCCACTCCATATGTTTGTGCATATCCTTTCACAACAAGTCTAGCTTTGTATCTAGACACACTTCCATCTGCAAATCTCTTTGTTTTGTAAACCCACTTACATCCAATAATTTTCTGGCTATTAGGTTTAGGAACCAGATCCCAAGTCTGATTCTCTATCAATGCATCATACTCCTCTTGCATGGCTTCTTCCCAATTTCTCTGGCCTTTGGCTTCATCATATGTAGATGGATCTTCATCTGCTTTTACCAAATAAGCATAATCTTTAGTAGTCAAGAATGAGGTGTCATAGCTATACCTTGTAGGTTGCCATTTGTGCCTAGTTGACCTCCTAACTTCTGCACTTCTTGAAGTTTCTGGTTCATCACATTCTGGATCAAACCTTGGCCTCTCTTCAACTTCAACCTGTACTTCATTGTTCTCACTTTCATCAAGTAATTGAATCTTTGCTTTACCTTTTCTTTGTTCCACTACTTCTTCATCATCTGCATGTACATTATATTTACCTGCATACCAAGTACCTTGCTCATCAAATGTAACATCCTTAGATACAAGAAATTGCTTTGTGGATGGACTCCACAACCTGTATCCCATTTGCTTATCATCATAACCAATGAATACATACTTTTCTGCCTTAGGCTCCAACTTATGCCTCAATTGAGATGGCACATATGCATATGCCAAACATCCAAATATTCTGCAATGATCCAAGGTAGGTTTCTTACCCCACCAAGCTTCATATGGTGTCATACCTTGCAAAGCTTTACAAGGCAATCTATTGACCAAATAAGTAGCTGTGTTTACAGCCTCTGCCCACAAATAATTTGGACAATTCTTCTCTTTCATCATGGACCTTGCAAACTCAACAAGAGTCCTATTTCTTCTTTCTGCTACCCCATTTTGTTGAGGAGAATACCTGCAAGTAACTTCTCTCTTTATACCTGCATTCCACAAATAATCATTGAACTCATTTGAAAAATACTCTCCCCCTCCATCTGACCTTAGTCTCTTTAATTTTTGACCTGTAATCCTTTCTGCATATGTATGATAGTGTTTAAATGTATTAAACACTTCTGACTTTTCTTTAATCACATAAATTGTGATCCACCTGGTAGCATCATCAACATATATGACATAATATCTTGAACCATTTATACTAAAATCCTTTGAAGGACCCCACACATCTGTATGCACCAATTCAAGTCTTTCTGAATACATAAACCCATGCTTGGAATAGGATTGCTTATGAGCCTTACCTAATTGACATGCCTCACATCTGTATGTCATGTGTTGACCTGCAATGTTAGGCAGTCCAAGCACTGAATCATTGTTAATCATTTCTTTAATACCTCTTTCATTAAAGTGTCCAAGTCTTTTGTGCCAAAGATCCAATTCTAACACCTTCTGCTCTCCATATGTGAACATAGCATGTCCAACATTTCCTTGTACCTTCAATGTGAAAAGCCTTCCTTCTTTCTTTCCTGTAACAACCTGTTTATACCCTTGACTAGGGTCTTCAACATAAACTCCATCATTTGTGAACCTTACCTCATATCCTTTTTCCACAATTTGACCTACACTGATCAAATTCTTTGGGATTGTGGGAACATAAAGAACCTTACTCAGAAGAGTACTCCCATCCTTAGCTTTGACTGAACCAATCGACTTTACCTTATGCTTTGTATTATCACCTGTCTAAACTGTATGATTAATTGCATTATGATCTAGGTCAGTCATCAAAGCAATATTTCCACTTAAATGATTACTACATCCTGAATCAATATAGAACACTCTCATGTCCTCATGTGAGGTTTCACATGTATTCATAATGAGAGTCGAGTCCTCCTTCTGATCTGATGCATAGTTGTAGTAGGTGTTATTATAGGATTGATTTTGGAAGCTTCTTCCTCCACCTCTTCCAAAAGAATTCCTACCACCTCTACCTCTGAAGTTTCCTCTCTGAAATCTACCACCTCTTGCTCTTTGATTAAAGTTCTCATAATTACCATTGTTTTGATTATTATGCCAACAATCATGAGATAGATGATTGGTCTTACCACATATCCAACAAGCTCTTGTATTATCTTTGTTGTTTCTGCCTCTTCCTCTACTTCTGCCACTTCCTTTTCCTCTTATGAAATTTGCTTGGTTTGATGTACCTTCTTCTTCACCTAATTGTTGCTTTCCTTTGTTAGCTTTCTTCTTGTCTTTAGAATACATTGCATGACCTGCACTCTTATCAACATCTCCTTTGATATCATTCTCAAAAGTTAGCATATGACCTAACAATTGATTCAAATCAGGAGTAAAGTGATCTAATGAAAGTTCTGTAGATAAAATGAAAGGCTTCCACTTCTCATCTCCTCTTAGCCCTGTGAGTATTTGTCTTACCAATTTGTCTTCTTCAATGTCTTCATCCACTGCACCTAGAGAATCTGCAATGTCCTTCATCTTTGTCACATAATCAGAGATTGATTATGAGGCCTTCTTCTTGAAAGTAGTAAATTCTGCCCATAGTGAAGCCTTCCTTGATTTGGTTGTGTTTTGGAAATGCTCCTCCAAAGCATTCCAAATGTCACATGTACTTTCAAGTCCTCTAATGTGAGGAAGCAAATAGTCATTGACTGCCATGTAGATTATGCTCCTTGCTTGAGCATCCTTCTTCATCCAATTCTTTAGATCTGACAATTCTTCCCTAGTTGGAACACTAGGATCTCTGAATTTAGGCTTCTCTTCTTCACCTGTAATGTAGGCTATCAAATCTTTGCTCATAAGATGAGCTTCCATCCTCATAGACCATGCAGGATAGTTCTCTCTATCTAACTTTTCAATTTGGAGACTATCTCCCATCCTTGCTTCACCTGTAGTCTCAAAACTTTAGACTTTACAAGGAATAAATGTACCTTTACTTTGATTCTTGCTTCTTCTGATCCTTCTGATGGCTTCAATGTGTCTACCTTCAAGTTTTCTTCAACCTTTATCCTTTTCCACCTTCAAGATGTAAAGATTTGTATTTCTGCAGTAGTCGGAGTCTTCTTCACTTCAATTTTGACACAACCTGCTCTGATACCACTGATGGAGAGTGTTAATCTCCAAAAGAACAAGTTAACCTTGAATTTAGATCACCTCTATATCAAGATTAACCTTAGACTCCACCAAATTTAGAGATCATTCACCAATTTATCAGAAAATTGATTATTCTGAAAAATTCAACTTCTTCAGAAAAGTCTGCTGCAGATTAATCACTCATTGACTAATCAATTCTGTAAAGTTTTTGACAAAACTTTGCACAACACTTCGCCTTGAGATTGCGCAACTTTACCAAGTTAAATTTCTCAAAATGATTGAGTACACACTGAGAAATGTGTGAAACACTTTACCTATGTCTGAAACAGCTTCTCTGCAATGGCGACTTTGACACCTGCAACTTCTTAGCACTGGTTCTCACAATGTCGAACCCGTTTGATCAAGATCTTTTAGCCATAGATGGCTTACCTCCCAACTTAGATTTTGAGCCCTCACTTGTGTAAAACTTTACACTGTGGACTGAGCAATGACCATTTCTTTGAAGATGAAATGTGCGCCAGTTCTGACGACTCTTAGAACATTTTCACATATGAATGTTCCTAGACAAAATTCTCTCAGCCTGATTGTAATTAACCTCTCAAATTCTAGCCATAGATAGATTAGCTATGGACTTAGATATGTGCAGAAGGATTTCTCAAAAGATTAAACACAGAAGGAGCAGACACCTAAACATCGGGCGCAAGTTTTTTTATTTCTTCAGAAAAATTACATCTAAGTGAGGATAGACAATTCACTCACTTTCCATGTGTCTAATGACACTTCTTACAACTCATTCCTCTCTACCTATTCTCTATTCTTCTTCTGCTCTATTTGCCCGACATTTTCCAACATATTTATAGATGAATATGTACAAGTGTATGACAAGATAAAAGTATAAGTCAGCTAATGTACATATGTGTACACATCTTTGGAATCCTGAAAAATATCCTTCCTTCAACCTTCTGAATTTATTCTCCTCTTGACTCCTTGACTTCATTCCTTCATAATCCTTCAATTGATGATTGTCATGCACCAACATCTACAACTAACCCAATAACATTGATAGGCGTGATTTTCGGCATATTATTAGGATTCTTTGGGCAATCTCGTAAGAGATGCTCTTTCCCACAATCTTGACAAAAGCCTTGAATGATTATCAATTGGGGTTGTGTAGGAGCAGGCATGGGGCAATCATGAATGAGATGATCCCCCTGACATCTGTAGCATGGTCCTCTAGGGAATGGGGGTCTTACTTGCCTAGGTTGAGGTCTAGGGTTGGGATTTGTGTACATAACATTTGCGTAATCTGGCTCCCAACTGGGTTCACTCGGTTCTTCACTATAGTAGGACTCACCATGTTCAGAAGACTGCATGTAGTAAGCCTGGGGACTATCAATATGTGTAGAATCAAAGCTATGGTCACTGGGATCACTTTCTAAAAGTAATGGTGTTACTGGGACTATATCTCTATTCAAATTCTCTTCTGCACCTGCATACTTTACTGGGATCACATTAGCTGGAGCAGGGGTTTGTTGTGCTAACACAGGTTGAGGTCTTTGCTGGGCTTGATATTGTGGTGGGTATGCTTGTTGAGGCCTTGCATACTGTTGTGGTGGATACTGATTCTGATATCTTCCCTGTTGTGGATAGGGCTGAGGGTAGGTTTGCCTAACCACTTGCTTATTGTACGGGCAATCTTGCGCAGTGTGATTAGTGTACCTCCATTCTATGGTGCAGTATTGGCTACTGGGATTCACTTGGGGTTGAGCCATAATGGGACAGACGTTTGCCATATGGTCACCACCACATGTATAACACCACTTAACTGGGGCAAATCTTGGAATTTTTTTGCTAGATACACCTAGTTTTTGAGCTACCTTCTCAGCGAGTTCCTCAATAGATGTAGACTGCGTGGACGAGAGGCTTGTAGAACTATCTGAATCTTTGTAGATTTTTGAAAGCTCTAGTTCTTCCCCTAGGTTATCCTCAATGTCAATGCACATGCGTACACACTCTTCTATAGTCCTAGGATCCTTCAAGTACACATATGACCTCAATTTGGTACTTAGCAATCCATCTAAGAATAAAGCCACTTGTTTGGCTGGTGTGGGTAACTCAAGAACAGGGCATCTCTCTAGATATTGCCTAAACCTTCTTCCTGCGAGTCTCACGGTCTCTTGAGGTGTCTGCTTGAAGCTATGAATCAATGAGGAAGTGTTATGTCGTATGCCACTCTTAGAGAAATCAGTAATGAACGCCTCTAGAAGTTGGTCTATGTTCCTGAAGTGTCTCTCATTTAGTGGTTGAAACCACGTAAGAGCGGTGTTCCTAAGGGTTAGACCAAAGGCATTGTACTATGTGAATAGTTCCTCCGCTTGTTCGGCTCTCAAGACTTGCTTGAACTCGGCCACATGATCATAGGGGTCTCCTGTGCCATCAAAGTAGTTTTTCATGGACTTAACTAGTTGTGTAGGCCTCAAAGTCCTCGTGTGCTCTCTAGGTCTTGGTAGAGGAAATTCATCTACATTTCTTGGATTTCTTGGAGTACTAAGTCTCTCAGGTTCCACTCTATCCGTTTCGGTTCTTGTTCTTTCTCTTCCCAATGGGTTGGCAAAGCTTACTTCTGGTCTATCCCTACTCTTGTCCCTCTGAGCTCCATGAGCTTGGGATGTTCCAGCTCCGGGGTGACCATAGGACGCATTAGATCTTGGGTGGGGGAAAATAAATTCACCCTTCCAAGTGTAAGCATACCTATCATGTTCTGTAACCACAAAGATCCTCTCTGAAGTGTGATCTAAGTAGGTCACTCTGCCTGGGCTATCAGGATCTTTGAACTCATAGATCATGATTGTTCCTACCTCATTTGGCTGATCAGATTAATATCTCCAAAAGGCTTCATCAGTTTCTCGGTTTAGAAGTAGATCTATGCTCTTGTTATCCTGTGGAATCCACTCGGGCGTGATAATTCTAGTAAGCACTGATTTGCCTCGAGGTGTTTTAGGCTTTGCACCCATGTTTCCTTGCTCTAGGTCACCTAAGTCCGTTTCTGGGATCACATTTCCAAATTCGTCTATCTTATCTGGGTGATTGGTGACTACATATATGGTTCCCTCTTTGTCTAGATATGCTCCATTTTCAAACTTGACAGCTGGGTGTTCTAGTCCAATGGATTGATCTGGGTTTTTAATCTAGACCACAGATCTTCCTAGGCCATCCTCATAGATGCCAGCACCTAATCGGTTGGTCCTAAGGTATTCCAGTTGTGTCTTGTAGGGGCCTTCCACCCTATACAAATATGGCACACCTGAACTTCCTGTAGGTCTCTCCATACCTTGAGACATCTCTGATTCACTAGACTCAGAGCTAGGGTAATGTGAAAAATGGCTCAACTGTTTGGCCCAAGACCTAGCAGTGTGATTGACACTAGCCTCTGACAACCTAAGACTTTGTCTGTCTCTCCCTAGATGTCGTCCTGATCTAAGGTTCATATGCCCGAATGAACAACCCCTATTTTTGCCCAAGTACAACCTCGTTGCTGAGTTCTTTCGTATCAGTTACTTGATTCCTCTTTTTTGGTTGATTATCGTGTTTATGATCTTGTTTGATGTCGCGTCGTCAGGAATATTTGAGTGTTTTTTCGTACTTTAAGTTGATCGTTCCACGTTAGGTTCTTTTCCTTTAAGTTATCGATCGTACAGAGATTATGTTTTTAGCTTGAACTTGAGTATTTAGGTAGTCTTCAACTTGATAAATGCCTATCGTCGCCCTGACTTACTTCTAGCACTATTCGTACTTAGCCTAAGCTAGGAATTGACAGAGGGAGTTGAGAGTATTCCAACCTCGCTTGCTGATCCCTTGCCCTTTGGTGCTCAAGAAGCCGGTTCTCAAGCTTGCAAAAAGCCCTTGCTTCGAATCCCTTCAAGTGCTCTCAATGGACTTGTGAGAGTCCCAAGATTAGCTCAAGACTTAAATTCAAATGACAGACATATCACTTTCATGCATGTAATTCTTAAACCAAATTTCCCTTTGCCTTTATGGAGAACAATCCCAAGGATCCTTCAGGGTTCTAGGGTTAAAACAGGGTTCAAACAGGTTAACAGCTCCCAGGATTTTTCTCAAAAGTACAAGTGTAGGGACCTCACAAATCACTAATGGCTTGATAAGTATGCCCAAAATTACCCCAAAGACTTGGAAATAGAAACCCTAAAATTTTAGCCAAAAAAGCCTGTCAATCGCGATCGACAGGTCTGTCAATCGCGATTGACAGAGGTGTCCGTCGGGGCCTGTTGATCGCGATCGACACATCAGTCGCGATCGACAGAGTTGGTCGCGGGTCCTGTCAATCGCGATCGATGGTGTCGATCACGATTGACACTTTTTCCGAGATTCTCATCGTGATTTCAGTCGATCGTGGATTTGTCCATCGCGATGGACACGTGGCCACGTGAATTTTTGTGTCAATCGTCAACTTTCAATCGGTCGCGATCAACAGTGTCAATCACGATTGACTGAATCCTATGTGGCAATCGGTCGGTCATGGGGTCTGTTGATCGCGATCGACACGTCTGTCGGTCGCGATTGACAAGTCTGTCGGTCGCGATTGACAGGTCTGTCGATCGCGATTGATAGAGGAACTCGGAATTTTTTTTCTGTGTCTAGTGATTTAGGATGTGCTCATCATGAGTATCATTATGGTGTACTTTGTTTTACCAAATAGGCGATTTTTAGTCGGGGACACAGAGACAATTTCGAGCTTGTCCATACCTGCGTAGCCTGCTGGACAAGGTGATACAGCAACAACCTGCAAGGAAGCTCAAAAAAAACATGCAAAAGCAGCACACACAAATTGCTCTCTAGCTCTCTCTCAGAAGTGGAATGAGGGAAATGGAAGGGGAAAGGAGATATGATCAAAACTGAAATTTTTTGCGATGATGGAGATGGAGGTTGGAGATGGTGAGGATGATGATGGTGATGATGGTGGTGAAGTAAAAAGGAGAAAAATGAGAAAAAGTAGGGAAATTACCCACAACGCCAACGTCACAACTCTACCTCTTACCATCACACGCTCGTCCTCAAAGCTCGATCCCCGGCAACGGCGCCAAAATTTGGTGTAGCTCAGTGATGAGTAGCACCTCCTTTAATGTCAATCCGGGAAGACGTGAGGATGGTATGATGACCTCGAGCAAGTGAAGGCACAAGTGCGTGAGTGAGAAGCACACTAACATGCACACACATACACACACGCGCGCGCACACAAGGTAAGACAAAGAGAGAAGCAATGGAGTTCTTTAGATTACTTCAAAAGTGCTCATACAAGTTCAATTCTATTACAAGCTAGCTTCAAAAATGAGCTCTCTAGCTTTATTTATAGTTTTTGACTAGGTTTTGGTCGTGTCTAGACCTAGTGTCCGGCCTAGTTAAAAATTAGGTTCTAGGGTCTATTCGAAGGCTCAAACAGAGTCTAAAAAATATGAAAACTGGTAGGTAGCTACTTCTAATGCTCCTCAAGCTCAAGGACTCCTTGGCTTGCATGCTACAAAAATATGATAGGGTATTTACAATGATTTTTAGTGATGAAAATCACTATTTTTGTAGGGATTTCTTCTAATAGTTTGACATACATTTCTTCGAGCTTCCTACTTGCTCCTTCTCCTTGTGTGTCCACCTCTTTGATATGCTTTAGCTTCATGAAAAAATAATGGCCTACTTGCCAGATCTTCGTTGACTACTCTGTCTGCTTGTGCCTTCTCTTCGCTCCGACTCCCTTCGTTGGCTTCCTTGTCTTGTGAGTCCTTCAGTTCCTTGACTGCTGCCAACAGCTGGCATTAATGACAATAACTGATCCAAAGACAACGACAAAGGAGAATTAATTATTACCTCAAACCAATCATTATCCATCTCTTGCTTGGTCTTCATTATATCATTCTTCTTTGTTCTATGTATAGATGTTCCATCATCATCTTCCTGGGATAAAATCTGAAATTGTACTTGTCTCTATTGATCCTATTGGATCCGTTTTTGCACTTGGTCCTGAATCTGTCTTTGCTTCTGCCAATCAATAGGATCTTTATTCTTTGACCTTGTAACTACATCCACATCATTGACCAAAGTGCATTGCTTACAATCACAATTCCATTGATTTTCATGATCTTGATTTCGAGTTTCTGATGTACTTGTAGCTAGATCATTACGAAATTCTTGATCTAATAAATCTATTACTACAAAATTCGCCTGAGCAGCTTGATGAGCACGTTGCTGCTACTGCCCTTGATGTTATTCTGATTATAACGAACAACCGGTATACCCCTTTCCTCTCTATGCTTAACCCATAAAGGACAGTTAGGCCCAATCCAATGATCTGGTGTAGAGCAATATCCACATGGCATCACTCTAGGTGGTCTGCCCTACTTATTCCCTGTTTGATGACCTTGCTAATTTCCTTGTTGGTTCAGTTGGTCTCTCCATGGAGGTCTTCCTTACTACTACCTTTGAAAACCACCATGTCCTTGAACTGGAATGGTCTCATTTGCTGCAAATTCATTATTATTTCTATTCTCCTATCTTGAATTTTATCCTCGATGCTTTGGGTTATACCAACACTGACTTGTGGTATGTCTTTCTAATGTTTTGAAAATACAACTACTAATCACAAATCAAACTACCAAGACCACACTCCTAAGAGAGAGCACCCCTCCACCCATCCAACTCCACCCATATATGTACCTCTAGCCCAAGGGGGTGCATGTCCTTGAGATTGGCCAAGTGTCTAGCCAAGTGTCCCTCATGTGGACACTTTCCCATGATCACATGCCTTCTAATTTCCCAAGTTCTATCACATGCCTTCTAAATCAAATGAGGATTCTTCTCTCACGTACACACAGGGTGGCTCCTAGAGAAGCTTCTCCCAAGACTAAGGTTCCCACACCTTAGGATAAATCAAGCCTAAGGTTCCAACCATTCAATTGGGAGCTCATATGAATAAATACCTCAAGGGTTAAAACCAAGGGTTTCACCCAAAGGTTCAAGGCATGTTCCAAGGGTAATTCAAGGGCTAGACCAAAGCAAACATACATCATATTCTAATCTTTAGAATCCATATGTTTAACCCTCTGAACCCATGAATTACACAACATTCTTCCCCCCTTTAACATTTTTGTCCTCGAAAATGTGTGTAGGTATAATATGTGAAGTATTCCCCCATGCACCATGATCTATACTATGAGCATGGTCATCTCTCTCTCTAGATTCATTTCCAATAATCAGATAAGGGCTAATCCCTACCTTAATCTGAAAGAAAATGAATCAGGATTCCTACCCAAATCACTTTCCCTTAGTCCACCCTAATGTACATGCATGCCTTGTACCTATGGACTAGTGAAATGGGTGACTTCATTGGTGGTCTTTTTCTTTTGGCACTTTCACAAACCTAGAGCTCCATAAAATAATAAATTTCAGTTCACTTTGTACTTGCCTAGAATTTATAATTTTAGAGTCTATGATAGAGATCCTATCTCTATCTTGAAAGGGCCAGAAACTAGATTCATCTTCCACTTTCAACAGAAAGGAGAGGAATCTTTAGATGTTCTGAACTTAACTTATTCTTTTATAGTCCTTTTCAAATACAAATATACTTTATTTGTATTTGGTAGGACTTAGCTAAAGATGTGAACTTAGCAAAGTGGTCTAGTGAGTCCCTGCCAAAACATGCTCAATAAAATGAGGAGAAATACGATCTTCTCATTCCTTGGCAACTTAGGTGGACTTATTTCAATTATCCAGGTTTTCTTGAAACTTAAAGCTCAAGTATTCTGAATGACAATATACCCAATCTACAACTTCATGTCCACAAGTGGATCCCTATCTTGATCATGTTTGATTTTCCTTTGATTAATTCTCATAATAGAGTTTAATCATTTTGGAATTTTGTAACATTCAAGACTTAGATCCAAAGATGACTTTAGGAATTGGAATTATTTGGTAGACCCTTCTCCTAAGTCTCTACCCCATTTGTTCATCTTAGCTTAGCATGTTCTTCCAATGAGAATCAGTACTAACTATCTTGAACCGGTGCTCGTTCATACCTCAGATAGTTATGTACTAACCTCAAAGGTCACCAAAGCTTTTGCAAAGAGAAACAAAGCTTACTAAACCAATTCCTTCAAATGTTAAAAATAATCAAGCCATCAAGATACCTTCTAAATCTTCTATTGGATGGAGTTTAGATGATTCAAGTTTTGCAGCTTTAGTTTCAAGGTCTTGCAAGAAAGATGCATGTTTCTAGGCATCATATCTCAGATCTTGCTAGGAACTTTCTTGAATCACTTGTTCTCACCAAATATTTAAAAGAAGATCTTTTACAGATCATTCTTTCATTCAAGGTTATTATACTTGAATAGGCTTGACTTTACTTTTGGAGTTTAACTTGGTAAACTCCCAAAATTCTTTACTCCTCTTACTTATCCAAAATTATTTTTCCATATAAATTTGGCTATGCATTTTATTAGTTGCTAACACTAACACATCAAAACCGTTAGCTATATCTACACTTGCTACTGCATGCCTAATGCTACTCCTTAATCCTTTAACGAAATACTCCGCCAACATCTCATCAGTCAGTCTCTCATTGCCTTGTAATTTTTCCATTAAAATTCTAAATTTTTGAGCATAATCTTCCATTAACATGTTCTTTTGTCTGATTGCTCTGAGTTTTCTCAAAACATCGGTGAGAGTCTTTTCTTTCCTAAATCTTTGTAAAACTTTTGTTTTAAATGCATTATATGTATCAAAATGAGCAATACCATATTGACTAAACCAGCTCATTGCCATTCCTTCTAATGTAGCTGCAAATTGCTAGAGTTTTACTGCATCGCCATATATTGTTGGATATCCATTTGTTGTCCACTTTATTTCAAATTGAGCAACATGACAGTCTCCATCTTCCTTTGAACCTCCTCTCAAATGTGTTGTTTTCACTTTGGGATTTGGAGATGGTTGTGCCATGGGCACTGGCTGAGGTGTGTGCCTATTTCTTTGACTGGTCGTCCCTCCAAGTGGGTCGAAATAGAGTCCTCTTTTAATTCCTATATTTGTTTTTGTCATGATCAATGCTCCTAGTATTCTGCCCACCAGCCTTGCTTTTGCTGCACCTATTCCTCCTTCCTCCTTTTCAGATTCTAGATTAGAATCCTCTTGTGCTTCATACCAATCGTAAGGTTCAGAAGATGAATCCACGTTACTCGCTTGTGCTTGTGCTCTTTTGTTCATTTGATGTAGGTTCTTGTTCTCCTGTTAGCTTTTATTACTTCAGCTTTACTTTCATAGCATGTGTATGTAGTGTATGTGTGTGTATGTGTGTATGCATGCATGTATATGTGTATGTATATGTGTGGATGTATGTGTATATATATATTTATGTGTATGTGTGCGTGCACGTGTGCGTGCACGTGTGCGTGCATGTGTGCACACATGCACGTGTTCATGCACGTGTGCATGTACGTGTAGGTGTAGGTGTATGTGTACGTGTAGGTGTATGTGTACATGTAGGTGTAGGTGTACGTGTACGTGTATGTGTAGGTGTGCGTGTATGTGTAGGTGTATGTGTATGTGTAGGTCTAGGTGTAGGTGTATGTGTAGGTGTAGGTGTAGGTGTAGGTGTACGTGTAGGTGTAGGTGTAGGTATAGGTGTAGGTGTAGGTGTACATGTACATGTACGTCTACGTGTAGGTGTAGGTGTACGTGTAGGTGTACATGTACGTGTAGGTGTACGTGTACGTGTACGTGTACGTGTACGTGTACGTGTACGTGTACGTGTACGTGTACGTGTACGTGTACGTGTACGTGTACGTGTACGTGTACGTGTACGTGTACGTGTACGTGTACGTGTACGTGTACGTGTACGTGTACGTGTACGTGTACGTGTACGTGTACGTGTACGTGTACGTGTACGTGTACGTGTACGTGTACGTGTACGTGTACGTGTACGTGTACGTGTACGTGTACGTGTACGTGTACGTGTACGTGTACGTGTACGTGTACGTGTACGTGTACGTGTACGTGTACGTGTACGTGTAGGTGTACGTGTACGTGTAGGTGTAGGTGTACGTGTACGTGTAGGTGTATGTGTAGGTGTATGTGTATGTGTATGTGTATGTGTATGTGTATGTGTATGTGTATGTGTATGTGTATGTGTATGTGTATGTGTATGTGTATGTGTATGTGTATGTGTATGTGTATGTGTATGTGTATGTGTATGTGTATGTGTATGTGTATGTGTATGTGTATGTGTATGTGTATGTGTATGTGTATGTGTATGTGTATGTGTATGTGTATGTGTATGTGTATGTGTATGTGTATGTGTATGTGTATGTGTATGTGTATGTGTATGTGTATGTGTATGTGTATGTGTATGTGTATGTGTATGTGTATGTGTATGTGTATGTGTATGTGTATGTGTATGTGTATGTGTATGTGTATGTGTATGTGTATGTGTATGTGTATGTGTATGTGTATGTGTATGTGTATGTGTATGTGTATGTGTATGTGTATGTGTATGTGTATGTGTATGTGTATGTGTATGTGTATGTGTATGTGTATGTGTATGTGTATGTGTATGTGTATGTGTATGTGTATGTGTATGTGTATGTGTATGTGTATGTGTATGTGTATGTGTATGTGTATGTGTATGTGTATGTGTATGTGTATGTGTATGTGTATGTGTGTATATATATAAATAGATAGAAAAATAAAAAATATACCTTAATAGTGTCAAAACAAATACATTATTCCATCCCACTTTTGGATAGCCTTCTCATGGACGCTTCTGATAAATGAGGTCTTACTAGCAACTCTGAATGGTGTGGTTGAAGATCATAAATATCATACATTTGAATCTACATACATGAATAAAAATCATTAGTATTCCATAAATGAATAAAAAATAAACTTAAAACACAAATTTAAATATTTTAATTTGAAAAGATTTTTCATTGATCTCTAGCTGAAAGGTGCTCTTGGAGGTCTACGCCATCCATAATTCACTAATAATTCATCACCAACATGTAGTGAAGTAATAGCATTAACAATTATGTATCTTGCTACATCTTTACTTATGTATTGTGATTCATGAATAATTTCATGCTCCTCAAATGTGCAATTAGTCATTGAACTATTATATCCTCAATTGTTGTTTATTAAACCTGCTATATTTCCATGCATGTAAGATCTTCCATCAATATATATTCTGTCATTTTCTGTATGTGTAATCCCTCTACTAGCAAGAGAAGTTGCATTCAGGCATAATCCATAAGGACTCATGCTTTGAAGGTAATGGTTAAGTCAATGCCAATCCCCCCATGTATATATAGGACCACAAAATGACATAAGAGTGAATTTAGAGTTCGAAGGCACATACAAATCCTCTACAATAGGCATACCACAATGAGCACCAGTGATAGTGGGGGGAGCATTCATATAGCGATTACCCCAAAAGTTAAAAAGCTCTCCATCTAAAGGAAGTGTTCCTGTATGCCATCCTCCATATCTTCTTCTACCATATGTTTGTACTAGAGGACGATCACGAGTTGGTAATGGATAATCTCCAACTAGTCTATAAACCAAGAGGTAGAGGATTTTCAGAAACCTCAGCTTCTAATTGATAAATTACATGTCCATGATATGTACGAGGTATATTAGCATTATTAGTAGGAGAATCATCGTCACCATCGAGCAAATATTCTTATAAATTAAGTTTCTTTAATTTTGTATATGATTTTCAAATAAAATAATGTCATTAATTTATGGAATCAATACATGCCCAAGTCTTGGATCCACTCTTATTCGTCATCATCATTTGTACCTTTTTCTACTTTTAAAGTATTCTAATGAGCACTCTTGTATAGGTGTGTGTGAGTGCTACACTATTGAATAAGTTAGATTCATTCTCCTTTTAGTTGAGAAATCCCACGTAGCATGGATTTTCCCCATTTTGTATATAAAGAGCTCACTACCTCTCATTTTGGGGAGCATCTTGGAGATAATGAGATTATGCTAGTTTGTGGAATGCTTGGAGAGCTCTTGTTGTCTTCATGATGTGCTTGTCTACTTGTTCCTTTCTTGCCTCATTGTCACTTTAGCACAATGGCAAGTACCAATGTGATGAGATCCACCTCATAAATGCCAATCTGCAGAGACGTGAGGACTGGTATGAATTCCATGAGCAAGTGAAGGCATAGGTGCGTGAGTGAAAGCACACAAGCATGCACACACATACACACATGTGCACACAGGTAAGAACAAACAGAGGAACAATGGAAACCTTCGATTACAAAGGAAATCTCTTACAAAAGACTCAAATCTCTAACAAGCCAACCTCAAAAATTTATCTCTCTAGCTCTTTTTATAGTTGTTTGAGTAGTGTTGGTCCTATCTAGACCTAGCGTCTGGCCTAGTTAAAAATTAGGTTCCAGTGCTTATTTGGGGGCTCAAACGAAATCTAAAAATTATGAAAATTGGTAAGTAGCTACTTCTAATACTCCTCAAGCTCAGGGACTCCTCGGCTTGAACAAAATGAAGGTGCAAAAATGTGAAATGATATTTACAATGGTTTTTAGTGATAAAAATCACTATTTTTATAGGGATTTCTTCTGAAAATTTAGCATGTGCTTCTTGGAGCTCCCTGCATGCTCCCTCTTCTTGTGTTTCCACTTCCTTGATGTGCTCCCATGCTTCATGCTTGACCTTGAGTGTCAACACTCCCCCCCTCTCGAGTCTGTCATCCCTGAGAGACCCTTGTTGGAGTGGTTGTTCCAGTAGTACTCTAAGAGGTAGTGACCATCATGTATCCACAAGAGCAATGTGCCTTCCAAGTGCAGCTTGGTCGATTGTCTAGTTCTTCATTTCCTCTACTATCCTTTGCAAGTTTTATTTTCTTTGCATATACTCTTCCTTGGATTCCATCATGATTGTGTACTTATGAGCTTCCAAAAATTGTTAGTTGCTCAAAAGAGGTTTTCAACATTGATTTTGAGTAGCTGTGGATTGTGAGCTGCTTTATAGCTACTGATGTTTTAACCTTTTTGTAACCTTTGGATCTTTCAAGCATGTGTATCATAGTTGTCATGCCAAGTACTCGTGATCCATAATGAATGATGGATAAGTGTATTAGTGCATGGGTTGAAGAAGATATGTGCCTTGTGCACAGCCTTCTAAGGTGGCCCTATGCATGCTTACTTGGGGAATGCATTGGAAGAACTATGGTGCAATAAATTGGATCTTGAGAAAAGTGCTCAGGGGTATGTTGACAAAGAGGTTTCCTAATCTATCATGGTTATGGTGTTGCCGAAGTAGGCGATTCTTACCATGCTGAAAAGTCCATCAATCTTCACTCTTGGTGTTGTATGCCCATCATGGTGATTGACCATTGGCATGCCTTGCTTTGTTGATTAATGTTCTTGTTGATGATTCATTGATAAGATTCATTGAGCACATGGTCCTGTCCCTTCTCTCTCCTTTTTTTTTTTGAAACAATGGCATAAAACAAGAAGAAAGAGTTTAGTATCAAGAAAATATGTTACATGTGTCAAGTGTGTCTCATGTGCCTCAAATTTCTCAATTGTGTCTATGCATGGCTGTGTAATGTGGCCCTTTATTAATGCACACTTTGAAAATGCATGAGCTGAATGGTGCAAAAGACAAGGTAATGCCAAAGGCACATGGTTATTGCATGTGGAGGCTTTCAATGTGCTTGCAGATGTTGATGCAACCTTTGTTGGAGGTATCCATTGGATTTCAAAATGACAATTGATCATTCCTCCTTCTAGGGATCCATTTTCAAATAGGGTTTGTTATGTACAAGTCATTTTTTACTCCTTCATCTTTGGTTGGTTGCTTAAATTTTGTAGCCCACGTGGTTGGCTCTTTGGCTTTGTGGATGCTACTGGTACTTTTGGCTTCCAAATACATATCCTTGATGATTGTCTTCTTTCTACTGCCGAAGAGGTGAATTGATCTTCTTTTGATCTTAATGCATGGTATTGGCCCGTGCCTCTCTATGGCATCTTTGTTGAGACTTTTCTCGTGAGGGAGATCATAGCATTTTGTGCATCTAAGAGTGCCTTGGGTACCCACATGTGTAATTGCCCTTGCTGAGCTGCAGCTAATTTCTTGGGCACCCAAATTTATCGGATATGTTGTGGTTGATCTTGTCATGGTTGCTTGGTTCTTCTTTTGCCATCGCTAGCCTGATTGGATGGAAATTATTGTGGCAACATTGGTGGTTGCTCTCCTTTTTGTACCCATATCTATTTCTTGCCCAGAACTTCCTTCTTTGTGAAGTTTGTTTGTCTATTTGATATAGCAGTTCTCTTGTACTATTTTACTTGCTTCTTTGGTTGAATTGTTGTGACTGCATTAGCCTTTGCACAAGAGGAGGGGTTTGCTCGCCTTTGAGACTATTCTTCCTTGATTGAATCCTTCTAGATCATAGAGCTTTTGACACATACACAATCTTCTTTTCTAATATTAGGCTTAGAAGAACTTAGAGAATGTGTGCTACTTGGATTTGTGATCATGCAATTCTCTAATTCTAATGTAATGGACTGTTCATGTACCCAAACTTGAAGAAGTTGACTTCTTAGGTTTAAGTTGATTGCATGGTCATAGATCCAATATTGACCCAAGACAAGTGGTTTCGTAAGGCCCTCATCTTCACACACTAGCATTTTGACTATCATTGGGATATCTTGAAGGTAGATGGGAAGCCCCACCTCACCCAAACAAGGGGTTTTCAAACCTCCCAAACCTATGAGATAAGCTTCTATGGGATTGATGTTCAATTGCAGGTCTTGGTAGTATGAAAGTCTAACTGCACTTGTTGTTGCACCCGAGTCAATCAATGCTTTCATAGTCCTTACATTCTTTCCTTGTCCTACTTCTATGGTCATAAAGGGATGTCAATCGATTATTTGAGAGAAAATTGCACTTGATGTTTGGCACATGGCCATGTGATATTGTGGGACTTCTGGATTGACATCTAAGCCTAGTTGCCTTAACTTATTTCACCTAATGTGCTCTCTAGCCTCTGCCTGTGCTTCTCTAACCCTCAGCTCTTCTTCTTTTCACTTCCTAGCATTGTTGAGTGTTGTTAGCATATCCTCTATAAGAGGTTCTTGATATAGCTTGACTCAACAGCCACTAATATAGTTTGGCAGGATGTCACCTTCTAGAGTGGCCAATTGAACTGCACCACTAGTGGAAATTCTATTAATGATCATGGGTCCATATCCTCATTTTTCCAATTAACGTGCATCTTGCTTTAGTGTATAAATCATCACTAGATCTCCTTCTTTCAATCCTTTATCCTTGATGTGTGCATCAAAGTATGCCTTTTGTCTTTTCTTTGCAACATAGATGCATGCTGCCACTCCTAGCCTGGTCTCACCTAAGTGTTCTAGATCGAAAATTCTAGAGGACAACTTGTGTCCATTCCACTCATGCTCTTGTGCTACTTTTAAAGTTGGGATCAAAAATTCTAATGGTAACACAACATTCTGTCCAAAGACCATCTAAAATGGGGTGGCATTGAGTACTATTTTTTAGGAAACTCAGTAAGCCCAAACAACATGATGAAGTTGTTTATCCCAATCAGAGCATTTATTATTTATGATTTTTGTCAATACATTACATATGATCTTATTTGTGCTCTCGAACTTTTTGTTAGCTTGTGGATGATAGGGGGCAGACTTCTTATGTATCACCACGAATTCTTGAGAAGGTTTTCAATGACTTCATTCAAGAAATGTGTGCCTCTATCACTTACTAACTCTACTGGTAACCCATATCTTCGTGAACACATTTTCAAATAAGAACTTAGCCATCATTTGAGTATCATTCTTTGTCGTCACCTTGAATTCTTCCCACTTTGTAAGGTAATCTATGGCTAATATAATGTATTCAGCATGGGAGTTTCTAGTTGGGGGTTAATAAGACCTACAAAGTCTGTACCCTACTTTGAGAATGCACATCCTCCCATTATTGGCCTCAAACACATACCATCTTTTTTTATCAGATATTGTGCACATTGGCATGTTTCAGATTTCTTCACATAGGTATGTGCATCCAAATGAAGAGTTGGCCACCAAAATCCTGAGAATAAAATGGTCTTAATTACTCGATCAAGCCCAAAGTGTCCACCTACAACACTACATCTCGACATTTTTGCGTGTTGACAATGTGTAGACCAGAGGGAAATGTTTTGCACATACCTCGAGAATGGCTAAAGCAATTAAAGTGAAGCTTTGTAGCATACAAATAGACTATGCAATGAATCTATACCAACTTAAATCGTTGAAAATGATCAAGTGCACACTGAGAAATGGATCAGTGAAGTTCACTGTTTTGAGTGATACATGACAGAGTAGAAGAGATGAGATATGAGAAAACTGTATGTATTGATGCACACAAATTACATTGACTTCAAATTAGGCTTTTTCTAGCTACATCTAGCTGCTTATCCATGCAACCAGATAGTCCTATTTTATAGTTGTTTTGTTGGAGCCAAGATTTGAATCTTTACCTAAAAGTTTTACAAAGTTTTAGCACTTGATTTGCTATAAATCCTCACCAAACAATTCATGGAATGATTCTCCTAAGAACTCCTAATTGGAGGTCTTTCCTCATATGCAGTTTTACAAGGAGTAAAAATTAATCTTTTACAAGAGATCATTCATGTGCTAATACATGAATGCACATATGATCTTTAGGATAAGTGGCCAAGAATTTAGGCTTGGAGTAATTGCACCAATAGCTCCCTCTCAATCCTAACATGCTTGGGCTTCAACTCTCTTTGATCTCCTATAATCTAACCATCATCTTGAACCTATTCAATTTCATTCCATCCAAAGATTTAGTTAGCATATCTGCACATTGCAAGTTTGTTGATACATACGACAATTGTATGTTCTTGCTAAGTAGCTTCTCTCTCACATAATGATAATGGACTTCAATGTGTTTAGTCCTTGCATGATATACATGATTAGCAGCCAAATGTAGTGAGCTAGTATTATCTCCAAAGATCATTGGAGTGTATGTATGTAGCCCCAAGTCTAAGTAGAGTAGCTTTAATCATATTGCCTCGTGTTGCATTTTCTAGGTCCCTATATTCAGCTTTAGTTGATGATAATGCCACAATTGGTTGTTTCTTTGATGACCATGCAATCAACTTAGATCCTACAAAAGATAAGTAGCCAGAGGTGCTCCTCCTATCATCTTTTGAGCCAGCCCAATGTGCATCAGAGTATAGCTTGATATCCAAGTCAGATGTGAATGAATAAAATAGCCCTTTATGTATGGTACCCTTCAAGTACTTTAAGATCCTTTTGGTAGCTTCCATGTGAGGTTTTCTTGGTGTATGCATGAATTGGCTCAATCTAATCATCCCATAGCATATATCCACTCTTGTTAGGGTTGCATTTTCCATTTTGAACTTAACTAGTATATCATGGATGTACTTCCTTTGAGTAATGAAAACACTAGAATCTATATAAACAATCTCTAAACTAAGAAAATATGTAAGCAATCCAAGATCATTGATCTTGAACTCCTCCTTCATCTGGGCTTTGATCTTCTTAATGCCATTATCATCATTTCTTGTAATGATAATGTCATCCACATAAACACATAGATAAATAACTTTTGAACTAGTCTTCTTAATTAATAATGAAGAATCTGCCTTGTGTGCAACAAAACCTTGGTCCTGCAAGTATGTAATCAGCCTATGGTTTCAAGCTCTAAGAGCTTGCTTTAAATCATACAGTGCCTTCCTTAATTTACATACATAATCAGGTTTGTTTTTGTCTTCATATCCTGGTGGTTGAGCCATGTAGACCTCTTTAGAGATTCGCCCATTAAGGAATGCATTTTTTACATCTAATTGGTATAGGTTCCAATTCTTTGAAGGAGCAATACTTACTAGAACTTTGATAGTTTGCATCTTGGCTACAGGTGAGAAGGTCTCCTCATAGTCTACTCCATGGGTTTGGGCAAACTCCTTTGTTGCTAGCCTTGTTTTATACCTGTTTATTGTGCCATCTGAATTCTTTTTCACTTTGTAGATCCACCTAGAGACTAGATCCTCCTCCCTTCATGAATGGTTTTTTGGGAGCCAAATCCAAGTGATATTCTCTTGAAGTGCTTCAATTTCCTCCTGCATCCTTCTTGCTGGCGTCTTCAAATGTGTTAAAAGTCAAGCTTCAAGCTACAAATTCATGGGGAATCTTTTATGGACATGTGGATCAATCAAAGGAAGTCAAAATCCACGAGATTCCATCAAGAAAAGTCACTCAACCACTCCCCAAGTCATCTCAACTAATTCCTCCAAGTTAGGAGGCTGATTTGGAAAGGTAGTTCCTAGATTTTAGGGGCACACTTCTCACTATAAAAGAGCATGTATCCCGACTTCTTTTGGGCCATCTTCTTGGAGTTTTAGCTCATGTAAAGTGAGCACTAAGTGCTGGAGTTTTGATAAGCAAGCCCCTTGCTTAAGCTAGCCCCTTGCTTGCTTGGTTGTTTTCTTTTAGTAGGCATATCTATGTGTGTGCGCAGGCAGTGTTGCAACTCTCTACCCCTGAGTTGTTAGCATTGGTTCTCCCTCATATTGTATCCATTTGATGTAATTATTGTCTCATTGGATAGCTATTAGAGTCTATTTTATGCTCACAAATTCTCTGAAGCATTCTCTGAGTAATCTGGGAGCAACATTCATTTTAGTGAAGTTGTGTGATTGATATCTCTCTCTGTGTGTAGGCTGTGTTGGAAATATATGCTCTTTGTTGTAAGGGCTGGTTCTCCTTCTCTATTTATCCATTTGCTATGATTTTGGTGTCACTGGGTAGCTATTAGAGTTCTCTAAAGTCGACCCAAGTTTGAGATTCATTCTCTGTATAATCTCTGAGAAAAACTTGTTGGAGTGAAGTGAGGTCTCTGCTTGACTAGCAGTTGTGAGCATTCAACTAGCTCATGTTGTAAACATTGTTTCTCTTTGTGTAAGCATCCATTTGAAGTAAAATTTGTCTTGTTGGAGAGCTCTTGGTGTCTACTACAGGTTTACAAAAGCTCACTAGAGTTCTCTGATGAGCTCTGAGTAAGAGCACTTTTGGTGTGCAGAGGTCAAAGAAGGATACCTGTGGAGGCCATTCGCGCTTCGTCGTTGCTTAGGGGTTGAGATACTTCCCCCATCAGTGGTATCAGAGCCTTTGGGCATCTTGGAGGCATCACATACAAGCAAGAAGACCTCTTGGAGTTGGTGGTTGAAGATTTGCATCAACAAAAGCTTCTTGGAGGTAGCTCACATCAAGGGGGAGCTATTCTACTCAAAGTTTCAAGAGCACAAGGTGTCCATCTAAGGAAAGCTTTAGGTTGAGGTAACCTCAGAGCCTCATTTTCATTTTACACACATTGGAGCATTATCCAAGGGCTAGGTCAAGTATCAAAGACTAGATATGGGAGACTTCAACACTCAAATTGAAAAACTAGACAAAGGGAACTATCAACCATGGAGATTTAGGGTCTCCAACTATCTTATGGGCAAGGGCCTTTGGGGGTTGATTAGTGGAAGTGAACCAAGACCTAGGTTGGATGAGAATCCAACCAATGACCAGAGAAGGGCCTTTGAGAATGGAATGAAAGAGACAAGAGTGTTATCTTTATCCTTTCCCAACACATTAGCAATAGCATGATCGGCCATATCCAAGACTTGGATTCAAGCATGAAGGTATGGGAGACACTTGAAAGGCTTTATTCAACAAGCACCAAAGCAAGGAAGATCCAACTCAAGAATGAGCTCAAAAACCTTAGGAAGAGCTCAGGGAGTAGCATAAATGACTACATACTTAAGGTCAAGGAGTTATCAGATGCATTGGGATCCATTGGAAGCCACGTAGACGATGACGATCTTGTGGCTTATACTCTCAATGGTTTGAGAGATGATGAGAAGTGGAAACCCTTTACCACTTCAGTATATGTAAGGGATAATCTTCCCGATTTTGAGCAATTGGTTGATCTCATGGTCACCGAAGAAATTAACATAGGTGGAAGTTCAACTAAAAGCAAAGATGCACAAGTTTTCTATGCAGGTAATCAAAGGGGCAAAGGAAGACGAGGACAAGGAAGGGGCAAAGGAAGGTTTGGAGGAAGGCAAGGCCACTCAAGCAATCAAGGACATGACCAAGGCACCTCATCACAAAGAGGGAGAGGAAGAACAAGAGGAAGAGGAGGACGACATCAACAAAACAGGAATCAAGATGGCGAAGGATGTTACATATGTGGCAAGTTTGGCCACTATGCTAGAGATTGCTACCAAGGAGGAAACCAAAGGAGCTATAATCAAAGTTCTTCATACAAAGGCCAAGGTAATTATGCTTCTACAAGTTCAAAAAATGACAATCTCTTGATGATGCACATGAATGGGAATTCAAGCGAAGTAGATAACACTTGGTATATTGATAGTGGATGTAGCAACCATATGAGTTGCAATTCTTCTTGGTTTACTAATCTACATGTTCCCAAAGGTAAAGGACATGTAGAAACAGGTGATGATACAGCCCATGAGATCTCCCATGTTGGAGATGTAGCTTTGGATGACAAGGAGGAAGGAAGATGTCTCAAGGATGTCTTGCATGTACCTACCATCACAAAGAACTTGGTGTCCGTTGGGCAAATGGTTGAAAGGGGCTATCAAGTAAGGTTCAACAAAGGTGGATGCTTTGTGGAGAACCCTAAGCAAGGTTACAAGGTCATTGCAAGAGGAAAGAAGCAAGGGAGACTCTTCACTTTGGAGGTAAATTCTCATTCCACTCAACATGTCTACTTCACATATGGAAACAAGAGGATTTTGGAGTTGGACTTGTGGCACAAGAGGATAGGTCACATCAACATACAAAGAATGAAGGAAATGCAATTCAAGAGGCTAGTTGAAGGTCTTCCCAACTTCCAAGGACAAGGTATGAAGCATTTATGTGAATCTTGTCAACTAGGGAAGCAAGCGAGACTTCCATTCAAGAAGAGTGGCTACATAAGCCAACATCCATTGGAGTTAATACATACAGATGTGTGGAGGCCAACCAAAGAGCAATCCGTTGGAGGTAACAAGTACTTTGTCACTTTTATAGATGATTGCACAAGGATGGTTTGGGTTTATTTCATCAAAAACAAATCAGATGTGTTTACATGTTTCAAAGCATTCAAGGCAATGGTAGAAAAGGAAACAGGTACATATATCAAGAAGCTAAGGTCCGATGGAGGGGGAGAATATTTCTCCAATGAGTTTTCTGATTTTTTAATGGATCAAGGCATCAAGAGGAAAGTAACATGCAGGTACACACCCCAACAAAATGGAGTAGCAGAGAGAAAGAATAGATACATTGCCGAGATCGCTAGAGCAATGCTTAATGAGATGAATGTACCTAACATGTTTTGGAGTGATGCAGCAAATACCATCGTGTATCTTATGAATAGGGCTCCTACCTCAGGGATCCATGGCTTGACACCATATCAAGCCTATTATGGTAAGAAACCTGATCTTTCCCACTTGAAGATATTTGGATGTACTTGTTATGTACATGTGCCAAGTGAATTGAGGCACAAGGTACAACCAAAGGCAGAAAAGTGTGTGTTTCTAGGATATTCAAATGATCATAAAGGTTACAGGTGCTTCAACCCAAACACAAAGGACTTGAGGATGTCAAGGGATGTAGCATTTGATGAGCTACTCCCTTGGTATAAGAAGTATGATTGTATGCAGGACTATGAAGAAGAAAAGCATGGACATGATGAAGAACAAATCGATCTAGAGCTAAGCAGCCCAAGGTGTTCCATCAATGAAGATAGTTCAAGCATGAACTCACCATGGAGGGGGAGATCTTCATCAAGCTATGAAGCACAATCAATCAACAAAGGCAAAGCAACATTGGTGGAGTTGGATGAAGAAGGTAATGAAGTTGAAGATGATGAAGGACACATGATGGAGAAAGAAGCCACGTCAAAGAAAGAGATCGAGTTCCCAAGGCAAAGGAGGTTTATTCCTCCAAAAGGTGAAGAAAGGAAGTCTTCTAGAGTTAAGTATCCAACTCAAAGGTTTTCTTATGATTCATACATGGCAACACATTATGCATATATGAACAAAGTAGTAGAAGATCATGAGCCCGATTGCTATGAAGATGCAAGCAGGTACACCGAATGGAAAGAGGCAATGCAAGAAGAGATGGACGCACTTGAGGAAAATAAATCATGGACTCTAGTGCTCAAGAAGGATAACATGAAGGTAATAGGTAATAAGTGGGTGTATAAAGTAAAGAGGAATTCAGATGGATCTATTTCTAGGTTCAAAGCAAGATTGGTGGCCAAGGGTTTTGCAGAAACCTATGGAGTGGACTTTGAAGAGACGTTCAGCCCCGTGGCAAAGATGAGCACCATTAGGACACTCATTGCAATGGCTGCTAGCAAAGGATGGAAGCTTTTCCAATTGGATATCAAGAATGCCTTTCTCAATGGAGACTTGGAAGAAGAGGTATACATGGAGCAACCACTAGGTTTTGTTCATAAAGAGTTTCCACATCATGTTTGTAGGTTGAAAAAGGCACTTTATGGCCTAAAGCAAGCTCCAAGGGCTTGGAACCAAAGATTGGTGGACTATTTGATCAAATGTGGTTACAATCAATGCAAGGCGGATCCATCTCTCTTCATCAAACAAAGAGGAGAACTTGTAGTCTACATGTGTGTGTATGTAGATGATCTTATCATTACAGGTAATGATACAAAGGGCATTGAGGAGATCAAGGAAAAGCTTGGAAAGGAGTTTAGGATATCTGATCTTGGATATCTTAGGTATTTTCTTGGCATTGAAGTTGTATACAAAGAACAAGGTATTATGCTCATACAAAGGAAGTATATTCTAGACCTACTTGAGAGGTTTGGGATGCTACATTGCAAGCCTATTTCAAATCCCATGGAAGTTAATGTAAAGCTAAGCTCCATTGATGGAGAGCCATTAGAGGATGTAACTTTGTATCGATCTATTGTAGGCTCTTTCAATTATGCCACAATAACTAGGCCTGACATAGCATATGGAGTTGGAGTGTTATCACAATTTATGCATAGTCCAAGGACTACACACTTGCAAGCTGCAAGAAGAATGTTACGATATCTCAAGGCCACTATAAATGAAGGATTGTTCTATTCATTTGATGATGATATGCAGGTCAAAGCTTATTCTGATGCGGATTGGGCCGGTTCCAAGGAGGATAGAAGAAGTACAAGTGGTTACCTAGTCATGCTAGGTAGCAAGATCATCTCATGGATTTCAAAGAAGCAACCCACGGTGGCACTATCTTCTACCGAGGCTGAGTATAGAGCTTTGGCTCAAGTCACATGTGAGCTAATGTGGATAAGAAGTTATTTATGGAGCTTAATTTGCAGGTTGACACATATCCAATTTTTTGTGACAACATGAGTAGCATTCATCTAGCATCAAATCCTGTCTATCATGCTAGAACCAAGCATATTGAAGTGCACTATCACTTCATAAGGGAAAAGGTGATATCAAAGGAAGTTTCAGTACATCATATTGGTACCAAGGACCAAGTTGCCGACATGTTTACAAAGGCTTTGAATGGGATGAAGATTTCAAAATTCAAGCAATGCATCAACATGAAGGAGCTTGGATGAGGACGAAGAATTGAAGCTTGAGGGGGAGTGTTAAAAGTCAAGCTTCAAGCTAAAAATTTGTGGGGAATCTTTTACGTACATGTCGAGCAATCAAAGGAAGCCAAAAGCAATGAGATTCCATCAAGAAAAGTCACTCAACCACTCCCCAAGTCATCTCAACTAATTCCTCCAAGTTAGGAGGCTGATTTGGAAAGGTAGTTCCTAGATTTTAGGGGCACACTTCTCACTATAAAAGGAGCATGTATCCCGACTTCTTTTGGGCCATCTTCTTGGAGTTTTAGCTCATGTAAAGTGAGCACTAAGTGCTGGAGTTTTGATAAGCAAGCCCCTTGCTTAAGCTAGCCCCTTCCTTGCTTGGTTGTTTTCTTTTAGTAGGCATATCTATGTGTGTGCAGGCAGTGTTGCAACTCTCTACCCCTGAGTTGTTAGCATTGGTTCTCCCTCATATTGTATCCATTTGATGTAATTCTTGTCTCATTAGATAGCTATTAGAGTCTATTTTATGCTCACAAATTCTCTGGAGCATTCTCTGAGTAATCTGGGAGCAACATTCATTTTAGTGAAGTTGTGTGATTGATATCTCTCTCTGTGTGTAGGCTGTGTTGGAAATATTTTGCTCTCTGTTGTAAGGGCTGATTCTCCTTCTCTATTTATCCATTTTCTATGATTTTGGTTTCATTGGGTAGCTATTAGAGTTCTCTAAAGTTGACCCAAGTTTGAGATTCATTCTCTGTATAATCTTTGAGAAAAACTTGCTGGAGTGAAGTGAGGTCTCTGCTTGACTAGCAGTTGTGAGCATTCAACTAGCTCATGTTGTAGACATTGTTTCTCTTTGTGTAAGCATCCATTTGAAATAAAATTTGTCTTGTTGGAGAGCTCTTGGTGCCTACTACAGGTTTACAAAAGCTCACTGGAGTTCTCTGCATAAGCTCTGAGTAAGAGCACTTTTGGTGTGCAGAGGTCAAAGAAGGATACATGTGGAGGTCATTCGCGCTTCATCGTTGCTTAGGGATTGAGATACTTCCCCCATCAAAATGAAGATGGTTCTTCTGACATAAAGTCTTTAGCTATGTATATAGAATTCTTGGTGACTAGTGGGTGTCATAGGTTTCTTGCTTTCCCTTTGAGATCTTCTAAGTGCTTGATTGGATGACTCTGGAATGTCTTCTAATTCTTTGAGATTTACTTTGCCCTTGGACTTCCAAGCTTTGAAATCAATTTGTTCTTCATCTTCTGAGTTGACATCCTTTGATGTATGTGGTTCTTCTTTGGTCAGATTTGGAAAATCATGTTCCAAATCATAGGGTAGCTTTATTTCCCTGCAACCATCCTCAAATCAAGAGTCATTTTCATCAAATACTACATCCCTACTAACTGTAAATCTTTTATTAGTGGGATTATATAATCTATATCCTTTCTGATTCCGATCATAGCCAATAAATATGCATCTTTCAGCTTTTGGATCAAGCTTTCCCCTAATATGTGAGGGTATTTGTGCATAAGATATGTACCCAAAGATCTTACAATGATCTAAAGAAGGTCACCTACCATTCCATGCCTCATATGGTGTCATCCCATCCAGAGACTTGGATGGAAGCCTATTTATTAAGTAAGTGGCTGTGGAAACAGCCTCTTCCCATAGATCATTAGGGAGTTTTTTCTTATTCAACATTGATTTTGTAGTCTCTACTATTAATCTATTTCTTCTCTCTGCCACTCCATTCTGATCAGGAGTGTACCTTGTTGTAGTCTCTCTCTTTATGCCTCTATCCTGTTAGAAGGAGTCAAACTCATGTGAGAAATACTCACCACCTCCATCAAATCTGAGCCTCTTCAAACTTTTACCAATTTGATTCTCAACCAATGCCAAATACTTCTTGAAACAGGTGAAGAATTCATCTTTATGCTTCATAAAATAAAGTATTGCCCAGCTACTATCATCATCTATGAATGAAACATAATACCTTGACCCTGAAATTGATGGTTCTCTACTAGGACCCCACACATATGTGTGTACAAGCTCCAAGTAGTCTTCATACATGTATCCTCTTTTGTTGAATGGTTGCCTATGTGACTTGCCGAATTGGCATGCTCCACATTTGTAGATCATGTGTTGCTTGGACACATTTGGGATGCCAAGCACACTCTGATCCCTACATATTTGCTTCAATGTCCTTTCACCTATATGTCCTAGTCTCTTATGCCATATCTCCAATTCAGATAGGGTTTGGTCCTTATAATTAAAGAGGGAAATATTTCTTGTATTGTCAACTTCAAAGGTAAAAAGTCTATCAAATTTCTCACCTTTTGCAATACTCTTGAAGCCTTGTTGTGGGTCCTCCACATATGCTCCATGCCTTGTGAATCTAACTTGTAAACCCTTCTCAACGATCTGTCCAACACTGATTAGATTCTTGGTTATTGTTAGCACATACAAGACCCTACTTAGAAGATTCATGTTACCATCAGATGCTTTGACATTTCCAATCTTCTTTACTGAGTACCTACTGTCATCACTTGTCTAAAATTCATGCTTTCCTTTTGGTTCTTCAAAGTCAAAAAATAATGCTACATTTCTTGCTACATGATTGGAGCAACCAGAATCAATATAGAATAGGTACTCATCATCTTTACCTTGATTAGTTGTCATATTCACGAGTAATAGGGAATCCTCTTGATCATCAGTATAGTTGTTGTAGTCTTTCCTTCCTCTAAAGCCTCCTTGATAGTTGGTGTTGTAGCCTTAGTGGTAATTGTGATGATAATTGTTTCATCCATTATTGAATATGCCTCTTGATTGTCCATAGCCTCCTCTGTGGAAGCCTCTTCCTCTTTGATTCTTTGTGTTCCTGAAGCATTCATCTGTGGTGTGATTGGTCAAGCCACAAATGTTGCAAGGTGAAGAATTGTATGGCCTCCTCCTTCCTTGCTCTCCTCCTTTGCCCCTTCCTCTAGTACCTCTTCCTCTACTTGTGAAATTCATTTGGGAGGTACTTGCATCTTCTTCATTTTTTTTATTTGCCTTTATCTTTAATCTTATTTCTATCTATGTAAAGGGTAGAAGATTGATTACCTCTAGAAGTTCTCCATTCTTGTTGAGATTTGTCTCATGCGTCAAGATTTGTCCCATCAATGTATTGAGGTCAGGTATCTGCATGTCCATATATAGGTCCATTGTTGTGGTAAAGGTTGATTAGCTACATCCTTCATCTTGGTCACATAGTCAGCTACACTTTGCTTTGGTTGCTTCTTCAAGGTTGTGAACTCCATCCAAAGCTAATTCTTTTTGGCCCTTGTATTTGATGAGAAGTATAAAGATAGTACTTCCCAATTCTCTTGGGAACTCTTACAATTCCTAATATGAGGTAACAAAAAGTCGGATATTGAATTGATTATGTAAGACCTAGCTGAAGCATCATTTGCACACCATGCAGCTAGTCTTTCTTGCTCCTCTCTTGTAGGTTGGTTTTTGCTTCTAAAGGTTGGCATTTCTTCATCTCCAAATATGTGTCCATACAAGCTTCTTCCTTGGAGCTAAGCCTTCATCCTTAGGGACCAAGATGGATAATTCCCCCTATCCAATTTTTCAATGAATGATGGAAATCCATCTCCCATTTTACCTTGATGTTGCTCTGATACCATTGCTGGAGGAGATGGTGGATACCTTCCAGAGATGAGATGGTGCTACAAATTCCTACTTCACACCAGCCAAAACTAATTTAAGGACTGCAAAGTAGACCTCTTGAGCTTTCCAAGAAGCATAAATAATCACCCAAGTACTTTGGAAGATGATCCTCAAATCATTTGATCAAAAGACATTACTTGGACTTTTCACTATGAACCAAAACTTGTTATTTTGGTCACTACACTTGCTCAGAGAAATGACCAGTTCTCTTTCTCAGCTAATAATTGAATAAAATTCTTTTCGTCATATCTAGTTAACTTAGGTTTCTAACTTTTGCAATTTATTTCACTTGAAATGACCAACTATGCTTAGAGAATGATGCATAGTAAATCAAAGATACATCCTAACATTTTCGGGTGTTGACAGTATAGTAAGAGAAACCATCTTACTAAGCATCTTATATTGCAAGGTTTATTGACCAAATATAATAAATCTGGATGATCCATGAAAAACTTGAACTTGTTGGCCAATAGATAGTGTCTAGACTTCTTCACGGTGTATACCATGCCTAAGCCTTCTCGCTCGGTTGTGGTATAGTTTTGTTCAGTTGCATTCAATTGTCTGCTAGCATATGCTATACGCAAATCTAGATTTCCTTCACCTATGGGTTATGATAGCAGACATCCTATTGCATAATTGGATGCATCTACATGGACATGGAATGGTTATTCCAATCAAAAGTGGTTAGTATTGGTGTTGTGCACAAACATCTCTTCAGCTCATTAAAGGATTTTTTGCATTCATCGTTCCACTCAAAGTTTGTCAACAAAGCATAAAGAGGTTTAGCTATGAGCATACATGTGGATGAACCTGCGATAATATCCACAATGGCACATAACGGCTTGGACCTCTTTAACATTCCTTGGTGTGGGCAACTCTGCGATGGCTCTTACTTTGTCTTCATCTGTTGATATTCCATGCTTAGAAACAATATGAGCTAAGATTTTACCTTGACATAGCATAAAAACACACTTTTTTGGGTTCAAACACACTCAATATTATGTACACGTGTTGAAAGATCTATCTTAGCTCAGGGATGTGGTATCTTCTTCCTTGGGAATGAGCACATAAATCATCCACATATACTTCTAAGATCTTTTGCAAGAACTCTTTGAAGACATGACACATGAGCCTTTGGAATGTTGCAAGTGCATTGATGAGACCAAATGGCATCACACGAAATGCAAAGATTCCCCGTTCTATGAAAAAGGTTGTTTTGTGTTGATCTTCAGGGGAAATGGCTACTTGGTTGTAACCTAAAAATTCATCAAGGAAGCTATAAACTTCCTTGCCTGCAACACGCTCCAATAAATTTTCAGTGATTGGAAGCGAATAGCTCTCTCTAATCGTAGTAGCATTAACTTTTTTAAGGTTAAAGTCCCGTTCTTCTTGGGCACCACTACAACGGGGGCCCATTCAGTATGCTCAATCTCATAGATAAATCTAGCTTCAATCAGTCTATCAATTTCTTCTTTGGTTTTAGTCGCATAAGTGCCATTATATGTGTAGGGCTTCTATTTGGTGGGCTTGGCATCAGCTATCATGGGGATCATATGAGAACATATTTTTGGATCTACCCCCTTCAAGTCCCTATAGGTCCATGCAAACACATCCCTATATTTCCTTAATAAAGCCACAAGCTCTATTTCTTGTTCTACACTTAGATCTTCTCCTATATATGTACATCGCTCTTCATTCTCTTCAATGGTTACTACAATTATTTTGGTCTTTTCTTTATTGTCATATGCTTCTCGTGTAATGGCCTCTCTCTTAGGCATTCGTACCAAAATTTTTCGATCTTCAACTTCATATTTCTTGAAATTCTCTAGTACTTCAAACAATGATTCCTCCTCTTCTTGTTTCACTACCTTTCTTTTCTTTTTCTTTTGACTACCTTCACTTCCCTCCCTTGAATTTATAGCTTTGATGCTTGTGAGAGGTTCTTCTTCTTTTTGGGTAAATACTCTTATGCCTTCTAGATAGTGCTCCTCTGAATTAAAGGAACTATCTATCACTATGGACTCTAGATCATCATTGTTCTCTTCTTCTTCTATGACATCACTAGGGTCACACTCTTCTATCAAGGGCTCACACATGAAAACAAAGAAATCATAACCCTCCTCATCACAATGGGGTGTCCACTGTTCTTCATTGACAACAATGTCCATGGTGGCTAAGATTCCTGCCCAGCTATGAGGCTCAAATTCCTCATATGGAATGATCATCGATGTGTAGGCTCGGTCTCTAATCGGTTTGTCTCCTAGAGGAGTTCCTTCTTCTCTCACTTTTAGACGTCTTTCCTCGTCCTCTCCGACCTTGCACATGCACAAATGAGTATTTTCATGCATCCAAGATGGATCAGATGAACTTTCAGCATGCATAGAGATTGAATCTTCTTGCACCTTGTGGATAGGCTTCCACAGCAAGAATGGTACATCTCTAATGGTATAATCCTTCAAATTGACCTTGGTTGTGAGTACAAGGAATAAGTTTCCCAATCTCGTACTATCTGTAGTTGTTGTAGGAAGGGTCTTCCTAAGATCATCTCCTAGAAGTTATTTTTGCCAAATTCACATATAGCAAAGGTGTGTTCAAACGCTACACCACAAGTGGTTATAGTTATCCCTTCGAGCAATCCTAGAGGTCTTTCAACATGGATGTCAGCCATTTGAAGCTTCATTCTGGTTGGTCTTAATGCGGGTCTGCCCCATTGCTTCCACAAGGAGGTGGTCACAATCGCAACACCAGCACGTGAATCTAAGATAGCTTTGGTTTTTTAACCTTGGTAGGTGATTAGAAGATAATTGTTATCCTCTTCACCTTCACTCATATCCCCTATTTTGTCTAGGGGTATCTCTGGTACATTTTGTTTAGAACCTGCTTTTGACACATTGGAACCAAGTTCTGGAACTTGATTTGCCACATGATTCCATAGCTCAGGTTTTACTTTGAGTAGATCTTCTAAAGTGAGATGACATTGGACCTTAGTGTTCTTCACAACTCCAGTGTTCCTTGGAACCACTGAGTCTTCATTTCTTATCAGTATTGTGGGAGCGCTGATCTGAAGAGATTCAGATTCCCATGGTCTTGTGAATTGTGGCAACTCTTGTAAAGAATTAGATCCAAAATCTAATCTTTCATCTTCTTGTTGCTCTACTTGGTCTCCATAAATAGATGGAATGTCTTGAGCAAATTGATCATGAAGTTCATCAATTTCAGGAATAGGAGGGAGATTACCCTTCTCCTTGGCCCATTTCTCTTCTTGTATTTCCCGCAAGAACTCCTGAGAGTACTATTCAATTGAAAGAGGTGTTTCATCATCCATGGAATTAGGAACATAAAATTTCATTGGTGGTGAATTTCCTCTTTCAACAACTGGTTGAGCCTCTAGTGGTAAAGTAACTTCTAGGTTTTTTACCAATTGCTCTAATGTGTCTAGCAAGCCTTCGAAATGCAAACCTGGTTTGATAGAATTTGTCTGATTGATCAATTGATTGGTCTCGAGCATAGCCTAAGCTAGCTCTACCATTTTCATGCACATTTTTGTCCATTCAATCTCGAAGTCTGCTCTAGGGTAGCTATTGTCTAGGTTTGCAAATGTTGGCCCTTCTTGAAGTCAAGTCTAGTAGGCCTTGAACATCATGTCCAAGCCTTCTGGGGTTGGATCTACGAGAACAGACCTTGGTTGTGATCTATTTACAATGGCTAGTGGGGTGGGATGAGGTGGTGTGGATGGAGTTTCGACATGCGAGGGGCTTTGAGATGAAATGTCTGCTATTCTTGCTTTTGCATCTTTCAAGCTTTCTTCTAGTTCAGATAACTTTTTAGTCCACTTATGATTGGCCTTCTCCCTAGTATCCTTCCGTGTTCTTGTTTTCCTTTTACTAGGCCCTCCTGATTCACTTAACTCTAATTGTTCAGCAAGTTTCACTTCTTGTAAGGCTTGTGCCCTAGTAACTGCATGTATAGGAGCGACATTACTGCTACTTGAACTTGAATCCACCACTAAGCCTACCACATTAATGGGTGTAACTTGGGCACACTAGAGGAATTCCTAGGACAATCTCTCAAAAGATGTTCCTTGCCGCACTAAGACAAAATCCTTGTATTGTGATGTTTTGTCCTTATCTCAAAGTCGATGGGCCGGGACATTCACGAATGAAATGCTAAAACATGGTCCTCTAGGGGCTTGTGGTTTCATTTGTCTCAATTGGGGCTCAGGTTTAGGATTCATATACATGACATTCGAGCATTCTAGCTCCCATTTTTGTTTCATAGGTGGTGCCTTGTACTGATAAGGATAAGTCTCACTATGCTCAGGTGACTATGTGTAATAGGCTTGTGGACTATCTTCATAGGAATAGTCAGAACTATGAGCATGAGAATCATTTTTTGAGACCAATGGGGTTATTGGCACCAATACTCTATTAGGGTTTTCCTGTGCTACTACATACTTAACTGGAATCACATTTGCAGTAGGTGGTGGTTGGTTTCCTAGGATTGGTTGTGGCCTATATGGTGCTTGGCATTGTTGTTGTGGCCTATA
The DNA here is from genome assembly GCA_020310875.1 of Ceratopteris richardii. NCBI lineage: Eukaryota > Viridiplantae > Streptophyta > Polypodiopsida > Polypodiales > Pteridaceae > Ceratopteris > Ceratopteris richardii. The sequence continues at coordinate 30,848,432 of CM035437.1, read as the reverse complement.
ATATGGCTATTGGTATTGATTCTGATACCTACCCTGTGGGTAAGGTTGTTGATAAGTTTGTCTAATAGCCTGCCTATTGTATGGAAAATCTTGAGCCGTGAGGTTTGTGTATTTTCTCTCAATAGTGCAATATGGAGCATTCATTTCTTTCATGTTCTAGTTTTGTAATGGGCATACATTAGCCATGTGGTTGCCTCCACATGTATAACATCTCTTCAATGAGGTGACCCTTGGTGTTTTTCTATTTTGAACTCCTAGCTTCTTGGCAACCTGCTCAGCTATCTCATTTATCTCAGTGGAGGTTATGGAGGTGTGACTAGTAGGACTGTCAAAGTCCTTATTGAGTTTAGACAGTTCTAACTCCTCACCCGAATTGTCTTCTATGTCAATGCACATCCGCACACACTCTTCTATGGATCTAGTCTCTTTCAAGTACACATGATCTTAACTTGGTGCTTAGTAAGCCATCTAAAAACAAGGACACTTGTTTGGCTAGTGTGGGTAACTCTAGAACAGGGCATCTTTTTAAGTACTATCTGAACCATCTTCCTACAAGTCGCATTATTTCTTGGGGTATCTGCTTGAAGCTATGGATCAAGGATGATGTGTTATGCCTGATACCACTCTTGGAAAATTCTACAATGAATGCTTCTAGCAAGTGACCTATATTCCGATAGTCGCGACTATTTTGAGGTTGAAACCAAGCTAAGGTAGTACCCTTGAGAGTCAAACCAAATGCCTCGAATTGTGTAAACAAGTCCTTGACATGTTCAGCTCTTAACACTTGTTTGAACTCGGCCACATGATCATAAGGATCTCCTGACCCATCAAAATAGTTCTTCATTGCCTTAACCACGTGAGAGGTTCTAAGGGTTCTTGGGTACTCTTGTGGTCTAGGCAATGGAAAATCATGTTCATCTCTTTGATGCCTCTATGCTCGGTGTCTCTCTCTTTTAGGTCTTTCACCTTCAAGTCCAGATCTCCCTCCAGCCACAATGTGTGCAAAACTTACCTCAATTTTCTCTCTTGTCTGTTCTTGTTGTATCTCATGAGCTTGGGATGATCTTGCTCCTTGGAGGCCATGGGAAACATTAGATCTTAGCAGAGGGAAAATTAGTTTGCCTTGCTAAGTGTATGCATGCTTTCCATGCTCTGTTACCAAGAACATTCTCTCCGATGTATCATCTAGATAGACAACTTTGCCTGGTACCTTAGGATCTTTAAACTCATAAATGATGACTCTGCCTATTTTGCTAGGTTGATCCAGCTTGAATCTCCAAAAGGCTTCCTCCGTTTCTCTATCCAAGAATAGATATGCTTTTGTTATCTTAAGGGGTCCAATCTGGAGTATTAGCATGTTCAAGACTGATTTGCCTCTAGGAGCCTTGGGTTCTCATCCTAGTTCTCCTTGCTCTAGGTCTCCTATCTCGTTCTCAGGAAAGAGAATCAGCCATAAGCACCTCAGTTGGCACAGTACTATCAACCGCATAATCACAGATAGCTTTAATTTCTTCAATCTTCACAGTCGAAGTAGATGGTGTAGGTAACTGTTTAACATGCCCATCAACATTCTGTCCTTTACCTTTAACATTCTTTAATGCAAAAAACTCTTTCTTCATGTGTCCTTTCTTATGACAATAATGGCATTCGATATCCCTCTTCCTTGATTTACTTCTATTCTTATTCGGTTGACCATTCTTTTCCTTGTTCTTGCTCCTTCCACGTTGTTGATTCTTTCCTTGGTAAGAATCACGAACATTATATGCATTCCACTTTGAGTGCCAACCATAGATTTTCTATGAATCTCCTCACTCAAGAGTGCTCCACATATGTCATCATAGACAAGTTTACCACTAGGAGCACTATTGCTAATAGTTGTGCAAAACATGTCCCATGATGATGGCAAGCTGCATAACAGCAATACTGCTTTCATTTCGTTATCCATATGCATTTTTTGAGCCTGTAACTAGGAGAATATAACATCAAACTCATTTAGATGAGCAGCAACACTATGTGTGTCCTTCATGTGAAGGTCATATAATTTTCTCATCAGATACACTTTATTTGATGTTGTCTCTTTTTCATATGTATTGCATAACTTCTTCCAAAGCTCCTCTGCACTTTCATAGTCTAATACTATAAAGTAAACATTATCTGCCAAGTGCAAGCGAATGGTAGACATGGCCATTTCATCTAACTCATCCCAATCATCTTCATCCATATCAGTGGGCTTCTTTGAAATCCTGTTTATTGGCTTCCATTGCCTCCTTTGAATCAGCACATCTTTAATCTAATTCTTCCATAGAGCAAAGTTTGTGCCATCAAATTTTTGGATCTCAAAATGGTCTTTGCCATGCATGTTATAGCTCCTCCTCACAACACTAGCACTAGACCCTGATCCACTAGATGTGCCTGAGACCTCAAATGCCATGATGGTAGAGAATTGAATAGAATGATAATGGGACTAGAAGAGTCCAAACACCAACGAATAAGTATATCAAGGAGTAAATTGACCACTATATAGTTGACAAAACCAAAAATCTGGAAAAATTTTGCCAGAATATCCTCTGCAAAATGAGCATATGACCAGTGTCAAAATATCAAAATTGCAAGTATTGACATGTTTACATGCATAATGAATCATTGACTCCACTGCATATAACCAGTTACCCAATAGAAGCCAACTAGGCTTATCAAGCACCTATGAACAACTATCATACATCTCCTATGGCGAGGCTAGGTAAGCCTTCCACCTGCATCACCAAAGAGACCCCAACATCTAGGTGTCTCCTAGTTAAGAAAACCTCACCACCCTCTTTATCAAACATAAAAGACGTTATGCAAAAAACATAACCGCTATATCAATGAGCACATGGACGTACATAAGCAGTATCCATAGAAGTGTACATGGTGCATATGTGCTCAATATATGCAGTAAAATGATACTAAAAGGTTGAATGCACAGCCCAAAAACTAGCCAACAACACCTACAAGTGTCTGTCAACTCTGATGTTTTAGGCTCAAAAACCTGCATAAATTTGTAGCGGTTGCTCCCACCAAAACTGAAACCTTTCAAGAAACCCGTAGTTTTACGAGTGTTTCTGAAAACACAGCCCCAAAGGTTGATATTTATTGTTGGAGAAGTACAAAAAAACACTCTTCTTGATGTTCTTGGATGTGAAGAGAACTATGTGTGAAAGTACTCCAAAATGGCTCCAAAAGACACCCCAAAAATGCTTCAAAAACAGGCTTTGAAAGCAAAGAATGAAGCTTTGAGGGACCAAAACATGTTCAAGATAATGTTAACCTTAGTCTTTCGCCTTCTTCATACACCACAAGAGTGTATCTTAGTCGCAAGAGATTGCCACGATTAAGCGAGCTCCGAGGGGAACAGTACTGGGATGGGTGATCTCCCGAGTAGTACCGAGAACCTCTATCTTCATTGATTGTTGAGGTCCTCCCTTACGCACAGCCAATGGCACCAATGGTGACTTTGGTGACTTGGATGACAAGGTATGACAAGGTCCATACCTTGGTGGCCACCTTAGTCATAAGCCTTGGAGAAACACTTGGGTGGGTGGGCGGGTGCTTGCTTCGCTCACACAAAAGGAACAAATCTTTTGCATTGAAATGCTCTGATACCATTGAAGTATTTTGATGTCCATGCACCACGATGTGCTCTCCTTCTTGAGAGCTCCACGATGATATTATCGGAGTAGAAAACTGAGCTCCTAGGGTTGCACACAGTACTCTGCATATAGGCTGTAGAATACGCAAAAAAACACAATACACAAGGAGCACGAACACACTTCTTAGGTGTTACAAATGCAGTCAAACTTACAATTTGTGACTGACAAGGCAACTATATGTTTTATTAAAGAACATATACAAAGAAGTGTCTGGTGGCCATTTGGCCTTTCATATGGACACTAACGGTAAGATACCTAATTGATTGGTCTTGATATATTCCAATTATGTATTATAGGGATCTTTTGGTGTTTGTAAATAAGCAGTGCCTGAACTACCTGTGGGTCTCTCCATGCTAAAAGAAATTTCTCAATCACTTGTGTTAGAACTAAGTATGTAGTGATAATCACTGAGTTGTTGAGCCCATGATTTGGTTGTATGATTCACACTAGCCTGAGAAGATCTGACATTGTCTATCTCTTCCTACGTGTCTACCAGATCTCAAGTTCATAAGCCTTGTCTACTAGTCCCAATTTTCTTGTTTGTATTGCTCAAAATCCCTTGGAGCTCTCTTGGCTTCCTAAGCCCACCTGAAGGTCAAATTCAAATTAGCCTATCTAAAAATCAATGCATTATTTTTAGCAAAAATAGTTGAGGCCCATAGGATTCAAAATGAGCTTTCCAATGAGCTCTAGAGCTCAAAAAAATGGATTTTTGATGAAAAAGTTATGCCAAATCAAGCTCTTGGGGATAAAAATAGGGAAACAGCATCTCACAATATACGATAGCTAGTATCGATGATACTTAAGAGAAAACGATACACGATACATGATATTTCCAAGCCATGATACATGATACTTGAGAAAAATGATGCACGATACCTGAACTATACGATACATGATACCTCAGCTTAGACGATACACGATACTTGAGGATGCACGATACAATACTTGTCCTTGGATGATAGATGATATTAGTCCTGACGGTATGATACTAACCTTCATGATACACGATACTTGGGAAGTATCGTGACACACAATCTGGCGATCCACGATACCAAATATTCTATGATACGATACCTGTGTATTCATGATACATGATATTTGCTCCCACGATACAATACTTGGCCACTTGGTGATACATGATACTTGAGGATGCATGATATGATACTTGTCCTTGGATGATGCATGATATCAGTCCTGACAGTATGATACTGACCTTCACGATACATGATACCAAATATTCTATGATACGATACTCGTGTATTCATGATACATGATATTTGCTCCCACGATACGATACTTGGCCAATTGGCAATAATGGGAGAGATCACGATACTCAACCCGATGATACATGATACTTGTGAGTTATTGTGATACTCGAGGAGTGAGGTATCGAGGATACACAATACCTGCTAAGTATCATGATACAACAGAATTCAGGTATCATGATACCTAAACTCAACCGACCATGATACTTAGACTTTTTGAAGTCTAAATTCAAATTCTTTTATAGATATGCATACCTTGTGCCCTCCTTATCACCCTGTGTGCCTGTAGATGTAAAATATATATGGAATCTCATGATATCACACTCATGATACCTATCACAGGTCTTTTCATCCTGCATGATACTACACTCAAAGTTTTGATGTTTTGAGAGTGCAAAGCTCCTCTTCAACAGTGGTTCTTCAGCATTTGAGCTCTAAACTCCTCTAGGCTTCTTACTCATAGCCACAAATGAAAATTAAGTGAATGTACAGTCAAAAAACATAAATTTTAGGCAAAGATGAAGATGGGAGAAGATGGTGATGATGATGATGATGAACGTGGATAAAAACTTAGAAACTCAATTGAAAATGACTAGTTTTTACCTTCCAACATTGCTACTCTACATCCAACCATCACACGCTTGCACTCGAAGCTCTCCCCCTGGCAATGACACCAAATTTGGTGTCACTCTAGCACAATGGCAAGTACCAACGTGAGGAGATCCACCTCATAAATGTCAATCTATAGAGACATGAAGATTGGTATGAAGACCGTGAGCAAGTGAAGGCACAAGTGCATGAGTGAAAGCACACAAGCATGCACACATATACACACACACGTGCACACAAGTAAGAACAAAGAGAGGAACAATGGAAAGCTCCAATTACAAAGGAAATCTCTTACAAAAGACTCAAATCTCTAACAGAACCTCAAAAATAAGCTCTCTAGCTCTTTTTATAGTTTTTTTAGTAGTTTTGGCCCTATCCAGACCTAGTGTTTGGCCTAATTAAAAATTAGGTTCCATTGCTTATTTGGGGGCTCAAACGAAATCTAAAAATTATGAAAATTGGTAGGTAGCTACTTCTAATATTCCTCAAGCTCAAGGACTCCTCGGCTTGAACAACATGGAGTTGAAAAAATGTGAAATGATATTTACAACGGTTTTTAGTGATAAAAATCATTATTTTTATCGAGATTTCTTCCAATTTGGCATGTGCTTCTTGGAGCTCCCTACATGCTCCCTCTTCTTTTGTGTCCACTTCCTTGATGTGCTCCCATGCTTCATGCTTGACCTTGAGTGTCAACACTCATGCTTGTGATACATTAGCTTGTTGATTAATGATGTGATTATGCATGTGTTTAAGCTTGTGTGTGTAATTAATGATGCTTTCATCTAAATTTCACATCTAGTTTGTTGGTAATCTCATGCTAACAAAGCACCATTGCATCTATTGAATGCTTCTATGTGACATTTGGGTCTTGTGATGCTTCTATGCAACATGTGGGTCTTATGAGATGGTCCTTGGTTTGAAAAATATGAGTTCTGATGCTACAACATGGACAACTTTTGGTGCCATTGTCAAAGAGTATTCTCTTTTCACTTACATGATGGTTCATGGTGTGAAAGTGACATGTATGTAAGCTTTTCATGATGATTTTTGAGTTCTTCATTCCATTATGCTCTTTTTATCATTTATGGCTTGCAAGATTTACAATAGCTTGTTGGGATGAGCTATTTATGATGGTAAGAATCTCCATCATGGATGATGAACCATTCACATGTAGTGATCCATAGAGTTACAAAATGATAAGGGAAGTAGATTAGCTTCTCTGTACATTAGATTGTTGATGGCTTTCAAATATGTCTTTTGCATGTGTTAATAGATAGCTTTTGGGGTTATCCAACAAAGAGAATAGAAGTTTTTGCAAAGGATTATTTTTAATAGGCTTGGGAATAGAAGATGATTATTGGAGCTATTGTGGAGGTTCAGAAAGAAGTATTAAGCAACCTTGATTCCAAACATGAGGAGATCTACCAAACAATGGATGAGAGGCTTTGATGAACAAAACCAGGACACAAAATAATCTTAACAGATAGGTGATGCTGCCAAAAGACATTATCAAATCGATGCTACTACGGATGAGAGAGCAAGAGGATTCATCATCAACATGTCAATTTTTTCTTGCATAAAGAAATATAAATACACCTAGCAATACAACGGGCTTTGGAAGAAACCATATGATTATGGCATGTGTATGGAAAGGAGTGCAAGGTAGCATCTATTGTCCAGATGATATTCTGCTATAGAAGGACTATATTGTGTACTACAACCTATGCAAGTATAGAAAGGCATGCACACAGATAGTGTGATGCAGATGACTGTGGTGATGCCCCAAACAATGGAGCACATTTTTCTAGACAAATATTGGATCTGCACTGAAGGAATTCAAGGCAATTGCTACCAATATTGTTGGGTGTGTATAGAAGTGCGAGAGACACACGAGAAGCACACACAAGGAGCACAAATGCAACAAGACACACGGAGAAGATGATGGCTGGAATAGATCTCTCTGTTGATAATGAACTGAACTAAAGTAAGAGTTGAATAATATCCCTAAGTACAAAGTACCACCACATATGAGAGTATCAAGTATGTGGTAACATGGGGAAAAAACCTCTCGCCATCACTAGAGTAAAAAGTGCCCATGTATAGGGAAAAGGTTCACATCAAAGCTACTCGAGGAACACATAAGTTTAGCAAACCCCCTGGAACAAATGATCTGAACACATAGAGGGAGTGACAGATCAGCCCCCACAAGGTAATAAGCCTAAAGCTTTGCGAAAAGATTCAAACTTTTCCCATGGAAGAGCTTTGGTGAATATGTCTGCCACATTATCTTGTGTAGGCACATATACCAAATCAATGTCTCCTGCATGAAGGCTCTCTCTCACATAGTGATAATGCACCTCAATATGTTTGGTCCATGCATGAAACACTGGGTTTCGTGCAACAACCAAAGCACTATGACTATCAGTGAGAATATGCATAGCAACATCAATCTCCATGCAAAGATCCATCAATAGGCATCTCAACCATATACACTCCATTGTAGCTATGAAAACTGCCCTGTACCTAGCTTCACAACTTGATGTAGCCACTGTAGGTTGCTTCTTACTCAACCAAGATATGCATGAGTCTCCAAGGAAAAAGCAATTACCACTAGTGGACATGCGATTATCATCACAACCAACACAATCACTATCTGTATAAACATGCAAGCATGGCCGAATATCTCTGCCATAAAAGAGACCTAAGCTCAAAGTGCCTTGGAGATATCTAAACACATGTGTCACCGCTTGCCAATGCTTAGTGCCAGGGCTATGCATGAATCAACTCAATTGGGAAACTGCATACTGTATATCCGGCCTTGTGTTGCATGCATATATAAGACATCCCACAGCTTGCTGATAAAGAGAAGTGTCAAATGCATCACTAGAATCCTCAACTAAGAAGTTGAATCTTGTCTCAACTGGTGTGGAAACTGGCTTGCAATCCTCAAAGTCAAAATGTTGAAGTAGTTTTTCAACATACTTTACTTGATGCATAACAATTCCCCCCTCAATGGATACAAGCTGGATGCCAAGATAGTAGCTCAAAAGACCAAGATAAGTGACATCAAAATTATGTTGCAAATCAGCCATAAGAATGTCAAGTTTTGCATCACATGACCCAGTCAAGAGTATGTCATCGACATAAAAGAACAAGGAAAATAAGATCAGCCCCATTTTCGCATACATAGAGTGTGCTTTCAATCAGACTACATATGAAGCCAAGAGCAATCAAGTGCTTATGGATTTTGTCATAACATGCACGTGGAGCTTGCTTGAGACCATACAAAGCTTTATGCAAGCGACAAACCATATGCTCTTTCCCTTTCGTAGCAAATCTAGGATGTTGCTTCACATAAACCTCTTCTTGCAAATCACCATTCAAGAAGTCTGTTTTTATGTCCAACTGATGCACTTTCCAATCTCGATGGGCAGCCAATGCAACCATGGTACAAATGGTAGTCATGCATGAAGTAGGTGCAAAAGTTTCCTCATAGGCAATGCCATATTGTTGCGCATATCCTTTTGCAACCAATCTAGCTTTGCAATGATCAATGCTACCATCATATTTTCTCTTAATTTTGTAAACCCACTTTGTACCACTGGCATTCTTTTGGCAATTCACATAACTCCCAAGTACCATTCCTATGAATGGAATCCATTTCTGATTGCATAGCACTCATCGATTGTGGATCGTCACATGCATCTTCAAAAGAAAGTGGCTCTTCATTACATGCTATTGAAATCAGAGAATAATCCACAAAATTACTTGATGCATGGTGAGAGCGTGATCTTGTTCTACCAAGTAAAGGTGCACTCAGTTTGCTATCCTACAAAGTTTCTTTTGGCCAATTTGGCATAGTTTGTGCACTCTTGATAGACATGTGTTCATTATGTAAAACATCTTCAATATGTACATCATGTGTGGGCTGAATTTCATGCCCATTTTCCATATTTTGACGCAAATATTCAGCCATATTTGGCTAGAAATTTCGAGCAGTTTGGACATTTTTTGGCTAAAAATTTTCAGCCATGTTTGGCTGGAAATTCTCTGCATTTTCAGCTCTATTTTGTTGGAATTTTTCAGCACTTTGACCCTCAGTTGGCTTGTCTACATGGCCAGATTCACACACCATTTTGGAACAAAGGCATGAGTGTATCGAACACATCTTGTAAGCTAATTGTTGGCTATTTTTTGCATTCAAGTAGAGGGAAAACTGAATTTTCAGAAAATACCACATCTTGACTCACAATAATTGTGCTCATCAATGGATGGTACAAACGGTATCCCTTACTTTCAGCACTATAACCAAAAAATATACATTTCTTTGCCTTCTCATCAAGTTTGTGACGTTGTTGTGATGGCACAAGAGCATATGCCAAACAACCGAACACACGCATATGAATAACCATAGGCTTATGACCATTCCAAGCCTCATAAGGAGTGATGACTCTCAATGCTTTTGTAGGGCACTGATTCAACACATAGTTTGCACAAATGACCGCTTCCATCCAAAACTTATCAGGAAGATGCTTTCCTTTAACCATACATCATGCCATTTCAATTAGATTTCTATTTTTACTCTCAGCAACACCATTTTGTTGAGGTGTATATGGCACTGTACATTGGTGTGAAATATCTCTTTCACATCTCACAAAAGGGGAAAAGCAAGTATGGTTCAACTTTGGGTTCATCAAAACCAAAACCTCAACCTTCCTCTTCCACTCATTCCTATAATGATGGTGATTTGCAAAAGAAGAAGAGATGCAAATATTGTTGAAAGGCTGGTCATACTATTGATGAGTGTAGAAAGCTTGCTAAATGCAATGAAAAAAAAAGGGATCCAACATGTCTATTGCTGAAAATTCAGAAAATGCAAAGAATGATGAAGCTAACATGGCTCAAGATTTTTGGGCATGTGTTGTTACATATCATTATAATGCTTTTTTGCATTCTAAATGTATGGTTGTGAGTGATGCTGATTCAGATTGGTTCTTTGATAGTGGTGCTTCAAAGCACATAACATCATGCAAAAGATTATTTGCCTCTTTGAAAGATGCAACCAAAGGAGATGTGGTGTGTGCAAACAATGCCTCTTATCCTATCATTGGAGTAGGAGAAATTGAGCTTACGATTGCAAATGGAGGTGTGATTCTCTTGAAAAATGCATTGTATGTGCCCGCTATAAAGAAGAACTTAATTTCAGTTCCATTGATTGCCAAAGCTGGACTTCATGTACACTTTGTTGATGATAAGTGTATGGTTCATGATTTCAGCAATGGTGATGTTATCATGATGTCCTATACATTATGTAATGCTTTGTATCGCATGGATACATACAAGAGGGCTACCTCGAATGACTTAATTGCTCATACTTCTTCCATGGTTGAAATGGAGGTTTGGCATGCTCGTTTTGGTCACTTTAGCTTCAATAGTTTGCTTTACTTGTAAAAGAAGGACATGGTTATTGGCTTGGCTACACTTGAGTCCATTGAAAAGCATGCATGTGAAGGTTGCATTCTTGGAAAAATGCATCGTGCTTCTTTTCCAAAAGATAGTCACACACACACTACAAGAAAATTGCAGCTTGTTCATAGTGATGTGTGTGGTCCCATCAATCAGGATTGTTATCCTTGAGCGGCTCTTCAAAGTAGATCAAGAGTTACGTTACACTTCGACTTGCTCATAGAACTGACGGGGGGTGCAACATTTTTTTTGAGTTCCACCAAATACAAATTCAAGATTGCACCATATTTAGAAACTCATAATTGTGCTTCAACAAGGTAGAGAGAGAAAGGAAGCTTGATCACGCAAGAGAGACTTGAGTTGCCAATAATCAAGGAGAAAATTCAAGAAATTTTTTATTATATATACATTTTGGTAGAGCATATTCTAATTTTATATAAACATTTTGGTAGTTGTACGATATCCTTGAGTGCAATGCTGCTTCAGTAGGCAGCAAATATGTGAGGGTGCTTAAGCACACTCGTCTGCTTGGGAAAATAATGGGAAAAGCACTTCAAGAACTGGGAATGACTTTGCAAGAAATGTAGAATATTGTTCATAGAAAGAAGTTTCTAGAAACATCTTCTGACATTGGCAAGCAAGCAATGCTCGATCTATGTTTGCGAGATGTCAAGGGATGCTTTATTACTTCCCTAGAAATCTCGATGGTTTTAGGGTTTTTGTGTTTATTATTGTTGTGGTTGATTTGCCTCGATCTCTTGTGAAGCGCTTCTACTCTCATTATGAGAACAAAAGGGACGAGCAAGAGACCAGAGACGAACAAGAACCTAGAGATGATTGTGACGACAAGGATGGGAGTAGCACGCATAAGCATAGAAGAACATCATACGATGATGCCTCTTTCCCAAAAATCGAGTATCGCATTCTCTATCTTGTTGCTAAAATTGAGAATGTGATTGGCAAAGGAGGAAGCATAATCAAGTCCCTATGAGAGGATAATTGTGCAAAGATCAAAGTTGAGGATGTTATTAATGGGGCACATGAGTGTATCATCTATATTACATATGCTACCTACAAAGATCATGAGGGGAGAGATTCACATCACAGTGATGATGATAGATATGAAATTCTTTATCTTTCTCAAGATGCTCTCTTTTGGATTTTTGCCTGCAGCAAAGAATGTGATGATCGAGACAATGGATCGTGCAAGGAGAATAAGGATGCACATGTTACTATAATTCTTCTTATTTTAGATGGCCAAGTTGGTTGTTTTATTGGAAAGGGTGGTTGTATCATTGAGTAGATGTGTAAGGATATTGCAGCTTAGGTCCTTGTTCTTTCTAAAGCAAACCTTCCTCCTTGTGCCCTCCCCAATGATGAGTTTGTTCAATGTTGGGAATCGAACTCACAACCTCCCAGTTAGGAGTGTGATGGGCTAACCACTTGCCCCAAAAGCCACAGTTGAGGATTACTTCCTAATCCTCTCTCTTAAGGCATGGTTCAACCATCTCCTACTAGGATTATGTGACATTCCTTCTCCCTTAGACTAAGCATTGTCCTCAATGCTCACTTGTGGACCCTTCTAACTCTTGGACCCACTTTCCATGCATGAGCGCTTCCACCAACCTCAAACTCGAGCACATTGACCAAATTTGGACCTATCCCACACTCTGTGGGTGCCCAAATGCCCATGCACCTTCATCCAAGGCTAGTTTCACACTCACCACGGATACGCGCTTTTTCCAAGTGCCCACGAATGAGGCGTGAACCTCCGTCTTGCCCAATTTCTCAACTTGGCTCTGATACCAATGTTGGGAATCGAACTCACAACCTCCCGGTTAGGAGTGCGATGGGCTAACCACTTGCCCCAAAAGCCATGGTTGAGGATTACTTCCTAATCCTCTCTCTTGAGGCATGGTTCAAGCATCTCCTACTAGGATTATGTGACATCCAACTATCTAGAACCCCTCTTCTTGTGAAGACATCCCTCTATGCTCTCTCAACTAAGCTTTTTGAGAATCCAGTTTGAGAAAGATCACATCGTCCATCTGGCATGTCCCAAGGTGCCTGGTATCCTAGTGGTGGCTTGCATTCTTTTCATGCTCTAGGATGTGTATATGGTGGTATGGGCCAGTATGGTCATTCAAGGTCATTTCCATTACACAACACTAGGATTGATGGTCCTATTGAAGAAGAATTTATGGTATATGTTCTATGCCCAAATGAGAAAATTGGAAGTGTAATTGGAAAAGGTGGTTCCATTATTCATAAGACACGTGAAAAATTGTGCAAAGATTAGAGTTTGTGATCAAGTTGGGGACTCTGATGAGAGAGTGATACAAATATCTTTATTGGATTATTTAGACAATTATGGATCCCCTACCCTAGAAGTTTTGATGCAAGTTTTTAAGAGACTTGCATATATTTATGCAGAGATGGATGGAAGGTATGTTGTGTTTGTTATCAGGGCTAGTCCTTGCAAGTCAAATAGGATGTCTATTAGGCAAAGGTGGCCAAATAGTCAATGAGATATGGAAGAAAAGCATAGAAAATATCCAGATCCCCCCAAAGGATGAACATCAAAGCTATGCAAATTAAAATAGTGAGCTTGTTCAAGTATCTGGGTAGTCAGCTACCAGAGTCCACATTAATTCAAGTTCTCACAAAGTTGTGCATAAATCTTTTCACTCGGTGTGGAGGTGGGAGAGCTTCTTACCATGTCCCACCATCTAGTGGCCAAGATCAGAGAGATGATCAAGTCTCTCCAAATATCGAAGCGATCTGTAGTAGTTGCAGTTGCTAAGCACTTCAAAGAACCAAACTTTGTTGTTGATTCAGGGATTGCCCATGTTGCAATGATATATTCTCTGAGTAAGCTGAAAGTTGTTGGTGCAATTACTCCAAGTCTAAATGCTTGGCCACTTATCCTAAAATCATATGAGCATTCATGTATTAGCATATGAATCATCTCTTGTAAAAGATTAATTTTTAATCCTTGTAAAAGTGCATATAAGGAAAGACTTCCAATTACGAGTTCTTAAGAGAATCTTTCCACAAATTATTTAGAGAGGATTTATAGAAAATCAATTCCTAAAACTTTGGAACACTTTTAGGTAAAGTTTCAAACCTTGGCTCCAACAAAAAGGCTATAAAAGAGGACTATCTAGTTGTGTGGATATGCAAATAGATGTAGCCAAAAAAGCCTAATTTGGAGCTCAGCCATTCTCGAGTTATGTGCAAAACATTACCCTCTAGTTTGCATATTGTCAATTCCTGAAAATATCAGGATGTATCTTTGATTTTCTAAGCATCATTCTCTGAGCACAGTTTATCATTTCAAGTGAAATAACTAAAGTTAGCTACCCATGTTAATTATATATGATTAGAAGGATTTTTTTCAATTGTTAGCAAAGAAAGAGAACTATTCATTTCTCTGAGCAAGTCTAGTGACCAAAATAGCAAGTTTTGGTTCATAGTGAAAAGTCCAAGTAACCTATTTTAATCCAATGGTTTGAGGATCATCTTCCAAAGTACTTGGGTGATTATTTGTGCTTCTTGGAAAGCTCAAGAGGTCTACTTTTCACTTCTCAAGTCAGGTTTGGCTGTTGTGAAGCAAGAATTTGCAAAACCATCTCATCTCTTGAAGGCATCCACCATCTCCTCCAATAATCATATCTGAAGATAAAGAAATGACAACCTTTAGAAGCAAAAACCAACCTACAAGAGAGGAGCAAGAGAGACTGATTGCATGGTGTGCAAAGGATGATTTAGCCAGGTCTTACAAACTCAATTCAATATCTAATTTTTTGTTACCTCATATTAGGAATTGTAAGACTTCCCAAGAGACTTGGGAAGTACTATCTTCATACTTCTCATCAAATACAAGGGCCAAAAATAACCAGCTTCGGATGGAGTTCACAACCTTGAAGAAGCAACCAAACTAAAGTATAGCTAACTATGTGACCAAGATGAAGTATGTAGCCGATCAATCAACTTGGGAGTATTGGAGAAGAAATTGAAGAGGAGTAGATAGTAAGGCAGATCATAAATGGCATCAAGGCTGATGAAAAATGGGAGTCTTTTACCACAGCAATGGACCTATATATGGACATGCAGATACCTGACCTCAACACATTGATGGGACAACTCTTCACACATGAGACAAAGCTCAACAAGAATGGAGATACTTCTAGAGGTAATCAATATTCTACCCTTTGCACATATAAAAATAAGAGTAAAGATAAAGTCAAAGGTCAAAAAAATGAAGAAGATGCAAGTACCTCCCAAGTGAATTTCATAGGTAGAGGAGGAGGTACTAGAGGAAGGGGCAGAGGAGGAAAGCAAGGTAGGGGGAGGCCATATTATTCTTCACCTTGCAACATTTGTGGCTTGACCAATCATACCACAGATGAATGCTTCAGGAACACAAAGGATCAAAGAGGAAGAGTGGTGTCACTCAAGCACAATGGCAAGTACCAACGTGAGGAGCTCCACCTCATAAATGTCAATCCACGGAGACGTGAGGACCGGTATGAAGACCAAGAGCAAGTGAAGTGCACAAGTGCGTGAGTGAAAGCATACAAACATGCACACACATGCGCACAAGGTAAGAGCAAAGAGAGGAACAATGAAGGACCTCAATTACAAAAGAAATCTCTTACAAAGCTGAAATCTACAACAAGCTAACCCCAAAAATGAGCTCTCCAGCCCTTTTTTATAGTTTTTTGAGTGGTTTTGGCCCTGTCCAGACCTAGTGTCTGACCTAGTTAAAAAATAGGTTCCAAGGCTTATTTGGGGACTCAAACAGAATCTAAAAATTACGAAAATTGGTAGGATGATAGTTCTAATACTCCTCAAGCTCGAGGACTCATCGGATTGAACAAAATGGAGTTGTAAAAATGGAAAATGGTATTTACAATGGTTTTTAGTGACAAAAGTCACTATATTTATAGGGATTTCTTCTGAAAATTTGACATGTGCTTCTTGGAGCTCCCTACTTGCTCCTCTTTCTTGTGTATCCACTTCTTTGATGTGCTTCCATGCTTTGTCCTTGACCTTGAGCTTCAATGCTCCCCCCCTCTTGAGTCTGTCGTCCCTGACAGACCCTTGTTGGAGTGGTTGTTCCATGTAGTACGTTGAGAGGTAGTGTCCTTCATGTATCAGCAGGAGCGGTCCATCTTCCCAATGTAGCCTGGTCGGTTGTCGAGTTCGTCAGTTTTCCACTACTAGCCTATTCTCGAGTTGTGTCCAATGTACTTCTTCCTTGGATCTGAGCTAGAAGGTATACTTCTTGGCTTTCAAAGGTTGGTAGTTGCTCAAAAGAGGTTGTCGATGTTGATCGTGAGCAGCTATCTACTATGAATTGCTTCCTAGGTACTGATGTTGTACCATGGATGTCCTTGAACTTTTGAAACATGAGGCCAATTACTTGTGATCCATCATGATTGATTGTTGAGTGTATTAGTGCATGGGTTGGAAAAAAATAGGTGCCTTGTGCACAGCCTTGTAATGTAGCCCTATGCATGCATACTTGGGAAATGCATTGAAAGAATTATGGTGCAAGAAGTTGGGTCTTGAGCTAAGTGCTCAAGGGTATGCCGACGAAGAGGTTTCCTAATCGATCATGGTTATGTTGTCGTTGAAGCATACAATTCTTACCATGGTGAAAGTTCCGTCGATCTTCAATTCTTCGTGTTGTACTTCCATCATGGTGATTGACCATCAGCTTGTCTTTGTTGATGGATGTCCTTGTTGATGGTTTGCATTGAGGATTCTTCAAACGCACAATCCCGTTCTTTCTCTTCTCTTCTTCCTCTCCTTTTTTTTTGGAACAATGGAGTAAAACAAGAAAAAAATGTGTTATCATCAATAAAATATTTTACATATGTTAGGTGTGTTGCATGTGCCTTGGATCCTCAATTGTGTCTATGCATGGCCGTGTAATGTGGCCCTATATTAATGCATACTTTGGAAATGCATGACCTGAATGGTGCAAAAGACAAGGTTATGCCAAAGGCACATGGTTGTTGCATGTCGAGGCTTTCAATGTTGTTGGTGGATGTTGATGCAGTCTTTGTTGGAGGTAGCCAGTGGATCTTGAAATGATGTAATCCTTCTTATAGGGATCCATTTCAGGATAGTATTTGGCCCTATACACATGAGCTATGTCCTCTGTATCTTTGGGTGGTTTCTGAATTTTGGTATCCAGCATGGTTTGCTCTTTGGCTCTATGGAAGCTAGTGGTACTTTCGGCTTCCACACCCATACCCTTTTTGGTTGTCTTTTTATTACCGGTGAGGAGATGGATTTATCTTCTTTTGGTCTCGGTCCATGGTTTCAACTCTTGCTTCTTCATGGTTGCTTTGTTGAGATTTTTCTCATGAAGGAGATCAGATTGTTCTATGCATGTAAGAGTGCCTTGGGTACCCACATTTGCAATCACCCTTGTTGAGTTGCAGCTTATTTCTTTGGCACCCAAATTTGTATGTTATTATGGTCGGCCTTCATCGATTGCTTTGGTACCCAAATCTGTCGAAGACCTTGGGATTGAGCTTGTCCTTGTTTCTTGGTGCTTCTTTTAGCATGGTTAGCTTGTTTCAATGGGAATGGTTGTGGCAAAGCTGGTGGTTGTTCTCCTTTTCGTACCCACATCTGCTTCATGCCCTGAGCTTCTTTCTTCTTGAATTATGTCTGTCTATTTGATATAGAAGATGTCTGTTTTGCTTGCCTCTTTGGTCGAGTTATGCTTGCATTAGTCAATGGAGAAGAGGAGAGGTCTGCTGGCCTTTGAGCTTGTGCTTCCATGACTGAGTCCTTTTGCTTCGTAGGGCTATTGACACACACAACATTTTCTTTGAGAAGATTATTTTCGGAAGAACTAAGAGAAGGTGCGACCTCTAGATTTGTGAGCATGCAATTGTATAATTCTAATGTAATGCATTGTTCCTACATCCAAACTTGAAGAAGTTGAATTCTTAGGTTCAAGTTGACTGCATGGTCGTAAATCCAATCTTGACCCAAGACAAGTGGCTCTGTAAGATCCTCATCATGACACACTAGCATTTTGACTTTTATTAGAACATCTTGAAGGTAGATGGGAAGTTCCACCTCTCCCAAACAAGGGGTTTCCACACCTCCCAAACCTATGAGATAGGCTTCTATAGGCTTTATGTTCAATTGCAAGTCTTGGCAGTAGGATAGTCTAATTGCACTAGTTGCTACACCTGAGTCAATCAATGTTCTCACAGTCCTTGCATTCTTCCCTTGTCCTACTGCTATGGTCACAAATGAACGTCAATCAATTATTTGAGAAGCAACTGCACTTGATGTTTGACACATGGCCATGTGGTATCTTGGGGCCTCAAGATTGATATCTAGACCAAGGCGTCTTAACTTATTTCTCCTAGTGCGTTCTCTCGCCTCTACTTGTGCTTCTTCTCTAACCCTTAATTCTTCTTCTTTTTGCTTCTTAGCAGTGTTGAGTCTCTTTAGCATATCCTTTGTAAGAGGTTTTTGATATAGCTTGACTCGACAACCACTGATATATTTTGGAAGGATATCACCTTCTAGTGTGGCCATTTGAACTGCACTGCTAGTGGAAATTCTATTAATGATCATGGGTCCATATCCTCTTTTTTCCAATTTACGAGCATGTTGCTTTAGTGTATAAACCAAAACTAAGTCTCCCTCTTTCAATCCTTTATCTTTGATATGTGCATCGAAGTATGCCTTTTGCCTTTTCTTTGTAGCATAGATGCCTACCACCGCTTGTAGCCTTGTCTCACCCAAGCGTTCTAGATCAAAGATCCTAGAGGATAACTCGTGTCCATTCCACTCATGCTCTTGTGCTACTTTTAAAGTTGGGATAAGGAAGTCCAGAGGTAGCATAGCATTTTGTCCGAAGACCATCTGAAATGAGGTGGCATTGAGTACCATTTTATAGGCAACTCGATAAGCCCAAACAACATGATGAAGTTGTTTGTCCCAATCAGATCGTTTATTATTTACCAATTTTGTCAATACATTACATAGGATCTTGTTTGTGCTCTCGGATTGTCCGTTAGCTTGTGGATGATAGGGTGCAGACTTCTTATGTATCACCAAGAATTCTTGGAGAAGATTTTCAATGGCTTCATTCAAGAAGTGTGTGGCCCTATCACTCACTAACTCTATTGGTAGCCCGTATCTAGTGAACACGTTCTCAAATAAAAACTTAGTCGCAGTTTGAGCATTGTTCTTTGTTGTGGCTTTGACTTCTACCCACTTTGTAAGGTAGTCAGTGGCTACAATGGTGTATTCAGCATGGGAGTTTCTTGCTGGGGGGTTAATGGGACCCCATTTCGAGAATGCACGTCCTCCCATCATTGGCCTCAAAGGCATTTCATCTTTTCTAATTGGGTACTGGGCACGTTGGCATGTGTCACATTTCCTCACATAGGTATGTGCATCCATATGAAGAGTGGGCCACCAAAGTCTTAAGAATAGAATAGTCTTAATTACTCTATTAGGACCAAAATGTCCGCCTGCAACACTGTTATGGGTAGTTTCTAAGATTTTCAAATAGTCTGATTTGTGAATGCACAATCTTAAATAACCATCCTTGCCTCTTCGGTATAGGTTATCTCCCACTAAGGCATAGTCTAGAGCCTCTTGTTCCATGCTTCATTTTCTTGCGAGACTAGCCTCGCTAGGTAGTGTTCCTAATCTCATAAATTCTACCAATGGAGCACTCCAATCGGGAATTAGTGACAGGTGATAAAGGGTGGCATGATCCACTAGGGTTCTCTCTTTGCACGTTGGAAAATTCTTAATCCACTCATGAATTTCTTTGTCCATACTAGGCCAATACACTCCTAACCGCTTTAGATTTTGCAATGTTCATTGTTTAGAATAGTGATTCCCTAGAAATCCTTCATGGGCTTGTTGCAACCAACTACTATGTTCATCGTCCTCGACACAACAAGCTAATACACCTTCTGTATCTTGTTTGTACATGCTTCCTGCCAATATTTGATAGCTTTGTGACTGTCCAATTTCATCCTTGTTTGTCTTCACATTCTTGTTTGTAGTTCCAAAGGTTAGGACAGGCACCAACTTATTTGCCCATTTAGGAACAACTTCTAAATTGAACAGATAAGCATCCGGTAATTCATCAGACACTCCTTGTGGTGACTCTCCTGAAGTGATGTGAGAAAGATGATCTACCCTAAGGTAGGTCTTACCTTTCCTAACAACTACTTCAAAGTCATATTCCATTAGTAAGAGGAACCATCTTACTAGACGTCCTGTATTGCAAGGTTTATTGACCAAGTATAGTAAAGCTTGATGATCAGTGAAAATTTTGAACTTGTTGGCCAATAGATAGTGTCTAAACTTCTTCACAACATATACCATGCCTAATCCTTCTCTCTCAGTTGTTGTATAATTTTGTTCTGTAGCATTTAGTTGTCTGCTCGCATATGCTATAGGCAAATCTAGATTGCCTTCACCTGTGGGTTGTGGCAACACACATCCTATTGCATAATTGGATGCATCCACATGTACATGGAATGGCTTATTCCAATCAGGAGTGGTCAATATTGGTGATGTGCACAAGCTATATGCATAGCTAAAGACTTTATGTCAAAAGAACCATCTTCATTTGAAGAAGCCAACAAGAAGGAAGAATGGAGAGAAGCTATGCAGGAGGAAATTGAAGAACTTCAAGAGAACATCACCTGGGATTCAGTTCCCAAAAAACCATTCATGAAGGTAATAGGATCCAGGTGGATTTACAAAGTGAAAAAGAATTCAGATGGCACAATAAACATACATAAATCAAGGCTAGTAGCAAAGGGGTTTGCTCAAAGCCATGGAGTAGACTATAAGGAGACCTTCTCACCTGTAACCAAGATGCCAACTATCAAAGTTCTAGTAAGTATTGCTGCTTCAAAGAATTGGAACCTATACCAATTAGATGTTAAAATAGAATTCCTTAATGGGTGGATCTCTGAAGAGGTCTACATGTCTCAGCCACTAGGATATGAAGACAAAAGTAAACTTGATTATGTATGGAAATTAAGGAAGGCTAATTAGATATGCCCAAAAGGATTTTGTTCAATTGTTAGCAAAGAAAGAGAACTGTTTGTTTCTTTGAGCAGGCGTAGTGACCAAAATAGCTTTGGTTCATAGTGAAAAGCCCAAGTAATCTATTTTGATCTAATGATTTGAGGATCATCTTCCAAAGTACTTAGGTGATTATTTGTGCTTCTTGGAAAGCTCGAGGTCTACTTTTCACTCCTCAACTCTGTTTTGGCTGGTGTGCAGCAGGAATTTGCAGCACCATCTCATCTCTGGAAGGTATCCACCATCTCCTCCAACAAAAGCTCTATGCCAAAAAATGAATGGTGAGAATTGTTGGAGGATAAACACTCCTATGTGCACAACAAAAGCAAATGAACCCTCCTAGGATCCTGAAATTTTTCAGACATAGGTTCTGTATTTTCTGAGTTTCTCTGAGTATGCAAAGAATGAAAATGAAATTTTGCAGGCATAAACTAGACTTTAAGAGCTTTCAAATGAGAGTAGAATCACTCCATTTGGATACTGGATGATGCCTCAACCAGCTGCAACAAAACAGATAACTTGATCTCTTCACAGAGTATGAGCTAACTAGACAGACACTGTTCTGGACATTTCTTTGCACATGTGCAGGCAATAAACCTGAGACTTATACCAAACAAAGTAGAACTTATAAGCTTTCCAACAAGACAAAAATCATTGCAAATCGATTGCGGATGAAGGAGAAACAACAATTACAAGACCGGGGGGTCTGCCAAAAACATCTAGATAGATAGAGTGTGTAAAAGTGAAATTTCTGCAAAATATGCAGAGAACAGCTAGTAGGGGGTGTGCTTAAGCAAGGGGGCAGCTTGGGCACGTATTTCCACGACTCTAAGTCATAATACAACTCATTAGAGGTTTTAAAGACCACATACTAACCTCTTTAACCAATCAAAAGCATATACATGTCAAAAGTGAGGTCCAATCACATCAAGAGGTGAGCTAAATCTTCTCTAATCAACTTCTTTCCATTATGGGCATAATTGGATGCCTCCAACTCGTGGAAATCAGCCTCCTTTGATTGTGGATGATGTGGAAGGTTCAATTTGGGGCATGTTCCCACACTCTTGAGCTTGAAAAACTTTCAACACTCTCCCTCAAGCTCAAGTCTTTTCCTTTTTTTGCTTCAGCCTATGTCTCTTATGTTGATAGCTTCCTTGAATCCTCCAAGCTTTGTACCTTCAAGAAACTTTGTGATCATGTCTGCAACCTGCATTTTAGTGTTCACATACCTTATATCTAGCTCTTTTGCCATCACCTTTTCTCTAACGAAGTGGTAATGAACCTCTATGTGCTTGCTCCTTGCATGAAACATGGGATTGTTAGCTAGATAGATGCTTGAAATGTTGTCTCCATAAAGAGGAAACTCCTCCACTTCTACTTCCAAGTCCTTAAGTAGCTTCTTAAGCCATAATAGCTCACATGTAGCCAATGCTAAACCTCTGTACTCAGCCTCTGTGGATGAAAGAGCAACAGTGGGTTGCTTCTTAGAGCTCCAAGAGATCACTTTTGTACCTATCATGAAAACATAACCGGATGTACTCCTTCGATCATCCTTGTTACCTACCCAATCAGCATCACTATATCCTTTGACACTTAGATCAGCATCATATGAGTAAAATAGACCTTGGTTGACGGTGTGCTTGATGTAACGAAGCACCTTTCTAGCCGCCATAAGATGATCATGAGTAGGTGCATGCAAAAATTGAGAGAGAACACCTACTACATATGCAAGATCAGGTCTAGTGAATGTAGCATAAATTAATGAACCAATTATGCTTCTATATAGTGTAATATCTTGTATAGCCTCTCCTTGACCTGCAACCAACTTTGTATTGGGCTCCATGGGCTGAGAAAGTGGCTTACAACCACTCATACCAAACCTGTATAGCACATCCAACAAGTATTTTCTTTGAATCAAGAAGATGTCATTGTGTGCATAGATTACCTCTATTCCCAAGAAGTACTTTAGTGTTCCAAGATCAGATATCTTGAACTCCTTCCCTAGCTTTGATTTGATATCTTTAATACCTGCAATATCACTTCCTGTGATGATCAAATCGTCCACATAGATGCATATGTATACCGTCTTGTCTCCTTGCTTCTTCATGTAAAGTGATGGACCTGCAACACTTTCTTTGTGTCCACAACTTGATAAATAATCCACTAACCTCTGATTCCAGGCCCTTGGGGCTTGCTTTAGTCCATATAATGCTTTCCTTAGCTTGCAAACATGATTTGGGTACCTCATACTAGCAAATCCTTGAGGTTGGCTCATGTAGACTACTTCTTCAAGCTCTCCATTGAGGAAGGCATTCTTCACATCCAACTGATATAAGCTCCATTTCCTTGATGTGGCCACTGCAATCAAAGTCCTAATTGTTGGCATCTTGGCTACGGGGCTGAAAGTTTCATCATAATCTATCCCATAGCTTTGGGAGAAGCCTTTCGCCACCAACCTTGCTTTGTACCTAGCAATGGAACCATCTGAATTTCTTTTAATTTTGTAAACCCACTTATTACCTATCACCTTCATGCCTTCTTGAGCTGGTACCAAGCTCCAAGTATGGTTCTCATCAAGTTGCTTTGAGCTCTTCCTTCATTGCCTCTTGCCATTCCTTGCAATCCTTAGCTTCTTCATAACTAGTTGGTTCTTTGTCCTTGATTACCTGAGTCATGTATGCATAATGCTTTGCAATGAAATTATCATATGTTAACCTTTGTACTGGATATCTTACTCTTGAAGACCTTCTTTCACTTCCTTTTGGTGTGGTTTCCATCTTCTTTCTTTGTTTTGCCACTCCTGGAGTTTGAATTTCTTCTATCTCTTCATCTTCCAACATGCTCTCGTCCACATAGCTTCCTTCTTCAACTAAAATCTTCTCTTTGCCTTTGACTTTGCTTTCTTCAGAGCTGGTCTCTCTTTCCCTAAGCCTTCCACTCCATGGTGAGGGTGTCCTTGTGTTGCATGAGTTGCTTGGACCACTTAAATCCATGCTTTCTTGAACTCTATCATCATTCTTCAAATTTGTCTCACCTATGTCTTCAACTGCAATGGACTCGTTCATGCATACCAAGGAGAGTTCTTTTACCTATGATCATTTACCGTATTTTTTTGAGAGAGTTTTGATGGTTCATTTAATGTTGTAAAAGCCTAGGGCTTTACACATGTAAAAGTAGAAAGAGAGATCCCAAATTCCACAAATTTGTGGTTGTTGAGTTGCATTCTTTCAATCAATCAATCACCTAAAAGAATATCAAACTAGATCTTCACTTTTCTTAGATTGTAGGAAAGTGAATTGATTCCTTCCAACAACTCTTACCGCCTTCATTTGAATTCAAAATCCACTTGTAGAAGTCATGGATTGCTTCTAGAGTCTATATAAAGAATTCAAAACACTTGTACAATACATGGAAGCAATATACATACACTTGTGACCATCATTGTCTTGCTCCGTCATTTCTCTGCATCATCTTCTTCACCAACAATAATCTTACAGAGGTTTTTGCTCTCTCATAGAGCTCCAAATTGAATGAGATGGCTCATTGGAAAGGTATTAGTGCTTAGTTTGTGCCTATACAGTTTCATAGCATTTGGTTTAGTAGATTGGGAGGAATCTCAGGTCAATCTCTATGTATTCTTAAAAAAAGGAAGTACCACCATTGAGTGTTTGATTCATTCTTATAGCATATTTTTCTTATTCCTTATACTTTTGTGCATTATATACACTCAAGTCTATGTGTATCAATCCCGTAAAAGGATTTTTTCTAATTGTAATCATGCTGGTTGCTATAAGCATTTGAAGTTCATTGCCTCTTCCAAAGATAGTAAGTTTTTGAGCTAATCGATGTGCAAACCTATCTGTTTTGTATTGACTCTTTCTCCTTGATGCTCCAAAGTACATAGTGAATCTTATTGCACTTATCACATGCCTATAAGGTCTATTTGAATCTCTATAAGCTCAAGGGCTGGTCTTTTGCGGGTTGACTGAACCAAACTTCGTTGCTTCGCAACTCACTTTTCTACCTCCTACAAGCTTCTCCAAGTTGTTTCAATACACACATACACATAATAAATACATACACATTTAGAAACATGCATACACATACATATACATACATACCCACATATGTACACTTACACACACATATATTTGCATACATACACATATGCATACACATACACACACATACATAATAAATACATGCACATAAACACAAATACACATGCATACACACACATAGATAAAACACAAACGTACACATAAACTTTTACCGTTAGTGTCCATGTGAAATGCCAAATGTCTAGTGGACACTTCTTTTTATATGTTCTTTAATAAAACATATAGTGACCTGGTCAGTCACGGACTGTAAGTTCGACTGCATTTGTAAGACCTAAGAAGTCTGTCTTCATGCTCCCTGTATACTGTGTTTTCTGCACATTTTGCGGCCTCTGTGCGGAGTATTGTGTGCGGCCTCAGGAGCTCGATTTTCTAGTCCGAGCATATCATCGTGGAGCTCTCAAGAAGGAGAGCGCACTGTGGTCCATCGCCATCAAAATACTTCACTGGTATCAGAGCAGTTTGAGGCAAAAGCTTTGTTCCTTTTGTGCGAGCGAAGCGAGCCACCCCCCAAGCTTTCTCCAAGGCTTACGACTAAGGTGGTGACCAAGGCATAGACCTTGATACCTTGTCATCCGAGTCACCGAAGTCACCGTTGGCACCATTGGCTGTGTGCAAGGGAGGACCTCAACGATCAAGGAATATAGATGTTCCCGGTACTTCCCGGGAGGTCACCCATCCCAGTACTATTCCCCCCCAGAGCTCGCTTAACCGTGACAATCTCTTTCCATTAAGCTACACTCTTGTGGTGTCTAAAGAAGGGGAAAGACTAAGGTTGAAATTACCTTGAATATGTTTTGGTCCCTCAAAGCTTCATCCTTTGCTTTCAAAGCGTATTTTTGAAGTATTTTTGGGGTGTCTTTTGGAGCCATTTTGAAGTACTTGTGCACATAGTTCTCTTCACACAGGTCCAAGAACATCAAGAAGAGTGTTCTTTGTACTTCTCCGACAATAAATATCAACCTTTGGGGCTGTTTTCAGCCACATTCATAAAACTATAGATTTCTTGAAAGGTTTCAGTTTTGGTGGGAGCAGCTGTTGCAAAATTTATGCAAGTTTTTTAAGCCTAAAACATCAGAGTTGACAGACACTTGCAGGTGTTATTGGCTAGTTTTTTGGCTGTGTATTCAGCCCTTTAGTATCATTTTATTGGATATATTGAGCACATACACACCATGTAGGCTTCTGTGGATACCGCTTATGTACGTCCATGTGGTCATTGATATACCTGTTATTTTCTTTACATAAAGCCTTTTACGTTTGATAAAGAGGGTTGTGGTGAGGTTTTCTTAACTAGGAGACACCCAGATGTCGGGGTCTCTTCGGTGATGCAGGTGGAAGACTTACCCAACCTCGCCATAGGAGATATATGATAATTGTTCATAGGTGCTCGATAAGCCTAATTGGCTTCTGTTGGGTAACTGGTTATATGTAGTGGAGTCAGTGATTCACTATGCAGGAAAACATGTTAGTACTTGCAGTTTTATGATATTTTGACACTGCTCATATGCTCATTTTGCAGAAGATACTCTGGCAAAATTTTTCCAAATTTTTGGTTTAGTCAACTATACAGTGGTCGATTTACTCCTTGATACACTTATTCATTGGTGTTCAGACTCTTCTAGCTCCATAATCATTCTATTCAATTCTCTACCATCATGGCATCAGAGGTCTCAGACACATCCGGTGGATCAGGGCCTAGTGCTATTGTTCCGAGGAGGAGCTATAACTTGCAGGGCAAAGACCATTTTCAGATCTTAAAATTTGATGGCACAAACTTTGCTCTATGAAAGAATCAGATTAAAGATGTGCTAATTCAAAGGAGGCAATGGAAGCCAGTAAATTGGATTTCAAAGAAGCCTAGTGACATGGATTTCAAAGAAGCCTGGTGACATGGATGAAGATGATTGGGATGAGTTAGATGAAATGGCCACGTCTACCATTCACTTGCATCTGGCAAATAATGTTTACTTTACAATATTAGAGTGTGAAAGTGCAGAGGAGCTTTGGAAGAAGTTATGCAATACATATGAAAAAGAGACGACATCAAAGGTGTATCTGATGAGAAAATTATACGACCTTCACATGAAGGACACAGATAGTGTTGCTGCTCATCTAAATGAGTTTGATGCTATATTCTCCCAGTTACAGGATAGAAAATGGATATGGATAATGAGATGAAAGCAGTATTGTTGTTATGCACCCTACCATCATCATGGGATACGTTCTGCACAGCTATTAGCAATAGTGCACCTGGTGGTAAACTCGTCTATGATGACATATGTGGAGCACTCTTGAGTGAGGAGATTCGTAGAAAATATATAGTTGGGACTCAGAGTGGAGATGCATATAATGTTCGTGATTCTTACCAAGGAAAGAATCAGCAACGTGGTAGGAGCAAGAACAAGGAAAAGAATTATCAACGGAATAAGAGTAGAAGTAAATCAAGGAAGAGGGATATGGAATGCCATTATTGTCATAAGAAAGGACATATGAAGAAAGACTGTTATGCATTAAAGAATGCTAAAGGTAAATGACAGAATGTTGATGGGCATGTTAAACAGTTACATGCACCATCTACTTCGACTGTGAAGATTGAAGAAATTAATGCTATTTCTGATGATGCTGATGTGCTGACACTTGATAGTACTATGCCAACTGAGGCACTTATGGCTGATTCTCTTTCCCACACCTGGCTGCTAGATTCTGGTGCTTCTTTCCATGTGACACCACACAGAGAATGGTTCTCTAATTATGCAGCAAAGTCTCTTGGTATCGTGAGACTTGGTGATTCTTACCAGTGTGACGTTGTGGGGATTGGAGATGTGGTTGTGCAGTTCATTGATGGTTCAAAATTTACTATGCATAATGTATGCCATGTACCTCAGTTATCACGTAGTTTGATGTCAGTTGGTCAACTTGATGACCTTGGTTACAAGGTAGTCTTCTATGATCAGTCCTTTCGTATATCAAAGGGCAATATGGTTATTGCAAAAGGAACCAAAGTTGGCTCACTTTATCCTTTATTTGTATCACAGAAAGAACACTTGTTAGCTGTTATTAAACAACCTATGGCTTGTATTTGGCATGGTCGTTTGGGCCATATATCTCGTAGTGGAATGGAAAATCTTTCTCATTTTGGCTACTTGCCTGTGTTATCTTTCTCTGATTTTTCATGTTGTGAGCATTGTCAATATGGAAAGCAAACAAAAAATGTGCATAGAACGCACATTGACTCTTCAATTCAGCCTTTAGATCTCATCCATACAGATGTGTGTGGTCCTATGCCCACTAGGTCCTTAGGTGGTTCTCTTTACTTTGTCACTTTCATAGATGATGCTACTAGAAAAGTCTGGGTATATCCTATCAAATCGAAGGATGAGGTATTCCCTACTTTCAGAAAATGGCTTGCTTCAGTTGAGACTGAAAAAGGAACTAAGCTTAAGGCTTTACGTTCAGATAATGGGGGTGAGTATACCTCACATGAATTCAGCCTTTTTGTCAGTCTAGAGGGATTTGTAGAGTGTTTACAGCTCCTTATACCCCAATACAAAATGGTGTAGCTGAGAGGATGAATAGAACTATTCTAGATAGAGTAGTCTCTATGTTGCATCATGCAAACCTCTCACAAGGCTTTTGGGCAGAAGCAGTATTGACTGCAGTTCATGTGATTAACCTTTCACCTAGTACTGCCAAATGTCTGAAAGTGGCACAAGAGCTATGGGCAGGGAAGCCACCATATTATGATCATCTTCGAGTTTTTGGGTGTGAAGCATATGTTCATATACCCAAGAATCTTAGACAAAATTTGGACCATAAGTCAAAGAAATGCATTTTTCTAAGATATGGTCGAGAAGGACAATTTGGATATCGCTTATGGGATCTTGAAACATGGACAGTGATCAGAAGTAGTGATGCCATTTTCAATGAGTCTAAGATGCATAAACAACCCATTAAGGAGGTTGAAGTGAGAAGAGTGGTGTTTGAGGATACTAGTCCTTCGGTTAGCATGCATAAACATGTTGCACATAGGGATGTTCAAGAGAGTGTCCATTCAAATCAGTTTACACATGTTCCTGTTCAGCAACCATTGAGATGTTCTGCACGTGTCTCACATCCACCTGATAGATATGTTCTAGGTTTACATTTTGTTATGCTAATAGATGCGGATGAGCCTTCTTGCTACAAAGAGGCTATGCAAACAGAGGATCATGTCAAGTGGGAGCGTGCCATGAAGAGTGAGTTGGATTCTATTCACAAGAATGGTACTTGGGATTTAGTACCTTTGCGAAATGGAAGGAAAACTTTACCATGTAAATGGGTATATACGCTGAAATTCACATCAGATAGTGCTTCTCCAAAGTATAAAGCACGACTTGTTGCAAAGGTTTTAAGCAACAACATGGTGTTGATTTTGAGGAAATCTTCTCTCCAGTGGTCAAGATGACTACCTTGTGCATGTTGCTTGGATTCGTTGCAACGGAGGACTTAGAGTTAGTCCAAATGGATGTGAAAACTGCTTTCTTGCATGGAGATCTTACATAAGAGATCTATATGGAACAACCAGAGGGTTATGTAGCTCTTGGCAAGAAAATTCTAGTTTGTAAGCTCAAGAAGAGCTTGTATGGACTCAAACAGTCCCCTAGACAATGGTACCAAAATTTTGATGATTTTATGAAGTCTCAAGGCTATTCTCGAAGCAATGAGGATCATTGTCTCTACACAAAGAGATGCTCAGATGGCAGCTTGATATGTTTGATACTTTATGTCAATGATATGTTGATTGTTGGGAAGTCCTCTTATGACTTGTCAATTCTCAAAAAGAAGTTAAGTCAGACATTTGATACGAAGGATTTGGGGGATGCCAAACATATTCTTGGCATGCACATTACTCGTGATAGGAGTAAAAGATGCATATACTTGTCTCAAAGTGAGTATATATCCAAACTACTTCATAGGTTCAATATGCAGGGTGGAAAGGCATTGAGTACACCTTTACCCACATATGTGAAATTGAGCAAGGATGATTGCCCCAAATTAGATGAGGAAAAGGAATTCATGACCAAAATTCCCTATCAGTCTGCTGTTGGTAGTCTCATGTACGCTATGATAGCTACGAGACCAGACATTGCATTTGCAGTGGGAGTTCCGAGCAGATATATGTCTAATCCTTGCAAGAAACATTGGGAAGCGGTCAAGATGATTTTAATATATCTGAGTGGCACTAAGGACAAGTGTCTATGCTTAGGTAGAGGGAAAGCATCCATTATTGGTTACACAGATTCTGCTATGCTGGTTGTGTAGACAATCGTAAGTCTACATCAGGGTACATTTTCCATTTTGCTGGAGGTGCTATCTCTTGGAGATCTCGTCTTCAAGAATGTACAATTGTTTCCACCATAGAAGCAGATTATGTTGCAGCAAGTGAGGCATGTAAGGAAGCATTGTGGCTTTCTCATCTTGCTTGTGATATGGGTTTACCTCAGCATGTGCCTCGCTTGCTCAGTGATAGTCAGAGTGCCATTGCTTTGGCTAAGAATCTGGTCTATCATGCAAAGACCAAGCACATTGAGGTGAGGTATCACTTCATTGAAGATTGCTTAGCCACTGAGTGCATTATTCTTGAGAAGGTTCACACGCGAGATAATGCTGCAGATGCTTTGACTAAAGGTCTACCACATGATAGCTTTCGACACTGTTGTCACTTGATGGGGGTTACTTGATTCTTGATCTTACACAGTCACTTGTATATTGTGTAACATGCCCATCAGGTGGGAGGTATAGTTTGTATACTTACACTCAGGTATTCTTTATCATTCTTTATTTTTCTCCCATAGTTACTTTGTCCATGTTGGCCTTTAGTGGGAGATTGTTACCGTTAGTGTCCATGTGAAAGGCCAAATGGCCACTGGACACTTCTTTGTATATGTTCTTTAAAAAAACATATAGTGGTCTAGTTAGTCACGGACTGTAAGTTTGATCGCATTTGTAAGACCTAAGAAGTCTGTCTTCGTGCTCGCTGTGCACTGTGTTTTCTGCATATTCTGTAGCCTTTGTGCGGAGTACTGCGTGCGACCTTAGGAGCTCGATTTTCTACTCCGAGCGTATCGTCGTGGAGCTCTCGACAAGGAGAGCGCAATGTGGTGCACCGCCATCGAAATACTTCATAAACATATGTACACACACATATACATACACACATCATACATTATGATTTTGTATGTGTATTTATATGTCAGAATGTGCATCTGTATATATGTGAATATGTGTGATATGTGTGATATGTGTAAATGTGTACATGTGAATGTGTATGTATGTAAATACTCAGATAGTACCTTTGTTTGCTACACAATCAGATTTCGATCAATCAGAGGGAAATCCACCACCCTCTCCTAATCGTGCAAGGAATATTGATTGTAAGTATATCAAACTTTTAATTCTAATATTTGATATATAAATACATGACCGATATACATTTTTTATTGTATATTATAATTAGATTTTGATCAATCAGAGTGTACTCCACCTCCTACCCATGCAATGACTTCACATGTGTTGCCCAATAGAAATTATGATGATTTTTACTATCAAGAGCATATTATATATTGGTGTAATTTTTGCTATGGCATGTATCAAAGTGCATAATCTACCTCATGTAATTTATTGAACATGAGGTAGATTATGGTAGCGTGCACCTCCACCTGATCAATGTGATAATGCTTGGTGTTGACATTATGACATCACAACTCATATTTATCAAACCAAGGAGCATCTCAAAAGACCCAAATGTCACATAGAAGCATTCAACAGATGCAATGGCTTTGTTAGCATGAGATTAACAACATACTATGTGTAGAATTAAGATGAAAGCATCATTAATGGCACACACAAGCTTAAACACATGCATAATCACATCGTTAATCAAAAGCTAACATGTCCCAAGCATGAGGCAAGAAAGGAGCAAGTACACAAGCATGTCATGAGGACAACAAGAGCTCTCCATGCATTCCAGAAACTAGCATGATCTCATTATCTCCAAAAAATGCTTCGCAAAATGAGAGATAGTGACCTCTTTATATACGAAATGGGAAAAATCCATGCTATGTGGGATTTCTCAACTAAAAGGAGAGTGAATCTCACTTATTCACTAGTGTGTTACTCACACACACCTATACAAGAGTGCTTATTAGAATAATTTAAAAGTATAAAAAGGTACAAATGATGATGAATAAGAGTGGATCCAAGAAATATATGTTGTTAATACCCCCCCCTCCTTGACTTTGTCATCCTCAACAAAGCCTTTGCAAGTGTGGAGCTTTTTGTGGAAGAGCATGTAGAAGCTCCTTTGAGTGCATGATTCTTTGTTGTTGGAGTGCATTGCTTTGTTGCTTTTCTTCATCTTGCATGTCTCTAGATTCGGTCACCTTTTATCTTTAGTTTGTTGCCTCCTGTAGGTGAGAAGAATGTGCTAGAATGCTTTTCCTTTTTCTTTTTTTGTCTTTTCTTTTCTTTTTTTCAATAATAATAATTACAATAGGAATGTAAAGATGAAATATGGATTATCTATGAGGATATAATGATGGAATGTAGATGATAGATACAAATAGATGAAAATAATTCATCTCTTCTTAGTTTGTGTGCATGAGTGGGGACTAAGGGTGCATGGGTGGATACTATGATGAGATCCTATCTTATGCACACAAAAAACAATGGTGCAAAAAGAATGGATTTTGGGCAAAGTGCTCAAGGGTAAGGTGATGATGAGGCTTTCTCCAATTGTCCAACTCCAAGAATCTTCTCTTTTTCACCAACCATTGCAATGGATGATAGCTTTGTCCACCAACCTAAAAAGAGAAAAATGAAAAGCAATTTTTTATAATGTATGTACATGTGCCCTCTTTGTGCCTAGTTTAAACTTAAGGTGCCTAATGCTAGGCCTTTGGATGAGGCCCTATTTGTGTGCATACTTGATGTGCATCTTGAACATATGTTGTGCATTGGGCATGGTTGAATTGGACACCCATGATGCTGCACAAAGAGGTTTTAGGCTGCCAATATGTCTTTGCTTTGCTGATCCTAACCTTGAAGTTGTTCTTAGGATCTTTTTTAGGTTTTGACTTTATTAGCTTATATCCTTTGGTTGGAAGTGGTTGTGCTTTAAGATAAGGCATGATGGGTCTAGACCACGGCTTATGGGTGGATTGATTTTGTACAAGGGATTTCTTTGGTACCCATATCATAGTGCAACTTGGTTGGGCTCTAAGTAATTGCTTGGCCATCCAAATTTGCTTGACATTACAAGAGAAATGGGTTTTCTTCTTCTATATGTAAGGGTCTTTTGGGCCTTTTATGTGATTCTGTACGGAAAACTCATCCTTGCATGGGGAATTCTACATCTGTTGATCTTCTATACATACGACATTGTTATGCAATGGGTCACTTAGATATGTGGTTTTGGATTGATCTAGAGATTCATCAATACATTCTTCCTTTTTATACGTAGAATCTCTAGATGTACAAATGGGGAATGGATCTTCATGACTGAACATAGAAGCCACATTATCTTCCATAGTAGTGATACAAAGTAATTGCTTATCTCCTTGTTGATTATCAAAGTGTAGACCATCCTTGCTCATGGATTCATGAGAAGATTTCAATCTTAGAGGAAGGGAGGGCCCCTCCACAGCTTTCAAGCATTTGAAGTCCTCCTTTGCTCCATTCTCTAAAGAATCTTGTGAATCAAGCAAATCAAAGTGAGTTGAGCAATTTTCATTTACTTCAATATGCGGATCATTAGGGATGCTTCTTTCACTTGTTTAGGAGAGTTTATGTGGATGATATGGACAATCAACAAACAAATGCTCATACCCACATTGGCTACAATGAGGATGCATATTAGGATCATCAAATACATCATGAGTAGGAAGGATTTTTCATGAATGCATTCTCTTTCCTCTTCCCTATATTTCATGACCCATATGGAACCTAACATGACATCTTCATTCATACAATCCAAAACATAGAACATTTCCCTAGAGCATACTTTGTTTACAACCACACTTGTTTCAATCATGCCCAAACAATGCAAAAAATTCACAATTTGTAGAAAGAATCTGTTCATTAAGAAAGGGCATCACTTCAATACTTACAAAATTCCATTCATATGTTAGGTTAATTGTGACATAAAACATTCGAGAACAATTTCCGAATTGAGCAGTCACAAATATAAGCTACGATCTCTCAACTTCAATTTCAAGTGATTTGTGTTTAGATGAGGTTGTTATTTTTTATTCTTGATAAATTTCCAAGTTTTCTATTTCCTCCACCCTTTGTTTTCTTCTTTTCCCCTTTCGTTCTCTTTTAGTTTTCTTTTTTCCCATCTTAGCTGAAGCAAATTTTTGAATTTTTGAAAGATTTTAGATTTTGTTTTGGTTTTTGTATGTTTTTTGAATATTTTTGAGATGTGTAAAGAAAATCCTAATGGGGTTTTCCTAGTAAGAAAAAAGAAGAGTATTTACATTATAATATACAAATTTGGAGAGAGAAACTTTTGAAACAAGAAATTTGCATCTTATGAATATCATAGAACCCATTGAGCTCTCAAAGTAAAGTCCATGCACATGACACTAACATGAAGTGCAAGTTATGGGTTTTGAATATTTTTACAAAATGTCCCTTTAGCATATTTCATGATAACATCCAAATTCTTTTATAACTTGCCATCAAAACCTAAGGTTGTTTGAAATTATCACAACAATCATCTCAATAGTGCAAGGGCACCATGTTATGGGGAATGAGATAAAAAAATAAATAACTAAAAAGATAAGATATATCCATGAGTCTAAAATAGCACAAACTCACACATGCATGTTTCGAAGTTACCTTGGAGCATATATGCAACAATCGAATCTAGTTAGAGTGCATGCACCTTTGTGGAGATGATACACCTTCCTCTTCTTGTTCTTCAAAGGACACCCCAACAAGTAAGCATTGAATTCATAAGCATAACATCGGTCAAGAAAAGTGTCACTTACATCACGGTCATTTGGAAACACACACACACACAAAAGGTTAATATGTTCATACAAAAGAAACACCCCAATTTTATACTTCACTTTCATCCTACACCGTTTCATAATAACGAGAGAGTGATGCCTCCCAATGTGGATGCTTCACAAATTATAAGTTGATTCATTACTCATTATGAAAGTTGGGATTTATTGTAGATTTTTATGTTCGATGATTGCAAGTGAACAAAGTGATCATTTCATTTTTGGTTCACAAGTGCTAAGTACTTAGCATGGTGCAATCAATACATGGTAGCAATGGAAAAAATTTAACTCCATACCTACTTAATGTAGTGCAAAGTCACCCACAAAAACCACAAATTTTTTTCAAAATTAAGAAAAACACAACATCATTGCTAGGGGAATCGTTCCAAAAGAGGATCACTCCAAAAAAGGGTTTTGTAAGACCTATCCATCTTCTAAAATCTCCAAGAAGAATCAACAAAGATAATAAATGAACCCCTACTTTTTCTTTCATTTTTTTGTAAAAAGATATTTATAAAGTTACTGTATTCATATTGATTCTATCGATGATTGTGTGGCTATCTTATGTTTTGTTGTCATTCTTCTCTCCCCAAATGAGCCCTGACTCCTCTTTGTCAGTACTAGGTATGCAGTCTGATACAGGAAGTTCACGAAGCTAACAAAACACACCCTTCATATTGATGGCCCATACCTGCTATCTACTTCATAATTTGTTGACCTCACCACTTGGTTGATGAACAAACGAGAGAACCATACTCGCATGCCCCTTCTCCCCTCCACTCAAACCACATTATCAGTTACCAACTGAAATATCACCACAATTTCTGATATAGTGCTCCACACAATCTCCTCCTTCCCATTTGAGGACATTGTAACAAGAAATCAGGTGTTTGCTGGGCATCAAGAAGAGTACATCTTCCTCAACAAAAGGCACCCATGATCGCGTCATTTGACCTCTCTTGGTAGCTCAAAATTTCACAGATGTGTACTTTTCCCTATCTTGTGTAGTGATTGAAGGACTCCTTCATTGCTTCATCCTTGTTACAAAGGTCCTCAAAGCTCTGGAACTGGATACCTTTGGCCTGAGCAAATCCTTTGAGCCCCTTTCTGATGGAACTACTAGTGAAATAGCATATTTATGGAAAGGATATGCATGCATCATTATATTATCCACATATGGATTGACAATGAGAGCAATCTCGACCTTTCCAAGGGATACATATTCACCATGCTAAAGCTTCACAATATCCTTTTTCTGATCAATGATCTCTAAGCAACCATCTGGATGGAACTCACCTATATCACCAATATAGAACCACCTCATACCAATGTCATCCATCTTGTAGACCAACTATTTTTGCTGGTTCCTTAAGATATGTGGGAGTCATAGTAGGACCACCAATCACTATTTCACCTATGGGCATTGGATTGTCTGTTATTCGGTAGCCTCTTTCCTCCTAATCAATTAGCTCCACATAGCAACTAGGTATTAGTGGACTGACATGACCAACTATTAAGACATCCCATTCGAAAAAAGTTGCTCCAACACATGTCTCTGTCAAACCATACCTTTGACCAATTGGGATCCCTATGCAATCATTGATAAATCTTTGTGTATCATATCACCTGAGAGTGGAGCACCACTAGAAAGAATTCCATGAACATGTACACCAAGTACAACTTTGCTTTTCTTAAAGACAAGGACATCCCACAAAAAGCCTCTCAAGGCCTCCAAGCACCAAACCCACTTCTGAGCACACCCTAATGAATGTAGAATAATGAGAATGAGATGCCAAGAGCAGAGTGATATTGTTTGTAGCTTAGTCAGAACCAAGAAGGCAAATAATAGAGAGATAAGATAGAAGAATGCTCTTCATCTTGTAATGTGTCTTGCTCTTACACATCCACTGAGAACGAGTATGGGTGGCTCTTCTGTTTCACATAAACATAGAATTGGTCCAATGCACATAGGATGCTATTACTACACTCTCTAAGAGAGGATTTAGAATCTGGTAAGGAATTATTGTTTCACCAAAACATGTTGAGACTTCAAGCACTAGGGGAGTTCCATGCATATGCACAAATATCTTGCTTACAACATTGAATATCCTTGGAGTAGCTCAAAGTGAGCACAAAAATGCAGGCTACTACAACATGTGTCACTCTTTTTGTTTATCTCCTCCCCCCTCCACACTTCCAAGCTCCAACTCACAACAACATGTTCGTGATAATCCATCAATAGTATCTTGTGTGCTAACACTAAGACAGACAATGCTGAGGGAATATATCTACTCCATATGTAGATATCAATCTAAGTTTTGCTCAAGCATCTTCAATTTTCCCTACCTTAATCTAGAAGATCAGACATAAGCTCGTGCATCTGAGCAGCGAATAGGTGGCATTCGAGCTTGGAAACATTCCTTTTAGCATAATCACTAATTTTTGATGATTTTGTTATGCTACTTTGCCTTTGCCTTTCTACTTACCTTTGCCTTTTGGAACATTCTTGTTGAAAGTTTTTCAAGCTCAAGAGTGTGGGAGCATGCCCCAAATTGAACCTTCCACATCATCCACAATCAAAGGAGGCTGATTTCCACGAGTTGAAGGCATCTAATTATGCCCATAATGGAAAGAAGTTGATTAGAGAAGATTTAGCTCACCTCTTGATGTGATTGGACCTCACTTTTGACATGTATATGCTTTTGATTGGTTAAAGAGGTTAGTATGTGGTCTTGAAAACCTCTAATGAGTTGTATTATGACTTAGAGTCGTGGAAATACGTGCCCAAGCTGCCCCTCTGCTTAAGCACACCCCCTACTAGCTGTTCTCTGCATATTTTGCAGAAATTTCACTTTTACACACTCTATCTATCTAGATGTTTTTGGCAGACCCCCCGGTCTTGTAATTGTTGTTTCTCCTTCATCCGCAATCTATTTGCAATGATTTTTGTCTTGTTGGAAAGCTTATAAGTTCTACTTTGTCTAGTATAAGTCTCAGGTTCAGTGCCTGCACATGTGCAGAGAAATGTCCAGAACAATGTCTGTCTAGTTAGCTCATACTCTATGAAGAGATCAAGTTATGTGTTTTGTTGCAGCTGGTTGAGGAATCATTCAGTATCCAAATGGAGTGATTTTACTCTCATTTGAAAGCTCTTAAAGTCTAGTTTATGCCTGCAAAATTTCATTTTCATTCTCTGCATATACTCAGAGAAACTCAGAAAATACAGAACCTATGTCTGAAAAATTTCAGGATCCTAGGAGGGTTCATTTGCTTTTGTTGTGCACATAGGAGTGTTTATCCTTCAACAGTGGTATCAGAGCTATAAGTGGAGTATCAAAGAGAGAAGAAGGAGCTACTGAAGTGAAGTAAAGACTTCATCAAAGTTTGAAGGAAGGAAGCAAAGAACGGGCACGTCAACAACAAGGGTAAGCAAATACATCATCAAATCAAAGACAAAGCTTCATCAAGGGGAGTAGCTCTATTTTTTGAGGTAAAAGCCATCCTTTTCAACTTCATTGCATCAAGGGTAAGGTTCAAAAGATTTAGGAGGCACCATGGCTGATATCAATGCTCAGATTGAGAAGCTCGAGAAAGGAAACTACCAACCATGGCGATTTAGAATAAGCAATTTTTTGATGGGGAAAGGTTTGTGGGGACTTGTGAGTGGCGGAGAGCCAAAACCCTACATAGATGAGATAAATCCAACCAATGACCAGAGAAGAGCAGTAAGAGAGTGGGATGAAAGGGACAAAAGGGTCATTTTCATTTTATCTCAGCATATTAGCAACTCTATGGTAGGGCATTTTCAAGATTTGGATACATCGAAGAAGGTGTGGGAGTGCTTGGAGAGATTGTATTCAACCTCCACAAAAGATAGAAAAATTCAGCTCAAGAATGAGCTAAATAATCTTACGAAAAGCCCCTCTCAAGGTGCTAATGATTACATATTAAAGGTTAAAGAGCTTGCAGATGCACTAGGGTCAATCGGTTGTGCCCTAGATGATGACGATCTTGTCGCCCACACCCTAAATGGACTTAGGGATGATG
This sequence comes from Ceratopteris richardii, assembly GCA_020310875.1. Lineage (NCBI taxonomy): Eukaryota > Viridiplantae > Streptophyta > Polypodiopsida > Polypodiales > Pteridaceae > Ceratopteris > Ceratopteris richardii. The sequence continues at coordinate 30,809,076 of CM035437.1, read as the reverse complement.
AAAAATGGAGGGCTTTCACAACTTCAGTGTATGTAAGGGACTCTCTTCCTGATTTTGATCAACTAATCACTCTCATGGTGACAGAGGAGATGAACCTTGGTGGTCATAATGCCAAGGATAGCCAAGGGCAATTGTTGTATGCAGGTAGAGGAAGAGGAAGACACAACCGAGGTGCTACAAGAGGAAGAGGAAGATATCAAAGCAACCAAGGAGGTCAAGGACAACAAGAAAATGCAGGTCAAAGAGGTGGAAGAGCCACAAATAGAGGAAGAGGTGCAAGATTTGGTGGAAGAGGACAAGCCACTTCAAATGGATGCTTTGTATGCGGTAAGCCCGGTCATTTTGCAAATGAATGCTATCATAGAGCTCAAAGACAAGGGAATCAAAGCAACAACAACAATTATAGAGGGCAAGGTAATTATGCAAACACATCATCCAGCCAAGGGAATGATTATTTACTTGCCATGAGGTATGGTGAAGATACAACTCAAGCTAGTGAAGATGTATGGTATGTAGACAGTGGATGTAGCAATCATATGTCATGTCGAAAGGATTTTTTTAGTAATTTGCAGGTCCCAAAGCATCAAGGGCATGTGGAAACAGGTGATAACTCACAGCATATCATTCAACATGTGGGAGATATCAGTTTGGAAGGAAATCAAAGAGCAAAGTGCTTATCAGAGGTATTACATGTCCCTACTATTACCAAAAACTTGATTTCGGTAGGCCAAATGGTAGAAAAAGGCTATCAAGTTAGGTTCAATGAAAGAGGATGTTTTGTTGAGGATCCAAGGGCAGGTTTCAAGCTCATAGCAAAAGGAAAAAAGCAAGGGAGAATGTTCACAATGGACATAAATCAGCCACACCATTCAATGTATGTCACATATGGAGACAAGAGGATAGCAGATTTGGATCTATGGCATAAACGAATAGGTCACATCAACCTACAAAAGCTCAAGGACATGCAAAGGAGGAGCTTGGTAAGAGGCCTACCAAATTTTACATCTAAAATGTTGCATGAAATTTGTGTAGCTTGCCAACAAGGAAAACAATCAAGGCTGCCCTTCAAGAAGAGTACCTATTTAAGTGCAAATGTTTTAGACCTCATTCACACGGATGTTTGGGGTCCAACAAGAGAAGCATCCCTTGCTGGAAATAGGCATTTTGTAACCTTCATTGATGACTTTTCATGAAAAGTGTGGTTGTATTGTATTAAAAACAAATCAGATGTGTTCCACTACTTCAAGAAATTCAAAGCACAAGTGGAGAAGGAATCTGGCAAGTTTATCAAAACTTTGAGATCCGATGGAGGGGGAGAGTACTTCTCCCATGAATTTTTTGAATTTTTGTAGGTCAATGGCATCAAAAGACAATTTACATGCAATTATACCCCTCAACAAAATGGGGTAGTGTTGGAAGCAGCCAGAGGCACAGACGACGCGGAAGCATGTAACGACAGAGCAGGGAGCCAGTCGGATCAATTTCTCAAACAAATATGTTTTTTATCACTTTTCAAAACATTCAACAGTGATTTTTATCACTAATTGTAACATATGTAACATAGAAAACCCCATTTTGTAATCCATAGCTCCATTTTGTGCAAGCCGAGGAGTCCTCGAGCTTGAGGAGCTTAGGTAGAATGCGCGTACCAATTTTCGTTATTTTTAGATACCGTTTACCCTTCCAAATAGCATCTAGGACCTAATTTTTAACTATGCCGGTCACTAGATGTGAAACCAATCAAAACTAGTCTAGAAACTATAAAAAGAGCTAGAGAGCTCATTTTTGAGGATGGTTAGTGTTGGTGAGTGTGAGCTTAGAGCTATTTTGAGCTTGTAATAGTGTTCTTGAGTAATAGAGCTAATTTCCCACCTTCCATTGTGTCTTGCTTGTCTCTTCGTAGTGTGTGTGTATGTGTGTGCATTTCTATGCTTCTCACCTTCACTCTCACTTCATCTCACATTCACGATCTTCATATCACTCCTATCTCTTCCGCGGATTGACATTAAGGAGGTGAAGCTTCTTAACGTGGTTCTCACCATTGTGCTAGAGCAACACCAAATTTGGCGCCGTTGTCGGGGATCGAGTCTATGACGAATGTGTGATGGTAAGAGTATAGCAAGAAGTGGTGTTGGAAGGTAAAAATTCCAGTTTTTGTTGTTGTTTTTACTTAGTTTTTGTTGTTTTTCACCTCCCCCACACTCCATCTTCATCACCGCATCATCATCTTCATCTCCAAAAAAATCAGAAAATTCACCATATCCACCCATTCTCCTCATTCCCCCTCATTTGTGCATGCGAGAGAGCGAGAGAGAGCTTTTGTGCTTGTGTGTGCTTTTGCTTTCTTGAGTTTTCTTGCAGGAACAGTACTCCAGTGCATCAGGAAGGCTGCAAAAAGGTAAGAAAATCACCTTCTGTCAGAAATTTCCGAGTGTGTCAGACCATCGCGATGGTCTGCAAACTTCGGAATTTGAGGTAAGCGACCACACAGGCGTGTAGGCGACCCTTGCGCATCTACGAATCCACAGACGCATTTCAGAAATTCTCTGTTTGGTGGACCATCGCGACGGTCTCAAACCATCGCGATTGTGTCACACCATCGCGATTGGCTCACGCCATCGCGACGGCTCGGTCGGACCATCGCGACGGTCTCACGCCATCGCGACGGTTCATTTGGACCATCGCGACGGCTCGCGGACCATCGCGACTGTCCGATTGACCCCACACCATCACGATTGGCTCACGCCATCGCGCCGACGGTGCCACATGGCAGTTGAACCATCGCGACGGCTCGCACCCTTGCACCATCGCGACAACCCGAAATTTTGGACCATCGCGATTGGCTCACGCCATCGCGCCCAGACCATCGCGATTGGGTCAAGCCATCGCATCTGTGACCATCGCGACGGTTCACTTTGGACCATCGCGATTGTTCACGTTGACCGTTGACTGACGCTATCGCGATTGTCCGCCTGATCGAGCCATCGCGATTGTCCACTTTCACGCCATCGCGACGGTTCACCCTCACGCCATCGCGACGGTTCACCCTCACGCCATCGCGATTGTCCACTTTCACGCCATCGCGATTGTCCACTTTCACGCCATCGCGACGGTTCACTTTGGACCATCGCGATTGTGCACGTTGACCGTTGACTGACGCCATCGCGATTGTCCGCTTGATCGAGCCATGGCAACGGTTCACACTCACGCCATCGCGATTGTTCACTTTCACGCCATCGCGACGGTTCACCCTCACGCCATCGCAACGGTCCCAGACCATCGCGATCATCTCAGACCATCGCGATTGTGCACCCCCATCGCAAATTTTAGGGTTTCATTTTTTGGCCAATTTTGGGGCTATTTTTGGGAATTTTTTGGGTGATTAGACTCATAGGAGACCCCTTAGCTCATATTTGGAGAAAAACCTGTTTGTCAATTTTTACCCCCCCAGGGCCTGAACGGTCATAACTTTTTCATCCGAAGTCCGTTTTTTGAGCTTAATAGCTCGTTCGAAAGCTCTTTACAAGTACTATGTGACCTCAACTGTTTTTTTTTTAAGGATACGTCTATTTTTAGACAAGCTATTTTGAGGTTGACCTAGTTTGGGACTAGAAAGCCAGGGGGCAAGCATTGAAAATTTGGGCAAAAGGGAAGGGACTTAAAAGGTGTATATACTCAAGTGCTTGATCATCCAACTGTGAATTGGTCTAATATTGGATTTTTCCAGGTCTAGCAAGGGCAATCAAGGGCAACCAAGGCAAGGCAGTGAAGGGCCTAAAGCTTGGGAAGCGCGGCTTCTTGGGCATCAGAGCAACCAGAAAAGCTGACTCGAGGTTGGAAGATTACTCAACCCCCTGAGTCAATTCTTAGCTTAGGATAAACATTAGCATTGTGGATTAAAGACGATAGGAACGCCTCAAGTTCAAGAGAGTTAAATTTATCAAGTTCAAGACTAAAGTAAAGGTGTGTGACACGAAAACCTAAAGGAAAGAACATAAGTCTGACGGAACGGGAACTCAAAGTACCACAGAAAGTCGAATTCCTGACGCATACATTAGGACAAGAATCTAAAGAAATCTAAAAAGAATCAAGAAAATAATAACAAAGAATCATTGACGATCTGAGCGTGTACTGAGTGTGCAAGGAAGGAAATTAATGAACCTTAGATCGGGCAAACATATAGGAAAGTCAGACCGACGAAGCCTTAGATCATCAGAGGCAAGTGTAAGAACTACTGCATGATCGTGGGCTCAACAATTGAACACTAGTTATCCCTACGAGAGCTCAGATACTAGTGATTCAGAAATAGCATTTAGCACAGAAAAACCAGAAGGAGGGTCGAATGTAGCCTATTTAGAAAAACCAGAAGGACCCTGTAGAACACAACTAGAGTTTCTCCGAACCAACCGATTAGGTGCTCGCATCTATAAGGATGGTTTGCGAAGGCAAGTGGTGCAAATGCACAACCCCGATCAACCCATTGGATTGGAACGTCCAGTGGTGAAATTCGAGAGAGACGCGTACATAGACAAAGAAGGAACGATGTACATCTTAAGTACGCAGCCAAACAATACCAATGAGTTTGGCGTGATTCAACCAGAGACGGAAACAAAATCTCAAGGAAAAGAACCATTAGAAGAGCCTAGAACACCTAGAGGGAAATCTGTACTGACAGGAGTACTAATCCCGGAATGGATCCCTCAAGACAACAGAAGCATAGAGTTGTTTGTAAATAAAGAAACTGATGAAGCCTTTTGGAGATACAAGACCGAAATACTTAGTGAGGTAGGTATCATCACGATATACGAGTTCAAGGACCCGGATACACCTGGAAAGGTTGTATACCTGGATGAGACTTCAGAAAGAGTCTTTGTGGTACCTGACCGCGCTAAAAACACATACACATGGAGAGGTGAATTGGTATTCCCTCCATCTAGGACGAACTTGAATACAAGTCAACAAGGGGCAGGAACATCCTCAGCCCATGGAAATCAAAGAGAAAGAAATAAAGAAAGACCGGAAGTAAGCTTTAATCACCCCATAGGGAGAGATAGAACAACCACGGACACTAATAGAGCAGATAGACAAAGAGATCATGGAATACCAGGTTGTAGAGATGCTTTTCCTCTACCTATACCACGCGAACATGCAAGAATATTGAGACCCACACAGTTAGTAAAATCAATGAAGAATTACTTTGATGGGACAGGAGATCCCTATGACCATGTCGCAGAATTCAAGCAAGTACTAAGAGCATAACAAGTTGAAGACATGTTCACGCAATACAACGCATTTGGACTAACGTTAAAGAATACAGCTTTAACTTGGTTCCAACCTCTGCAACAAAGGCAATTTAGAGACATCCATCACTTTTTAGAGTCATTCATCACTGAGTTCTCTAAAAGTGGGATTAGACATGACACGTCTTCGTTGATTCATAGCTTCAAACAGACCCCTCAGGAGACAGTTAGACTGGCAGGACGTAGGTTTAGACAATATGTTGAACGATGTCCAATGCAAGAGCTACCCTCACAAGCTAAGCAAGTGTCATTGTTTTTAGATGGCTTGTTGAGCTCTAAACTACGCTCCTACGTGTACCTAAAAGAACCCAGAACGCTAGAGCAATGTGTAAGAATTTGTATAGACATTGAGGACAACTTAGGAGACGAGTTGGAACTCTCAAAGGTCTATAAGGACTCAGACTGTTCATCTCTAGCATCCACAAAATTGTCTAGCTCAATAGAAGACCTCGCAGAAAAAGTGGCCCAGAAACTAAGAGTTTCTAGCAAACCTAGGGTACTAATGAACAAGCGTTGTTACACCTGTGGTGGTGATCATATGGCAAATGTGTGTCCCAATGCAACACAACCTCAAGCCAACCCTAGTAGCCAATACTGTACAATTGAGAGAAGATACACGAATCATACGGCTCAGGACTGCCCATACAACAAACAAATCATGAGATAGAACTACCCGCAAGCATACGCACAGCCAGGTAGGTATCAAGGCCAATACAATGCTCAGCCTTATTACTATAGGCCTCCTAAGAACTACCCATACCAGGCTCAACAGAGACCTCAACCTGTCTTCGCTCAGCAGCCACCCCCACCAGCGAATGTCATCTCAGTCAAATACGCTGCTCCAGAAGAGAACCTAAGTAGGGCCTTAGTGCCTTCTTCACCTTTGATTACAGAAAGTGACCCAAACTCAAACAGTTTTGACTCCACTCATGTAGATAGTCCACCCGCATATTACACGGAGTCACCAGAACACGTAGAAACATATCATTATGATAGTCCACCAGTGGAACCTAGTTGGGAGCCCGACTATGCTAATGTGATGTACACAAACCCAAATCCACGGCCCCAAATAAGACAACAAAGACCACAGGGCCCTAGAGGACCATGCTTTAGGTGCCAAGGAGATCATTTCATAAAGGATTGTCCACATCCCCCCATAGCAGGACAATCACACTACTATAACATCCAAGGCTTTTGTGCTGATTGTGGCAAAGAGCACATAATCAAAGATTGTCCTAAAAATCCAGTTAACGCTTCGAATGTGACACCGATCAATGTGATAGGTATTGTAAATAACGCAGATGGATCCAACCCTACATACATGCCTATTCAAGCTATTACAAGAGCCCAGGCGCTCTTACAGAACCAAAAGCTTAATCAGGAGAAAGTAGCCGGAACCAGTGAAGTTGCAGAATCTAGCAGTAAAAAGACAAAATCTTGGAAAGATTCTAGAGAAAGAATTAAGAGAAAATGGAGTAAAAAGATAACTGAGTTGGAAGGAATTTTGAAGGAATCTAGAGCCAAAATCCTAGAATTGACTTCACAAGAATTGAATCAAGAGAATCCAGCTCAGAAATCAGGATCAATTTTAGCGGAACCCATACCAGAAAATCTAGACATGATGTTTCGTGCATATCAGGCTAGATTAAAAGAGGGACCTCAGGTAGCTGAAATGAGCAAAAACTACCCTCGAGCTGATCTAGAAATTGAGAGAACTAAACTTTGCATGAAGATGGTAGAATTAGCACAAGCTTTGTTCGAAGCCTCTAGATATCTTAATTGGAATAACATGGCAAAACCGGAATTACACTTTCAAGGACTAATGGAGAGGCTAGAATACTTGATAGAGAGCAAAGAGAAAGAAAATCAGCATAGGAACCCTATTGTCTCAGAGACACAGGAAAGGAATGCACCATCCCTGTCTCAAGTACCCAACACAGAAAGTCAAAACAACCTGTCTTCCATACATAGGTACTCTCATGAATTTTTGAGAGAAATACAAGAAGAGAAGTGGAGAAAGGAACAAGGAACCCATCCTCCTATTCAAGAAATAGACGACTTGCAGGAGCAATTTCCCCAAGACATCCCCTCTATTTACGATGAGGTAGAGGAGGAACAACTGAGTGAACACACAGCTTTTGAATCTAATTCTTTACAAGAATTACCTCAGTTCACAGGACCTTGGGAAGCAACGTCTATTAGTATGAGAGCACCCACGATAATAGTGAGGAATGAAGAATTAGTAATCCCTAGAAACACGGAAGTGATCAAGAACACTAAAGTACAATGTAATCTCACTCTAGAGGAGTTATTGAAGGTAAAACCAGAATTGTGGAAACATGTAGCAAATCAATTCCCCGAGCTTGCTACTACTCCCTCACAAATAGGATCACAAAATAAGGTACCAGAAATACCCGTAGAAAAGATTGGAGATGTAAGCGAAGGAGAGGAAGGTAACACTTATCTTCCGATAACCCATCAGGACTACACCACGAAAGCCATCCTAGATTCAGGAGCCGGAGTAGCCATAGCTACCACTGCTTTATGGAAACGTTGGGGCAAGCCAGCATTGAGACCCACCAGGATGAAGCTACAAATGGCTGATGGACACATAGAAAAACCATTAGGCTTACTAGAAGGAATATCTCTCACCACTTGTGGTGTGGAGTTTGAGCATACCTTTTCCATTTGTGATTTTGCAAAAAATCATGCTTATGAGATGATATTGGGACGACCATTCATGCGTCAGTTGCAAATTGTACAAGATTGGGGAACCAATTCTTTGTACTTGCAACATTTAGGAGTGACTACCAAAGTCAATCTTAAAGACTATTCACATAGAGACGTACCCCCAATACAATGGAATACCATCCATAAGACTCAAGTAGAAACAGAATCCGTGCACTCATTAGAATCAGATCCTTCATGGTTGCATGAGGATACCCATTTATGGATGTGTAAAGTAGCAAAACAAGAGGAAGAACGATTAGAAGCCAGGACCTTAGGTGTAGAACAACATCCACGAACCCTTCAGGATCCAGCCTACGCACCTGTAGTATTCCCTGACGAAGAGTTTGAACCCCATGGTTGGGCAGAAATCCTAGCAACCATGGATGTAGCCATCAATGAAGAACAATGGACACCCCACTGTGAAGAGGATGGCTATGATATCTCAGTTTTCACGATACAGCCAATCATGTGCGATTCAATTTTAGAAGAGTGTGAACCTAACACTGATGCATTTGAGGATGCAAGCGATTTTGATTTAGAATCAATTATCATGGACCCACCCTTTGCATCAGAGGAAGAATATTTTTTCGAGGTAGAGACTCACACTCAGAGACACGAGGAAATTACGAATGAGATGAGGTTAGCCACGGAAGTGACTAACAAGAGTGAAGGCAAGAAAAGAAAGAAGAAAGAAACCATGTCAGAAAAAGAAGAATCTTTGTTGGAAGTACCCGAGAACTTCAAGAAATATGAAATCGAAGATAGAAGAATCATGGTACGAATGCCTAATAGAAAGGCGAATGACGGACAAGTATATGATAACCGAGAGAAAACCAAGAAAATAATAGTTGCCATAGAAGGAGAAGAAGAGAAATGTACATACATAGGGCATGATTTGACGAAGGAAGAAGAAGAAGAATTGGTTGCCCTATTGCGTGAATATAGAGATGTTTTTGCTTGGAGTTACAAAGATTTGAAAGGAGTAGACCCAGATATATGTTCTCATAGAATCCCTATGACTCCAGATGCAAAACCTACGAAACAAAAACCTTACACGTACAATGATAACTACGCTGCGAAGATTAAAGAGGAGATAGATCGCTTGATAGAAGCAGGATTCATTTACGAAATTGAGCATACCGAATGGGTATCCCCTATTGTGGTAGTGCCCAAGAAGAATGAAAAATTGCGTGTGTGTATTAACCTTAAAAAAGTTAATGCCGCAACGATTAGAGATAGTTATCCTCTTCCTATCACGGAACATCTATTGGAAAAAGTTGCAGGCAAGGAAGTTTACAGCTTTCTTGATGGATTTTCAGGCTATAATCAAGTAGCCATTGCTCCAGAAGATCAACACAAGACTGCATTTGCCACTGAATGGGGCATATTTGCATTTCGTGTGATGCCATTCGGCTTAACAAATGCACCCACCACTTTCCAGCGACTCATGTGTCATGTTTTTAAGGAATTCTTACGCAAGAGTTTGGAAGTTTATGTCGATGACTTATGTGCTCATTCAAATGTACGACAGACACATATCCCAGAGTTAAGGCAAAGATTTGACAAATGTCGAGAATATCAGGTTTGTTTGAACCCAGAAAAATGCATTTTCATGGTCAGACAAGGCAAAATTCTAGGACACATTGTGTCAAAAAATGGAATCTCTACGGATGAAGAAAAGGTGAAGGTAATTGCACATTTACCTAGACCAACTAATGTGAAAGAGGTACAGGCATTTATGGGCCATTGCGGTTATTATAGGAGATTCATACACATGTATGCAATCATAGCTAAGCCTTTGTACTCTCTTTTAACCAATTTCGAATGGACAAATGAATGTGAAAATTCATTCAATGAACTCAAACGACGCTTGTGCTCAGCACCTATATTGACAACCCCAGATTGGAGTAAGCCATTCCATGTACATGTAGATGCATCCAATTATGCCATAGGATGTGTGTTAGCTCAACCCACGAAGGAAGGTAACATAGATCTCCCCATAGCTTACGCTAGCAGACAATTGAACGCAGCAGAAAGAAATTACACCACGACGGAACGAGAAGGATTAGGGATGATCTACGCAGTAAAGAAGTTTAGGCACTACTTGTTGGCCAACAAATTCAAGTTCTTTACGAATCATCAAGCCCTATTGTACTTAGTCAACAAACCATGTAACACAGGACAACTGATACGTTGGTTTCTATTACTCATGGAGTATGATTTTGAAGTCGTAGTCAGGAAAGGAAAGACACATCTTAGAGCTGACCACCTTTCAAGATTAACCTCAGGAGAAGCTCCTCAAGGAGTAGCGGATGATCTACCAGATGCATACTTGTTTAATCTTGAGATAGCACCAGAATGGGCTAAGCCTATAGTCCCTATTCTCACATATGGACCCAAGAATCCTAGGATAAAGATCAAAGAAGGAGAGATTACCAAGTCTCAGAGATACCAAATAATGGCAAGAAGCATATATAAATAGGATAATCAAAAGCTTCTTGCTTGTTGTGTAGATGAATCAGAACATGTGAATTGGTTGCAATTAGCACACATAGGTGCATTAAAGCAACATCATTCAAAACATCGAACATTACAGACTCTGCATAGGCTAGGAGTATATTGGCCTACGATGGAAGCAGATGTCTACAAGTTGTGTAAGGAATGCCACGTTTGTTGTGAAAGACCACCAGTAGAGCATGCTACATTGTATCATGTGTCTCTCACACCAGACTGGAGTGAACAATTAGTGACATACTTGAGGATGAAGACATTCCCTCAAGGAATGACTTTAGCACGACAACGCAGTCTAGAGCAGGAAGCTCACGATTATTCACTTATTGGCGATAACCTATACAAAAGAGGACGAGATGGATATCTAAGACAATGTGTTCATGAAAGCGATTATCTGAGCATACTAGAGACTGCACACCAAGGTGTTGCAGGAGGTCATTTTGGACCCGATAGGATAATCAAAGCCATCCTCTTTGCAGGATTATGGTGGCCCACTCTTCACATGGATGCGCATACCTATGTCAAGAGATGTGATGTGTGCCAAAGAACTTAGTTTCCTACTCGCAGAGATGAAATGCCATTGAAACCCATGATGGGCGGACGTGCATTTTCTAAGTGGGGTATAGACTTTGTAGGACCCATTAACCCCCCTGCAAAAGGTACACATGCTGAATACATTATTGTTGCCACAGATTATCTTACGAAATGGGTCGAGGCAAAAGCCACGAAAAAGAATGATGCACACACAACTGCAAAATTCTTATTTGAGAATGTGTTTACAAGATATGGATTGCCTATAGAGTTAGTGAGCGATCGAGGCACTCACTTTCTAAACCAAGTCATTGAATATTTGTTACAGGATCTTATGGTGATTCACAAGAAATCCGCACCATATCATCCTCAGGCCAATGGTCAGGCTGAAAGCACTAATAAGATCCTTTGTAATGTACTGACGAAACTCGTGAACAACAAACGTTCAGATTGGGACAAACAGTTACACCACGCTGTTTGGGCATATCGAGTGGCCTACAAGACCGTACTCAATGCAACTCCCTTTCAGATGGTTTTTGGTCAGAATGCTGTGCTTCCTTTGGACTTCTTGATACCGACCCTTAAGGTTGCACAAGAACATCAGTGGACCGGCCATGAATTATCAGCGAGAATAATGGACTTGGAACGATTAGGAGAAACCAGGCTAAAGGCGGCAGCAGGAATATATGCAGCGAAGAAGCGACAAAAAGCATATTTTGATGCACATGTGAAAGATAAAGGCTTAAAAGAAGGAGATTTAGTTCTAGTATATATGCTAAAGCAACACGCACGTAAGTTAGAAAAGCGAGGTTATGGACCTATGATCATTAACAGACTCTCAACAAGTGGAGCAGTACAATTAGCCACTTTAGAAGGAGATATCATGCCTAATTACATTAGTGGCTGTAGAGTCAAGCTATATCAGGAACCTCTTACTGAGGATATGCTTAGACGACTCACGTTGGCAAAGAAGCGTAAGGAGGAAGAAAATAGAATACGAGCGGAAGCTCAGGCAGAAGCAATAGAACACATTAAACGCATGAAGTTAAGAAGACAAGGACTAGGGAGAGAACATTATAACCATCTGGAAACTACACCCAGATATCCCATGGCCATGTGTCAAGTAAAGTCAACCACTCATCCTAGTATAGTGGACAGGAGACCATTCATTACAGTCAGGCTAGAGCACGGCAACCCTTGCCAAGAGCTCAGGGCTTTAATTGACTCAGGTGCTGCGACTAGTGCGATTAGATGGTCCCACTATAAGGATTCAGGAATAGAAATGCGGCCAATTGAGGCATACCTCATAGGCCTAGGAGGCATGGAAACCCCTTGCATGGGTGAGGTGAACCTTCCTATCCTCATTAAGGATGTGACCATGACAGCGAAGCTACTAGTGTGCCATGATGACGACCTGATAGAACCCCTAATCCTTGGCCAAGATTGGCTATACGATCACTCAGTGGACCTAAATCTTAGACAAGGCTCCTTACAGATTGGAACCTTAGAACAGAAGCGAGTGATACCGCTTGACTTCCCTAATTGCATCCCAACTGAGGTTTGTAACCCTAAACCCTATGAAATGCATGCGACGGAAGACCGGAAGATCTTGGGTCAGACCAGTCACGTTACGTCTACACCAACCCACTCGGGCTTGGCTAGGGACAATTGTCAATCAGAAGGACGACAGGAGATCTTCCCTGGGGCTTCCTGCAAACTAGAAGGGGCAGCTACCCATCCGCTAGGGCAGATGAACACAATCAGCGGTCAGGTGGGTTGCATCAGCGACCAAATGAGCACAACACCCTGCGGTGCTCATCCTTCCAAACTTGTTGCGGACTGGCCTAGATTACAGATAAAGAACGAATCACTTCCTAATGGGCAGGTCACACAAATGTTGGATCTCCCTTCTTTTCCAAAGCAGAGCGTCCATTGGACCTCTCAAACCCAACCTCGAAGGAGTCAACCACAACAGAGGAACCCAGACCGACGACACCACCAGACAAGGCAAGGAAAGCAGCAGTATCAACATCACAGAACAAGTGGCACGAAACAAATATGGGTGCCAAAAGGACAGCAACCACAGGCTATTGGCAACACTGCAGACGAGAGCAGGACAAAGTTTCAACAGAAGCAGAGTCAGCATCCAAAGTCCCCTCGATCTTCTTCTACAAGTACCTATACTCGACAGATTTGGATCGCCAAGAAGTATCTTATCAATCGACCCACACCCATGCAGATTTGGGTACCCAAACAATGTATTATAGCCCAACCCTTTAGCCATGTAATATATACCCCTCCGAAATCTTCTCATCCTTCAATACCACCAAACCCGATACCGCTTTTTGTCCCTCAGCAGAAACATACCACCCACTCCAAGACTCTTAGGAAATGGATACCTAAACGTATCCAAACGTCTTTTTGTACCCCATTATCTAACAATTCTCCCACCCCGTTTAAACTCCACCCTTGTAATAATTCACCCTCAACCAAACCTTGTATAAATTCATACACCCAAACCCCACATCATGCATAATAAAAGCTCATCAAGAATTGTAGGCATAATCTGAACCATGTAGGTGTCTAGAGACCTGCATTCGCTCTGCAAAAAGATCATTGCACCAATCACTTCACGACACTTGGCTACACGAGTTACACATCGGTTATGGAAAGGGATTGCGGTCTCACCTTAATGGGATCATAATTAATATCCATGCTAATGTGTTAATCTTTTGTAGCAGATCTTTTCCATTAGCTCGTCAGTCATCATGCAAACCGAAGCAGGACCATCAGAAGCTGGCCCCAGTGCACCGATGGCCACTATTGGAGAATTACTCGCAGAATCTTATCCGACGATGCAACCACCCGAGTTTCAAGGTTTTCCAGGACCCATGCCCATCGATGATCCTCCTAGAGGATATACTGAGAAGATTCATCGTAATTCTCATTGATTTCAAGGCCTAGTAGGACCCTTAGCAGACGCTGATTTCATATTTGAGGCCAATTTGGCATTTGATCTTCGCACATGGACCAAGTACCAGTTCTTGTCAAGAGAATTTGAAGGACTACAGAATACACAAGATCTAACGCACGTTTGGGCACGAGCGGGATTTACAGAGTATTTTTAGCGACCCTCTGCCTAAACCCGATTTTTACAGATGTTTTTACTTGGTAACCACCTTAACAGCTTCAGAAAACAAGGATCTACCTGGCACATTCATGTTACCATCCTTGGTAAATGATCCTCCATTCAGAAGGTTTTATTTGTCTAAAGATTTAATTCGCGCAGCTCTGAAAATACATGGAACACACACTCCGACGGAGAGAGAACGGCTAGTCCCAGAGCAGATGAAACGTGGTGACGTAACTAAGTGGGAGGATATTTCAGCCATAACCCCTGAGCTCTCTAAGCCATTACGAATATGCATGCAGCACTTTGCTTTCCCAACTCAGGATCGTTTTACCATGCCCCACAAGAGAATCTGGTTTGGTTTATACTTAGCATGTACTGGACCTCAAACTGTTGATCTAGCCAGCTGGATAATTGATCAGCTCTATTTGGCACAACATAGGTGGGAGTGAAAGAAGGTAATCAATGGGTGTTGCGCCCTCACCAGGATCATATATATGTGCTTGGCGTATGACTTACCAATTGAGCATGCCATGACTAGTGAGGAACTGAAACCATTCAAAGGGACCACTAGGAAGGCTAGAAAGTCTAGCAAAGGCAGAGCCGGAAAGCGGATGAGAGGTACTATCCCGTGCCTACAAGTCCCAGAATCACCCTCGCCACAACCATCTCCAGAGCAGTCACCAACAGCAGCCACTCCCACGGTACCACCAATTCGTACACGGTTATCAAGACCAGTTACGCCGGAGGGCACCACCAGTACTGTTGCACCCCAAGCAGCCACAACCACAGAACCTATCACCACAGCAGCTGAACTTCCCACCACTATTGGTGCAGAAGCTTTCTCTTTTCCAATACCCCATTTAGAAGTAGGACAAGCAGAGCCACTGGACCAAACTTTTGATTTTGAGATGCCCGATGCATTCTCCAATGAGTTCCAGTTTTCAGAAGGACAATTGTTTTCTCAACAATTTGAAAGGCCTAGCTACCCTACCACACCCAGGGATCAGCCACAAGGATAGATCGTGTCCATCTCTGATGACGAAAGAACAGCAACCGATGACGACGAAGGAGACGACGAAGCTAGCCAGGGAACACAAGAATCCCAAGAGCATGAACAGACAGATGGCCAAGGCCAACAAACAGACACACATGGTGATACAAGTACCCATGAAGATGAAACTTACGAAGCAGTAGCTTACACACTAGCTATCAAGAAGCTGTATAGAACTATGGAAAAAGTTTGGGCACACAAAAAGCTGACAGAGGAAGAGAGTCAAACAATAATAGAACAAGAACTTGTCACTTGGGGATTCGAAGACGCATACATCAAAGGATTCCGCGAGTTAGTCAAATCAGTAGGCTCCAATGAAGCACTCAGGTACTTGCAATGAAAGCCACTACCACAGTTTGACCCCCGCAGAGTACGACTACTTTCAAAGCCCGGCGAATACATTCGTGTACCAACAGGAGCACAGTCTTCAGAACAAGCCAGGGAGGCACGCCTCGTCCCCGAAAGTTCGTTGGCAGTAGAAACCATCGTTGTAGATTCCCCACCCCGCGCTACAACTGTACATACCTCAGTAGTCACTGAAGTACCGACCACCCCAACCGCTCCTCCATCACCGCTTATCCCTCCAGCCTCCCCTATTCACCCTCCTTCCCCCAGACCAACATCTTCATTCGCCGGTGGCGTTGCAGAAATTGTCTTTACGACCACTAACCCCACAATTCCCGCACCCATTAGCCCTAGTCTACCCCCTCCCACACCCACCTTTCTATCCAACCCATTCCTCCATCCATCTTTTCCATCTTTCCCCACAACTCCAAGACCCCTTTTCCCATTCCCACCGCCATTAACCTTCTCCCCCGTCTCACCTCCCCGACCCACTGTAACCCCTCTTTCCCCTTTCTACCAAGCTGCTCCAGCCAGCCCCCCTGTAAATTACCCCTCAACCTTTGTAAATCCCGTATTTACACCAGCACGAGTACCCACGATCACACCCATATTCACGGTCACCGCACTAGATACGTCCACTGACATGGACATCTCACCACCCACTGCACCATCACTCACTTCACTCACGGCACAAACATTTTTAGGCACATCACAATTTTCAACAATCACTACATCATCCACCTTCCCACCCCCATTCCCCATTCCCGTTGCATCTACACCAACTGCATCTTCATTTAGCACCCCCTTAATACTATCACCCACTGTAGATAATGCATTCCGACAGATGTTCATGTGTATGACGCAAGTAAGAGATGAGTTCACATCTCTTGGTGATAATTATCAGCAGCTGCAGAGGACAACCAATGACTTACAGTCGCAGCTTAATTTATTGTCTATTGAGAATGCCTCTCTGAACACCCGCTACCAGGAATTACGCGAGGCTTATCACAAATTGGAACTAGAAAGCGAAGAAAAGACCAAGGAAGCCACTGCTGACTTGGATAACTTATTAAGAGCCCAGACAGTCCGCAATGCAACGCTAACACGAAACATGGGCTTACTACGAAGACACCTAGCAGCCGCCAAGGAAGAAAACCAGCGCTTACAGGATCAGAACCGAGAAAACTTAGAAGCAGCACTCGACCACCCAGACCAACCACTCAGTCCTAGCAGGTTCAAAGCCATTCCCTCAGACTCGATGAGGATGCTGCTAGAAGATCATGTGAGATTGCTAGATGAATATGACCGCATGAATGAGGAGTTACAGAAACTCAAAGAAGATCATAAATTACTCCAGTTACGAGAACCGGCACACCAAGACATACCAGCACCTGTGGACCCCTCTCCTGACATCTTAGAGGAACTCAACGCATTACGGGCCCAGGTATCGAACCTTGAATCAAGGATTGCAGTATATGAAGCACCACCAAGGCCAGATTCCCCACCTGAGCTTCCAGCTGAGGAAGAAACTGTCACCATCCCGGTGGAGGAAACGTTTGAGGAAGCGTACGAGCCACAACCCATCCCAGGCGGACGCGTCACGGCCGAAGGTCAGATGACGTACGAACTTTCGACCCCCGCGTGGATGAAGACTATTGAGGAACTTGGAACAACGCACTCAGCGAGAGTAGAGGCACAATTACATGCCATGGCGATGATAGAAGAAAGAATATTACAGTCTCCATTCTTTGCTCATTTGGCCCCACGACGATACATATCTGGGCACGAGCTACAGTATAAACCGTATTTCATGTTAATGGCCGAATACCAGTTAGCCATTGAGAAAGAGACAGGTAAGAAACCATCGCATGCAACTCAATTCGAGGCGGATGATTTGCCACTAGATGCACAACAAAGAAGGATCTATCAACCAGAGTGGCGAAACGATTTACTACAGCAGTATCCAGAGATGATGAGTACATGGGTAAAGGGACCTTTGCATTTGAAGTATAACCCGTGTTGGGGACCAGTACCACGACGCCGCTCCTGGACTACCTTTGCTATTAAGGTACAAAACAATAAGCAGTGCCAAGACTGGTTGAATTACCCCTATTTTAAGCCACCCATTGAGTTACCAACTGTTGGCTACATGATGGCTACAATTCGCCACTGGCTCCCTAGATTAAAGCATATGGACGATATAGCGGCGCATATGACTGTCAAAATCTTTGACATGATGCAAATGATTTTTAAAGTCTTCCGACGCGTCAAGGCACCCCATGTCAACACCCTGGGCTTTGAGCATGGCAATTTTGACTTGGTATATGATATGAGTACAACGCCATCGCTACGGGTGTGTTATGCCTGGCACTGCAGAATAAAGTACCTACCGGCGTGCTACAAGCAGACATTCGAAGAGATGTTCACAACCGGCTTCTGGGAATACCATTCAGAGGTATTCATAAGCAGGCCTACACATTTATTACAATTATTTGCATGTGAACGAATGGTCTATTCCACACACTATCAGCTCCCGCCACCGGAAGAACTGCAACCAATCGACTGGGAGAAACTCGAGGCAGATCTGGCCCGAGGCATTCGTATCTCCGAGCACACCCTAGCTCAAGACCTCCTACAGAACTATATCCGGCAGACCTCACAACAAGGTTCTGTCAGGGACGACAGAAGCGAGAGGGAGGGGGGTGTTGGAAGCAGCCAGAGGCACAGACGACGCGGAAGCATGTAACGACAGAGCAGGGAGCCAGTCGGATCAATTTCTCAAACAAATATGTTTTTTATCACTTTTCAAAACATTCAACAGTGATTTTTATCACTAATTGTAACATATGTAACATAGAAAACCCCATTTTGTAATCCATAGCTCCATTTTGTGCAAGCCGAGGAGTCCTCGAGCTTGAGGAGCTTAGGTAGAATGCGCGTACCAATTTTCATTATTTTTAGATACCGTTTACCCTTCCAAATAGCATCTAGGACTTAATTTTTAACTATGCCGGTCACTAGATGTGAAACCGGTCAAAACTAGTCTAGAAACTATAAAAAGAGCTAGAGAGCTCATTTTTGAGGATGGTTAGTGTTGGTGAGTGTGAGCTTAGAGCTATTTTGAGCTTGTAATAGTGTTCTTGAGTAATAGAGCTAATTTCCCACCTTCCATTGTGTCTTGCTTGTCTCTTCGTAGTGTGTGTGTATGTGTGAGTGCATTTCTATGCTTCTCACCTTCACTCTCACTTCATCTCACATTCACGATCTTCATATCACTCCTATCTCTTCCGCAGATTGACATTAAGGAGGTGAAGCTTCTTAACGTGGTTCTCACCATTGTGCTAGAGCAACAGGTAGCAAAGAGAAAGAACATACACATAGCAGAGGTAGCAAGGTGTATGCTCAACGAAATGAATATGCCGCATTGTTATTGGGGAGAGGCTACATATACAGCCACATACATCATGAATAGATGTCCTACATCAGGTATACATCATCTAACCCCTGAGGAAGCATGGAGTGGAAGAAAACCTTGCATTTCACATCTTAGTGTCTTTGGTTGTATATGCTATGTACATGTACCTCAAGAGTTGAGGTCAAAGTTAGATGCCAAATCTGAAAGATGTATTTTTTTGGGATATTCTATGGAACAAAAGGGGTATAAATGCTATAACCCCATCACCAAGGAGCTGAAGGTAAGTAGGGATGTTGTCTTTGATGAGTTGAATACCCACCACAACAGTATACTAGGCCTCAGCAAAATTACCAACCGCAATATCAGGCCCAACTGAGACCCCAACCAGTGCTAGCACAACAACCACCTGCTCCTACTAATGTGATTCCGGTAAAGTATGTTGCTGCAGAAGAAAACCTGAATAGGGCTATAGTCCCAGTAACACCATTAATCTCAGAAAGTGATCCCAGTGACCGTAGCTTTGATTCTATGCATGTTGATAGTCCCCAGGCTTACTACATGCAGTCTCCTGAACATGGTGAGTCTTACTACAGTGAGGAACCGAGTGAACCTAATTGGGAGTCAGAGTATGCTAATGTCATGTACGCAAACCCCAACACTAGACCTCAACCTAGGCAAGTAAGACCCCCATTCCCTAGAGGACCATGCTACAGATGTCAGGGAGATCATCTCATTCGTGATTGTCCCTTGCCCCCACCTACACAACCCCAATCAGTGACGATCTAGGGCTTTTGCCAAGAATGTGGAAAGGAGCATCTCTTACGGGACTGCCCAAAGAATCCTAATAATATGCCGAAAATCACTCCTATCAATGTTGTTGGGTTAGTTGTAGACTCCACAGGAAGTGTAACTTCCACTGCACCAGTGCAAGTGATTACTAGAGCTCAGGCATTGCAGCAAAACCAAGGGGTAGGCCAGGAAAAGAGCCTATAAGCCAGTGAAACTGAGAGCATAACCAAGAAGAGGACTAGAGCTTGGAGAGATAATCGTGAAAGAATGAAAAGACAATGGGCAAAGAAAATGAGTGAGCTTGAGGAAAGCTAAGAGAAACTAAAGCCAGGATAACCGAACTCACAACTCAAACTCCCTCTCACACTGCCCCACCTCCATCATCTCCAACATTCCCAACTCCATCCAACCCGCCACCTTCCAACCCACCTCACCTAATCCCACCACCCCCTAGAGTAGGATCAGTCCTAGCAGATCCCACTCCCGAGGACCTAAACATGATGCTTAAAGCATATCAGGCCAGACTCCAAGAAGGGCCAAACGTAACTGACCATGGAAAGTGCTACCCTAGAGCAGAATTAGAGCTTGAACGAACCAAATTTTGTGCTAAGATGGTGGAGTTGGCTCAAACCATGTTTGAAGCCAGCCGCCTCTTTAACATATCTAGTTCAGCTAAGATGGCTGCACTTTGAAGGACTGTTAGAAAGAATAGAGAGACTAATTGCACAATCAGAAAAGGAACCTGCCTCTCAACATAAGGACAAGGCAAGTGAAAGAGCAGGTCTTCCTGCCCAGGAAGCCTATGTGCCTGAAGCCTATGTGCCTAACTCTACGGAGCCAGACACATCATCCTCCATGAATCGGTTCACACCAGAATTCCTACGAGAGATTCAAGAAGACAAATGGGCAAAAGAAAGTGAAGTCCCTCCTCCCATTGAACTTGTGGATGATGCACACGACCAATTCCCACAAGACATCTCATCCATTTATGAGGAGCAAGAGAGCACCCAATCCCAGGAAAGATTAGACTTTGAGTCTAACTCTCTACAAGAATTACCCCGTTTCACAGGCCCATGGGAAGCTAAGTCTACTTGTATGAGAGCCCCTACGGTCATGGTACGTAATGAGGACTCAGTAATACCCAGGAACACAGAGGTAGTGAAAAACACGAAAGTACAGTGCAACCTCACCTTAGAGGAGCTACTCAAAGTAAGGCCAGAGCTATGGAAACATGTAGCCAAACAAGTACCTGAGATAGAAAAACCTCGTTCCCAAGTAGGATCACAGAGAACAGTGCCAGAAATACCCTTGGACAAAATAGGAGACATGAGTGAGGGCGAAGAGGGAAACACATATCTTCCTATCACCCATCAAGGATACACCACCAAGGCCATTCTAGACTCAGGCGCAGGTGTTGCAATTGCTACCACTTCCCTATGGAAGCGTTGGGGCAAGCCAGCACTCAGGCCCACGAGGATGAAATTGCAAATGGCCGATGGTCATCTAGAGAGACCCTTAGGGCTGTTAGAAGGAGTAACTCTCACCACGTGTGGTGTCGAGTTCGAGCATACATTTGCTATATGTGATTTTAGCAAAAATCATGCCTATGAAATGATCTTGGGAAGACCATTTATGCGACAGTTGCAAGTGGTACAGGACTGGGGAACCAACTCCTTGTATTTGCAACACTTAGGTGTCACGACCAAAGTCAATCTCAAAGATTACTCTCATAGAGATGTCCCTCCTATCCAATGGAATCCCATCCATAAAGCCAAAGATGATACGGAATCGGTGCATTCCATAGGATCAGGATCCTCATGGATGCATGAAGACACCCACCTATGGATGTGCAAAGTAGCAGTGGAAGAAGAGAAGAGAGAAGAAGCCAGAGAGATGGGTGCAAAAGAAACACATAGATCAATTCAAGACCCAGCCTATGCACCTGTAGTTTTTCCTGACGAGGAATTTGAACCCCATGGCTGGGCAGAAATTCTAGCAACAATGGATGTAGCCATCAATGAAGAACAATGGACACCTCACTGTGATGAAGATGGCTATGACATTTCAGTCTTCTCCATAGAGCCAATTATGGGAGAGGCAGTGCTAGAAGAGTGTGAACCTAGCCCTGATGCATTCAAAGATGCGAGCGACTCCGATCTAGAGTCAATCATCATGGACCCACCTTTTGCATCAGATGAAGAATACTTCTATGAAGTAGAATTGCAACCCCAGAGGCACGGAGAGCTTACAAATGATGTAAGGCTAGCCACACATGTGACCCCGAAGGAAGAAGGAAAGAAAAGAAAGAAGAGAGAAGTCACACCAAAAGAGGAAGAATCTTTGTTTGAAGTCCTAGAAAATTTTAAGAAGTATGAGGTAGATGACAGGAGAGTCATGATCAGAATGCTTAAACGAGAGGCGCAATCTGGGGAGGCCTATGATAACAAAGAAACCACCAAGAAAATAGTAGTAGCCATAGAAGAAGGAGAAGAGAGATGCACGTACATAGGCCATGACCTAACCGAGGAAGAAGAGCATGCGTTAATAGCCTTGCTAAGAGAATACAGAGATGTATTCGCTTGGAGTTACAAGGATTTGAAAGGTGTAGACCCTGACATATGCTCACACACTATCCCCATGACCTCAGATGCCAAACCTTCTAAGCAAAAGCCATATACATATAATGATAACTATGCTGCTAAGATCAAAGAGGAGATAGATAGACTGGTAGAAGCTGGATTCATCTATGAAATTGAGCACACGGAATGGGTATCCCCCATTGTAGTGGTGCCCAAGAAAAATGGAAAGCTGCGTGTATGCATTAACTTGAAGAAGGTCAATGCAGCCACAATTCGAGATAACTATCCGCTTCCTATCACAGAACACCTTTTAGAAAGAGTAGCAGGCAAGGAAGTGTATAGCTTCCTTGATGGATTTTTGGGCTACAATCAAGTAGCCATAGCTCCAGAAGATCAGCATAAGACGGCTTTTGCCACAGAGTGGGGCATATTCGCTTTTCGGGTAATGCCATTCGGGCTTACCAATGCACCAGCTACCTTCCAAAGGTTGATGTGCCATGTGTTTAAAGAGTTCTTAAGGAAGAATTTGGAAGTCTATGTTGATGACCTATGTGCTCATTCCAACATTAGACAGACACATATACCAGAACTCAGACAAATCTTTGACAAATGTCGAGAGTATCAAGTCTGCTTGAACCCAAAAAAGTGTGTTTTCATGGTCAGGCAAGGCAAGATTCTAGGACACATAGTGTCAAAGAATGGCATATCCACCGATGAGGAGAAAGTAAGAGCCATAGCCAAGTTACCTAGGCCAAAGAATGTCAAGGAAGTACAAGCTTTCATGGGGCATTATGGTTATTACCGACGGTTTATACACATGTATGCCATCATTGCAAAGCCGTTGTATGGTCTTTTGATTAACTTTGAGTGGACTGATGAATGTGAAAACTCCTTCAATGAGCTTAAAGAAGATTGTGTTCAGCACCAATCTTGACCACCCCAGATTGGAATAGGCCTTTCCATGTTCATGTTGATGCATCCAATTATGCTATTGGATGTGTACTTGCGCAACCTACCGGTGAAGGCGATATGGATCTTCCAATTGCCTATGCCAGTAGACAATTGAACGTTGTTGAACGGAACTATACAACCACCGAATGAGAAGGATTAGGCATGGTATATGCAGTTAAAAAGTTTAGACATTATTTGCTTGCAAATAAGTTTAAATTTTTTACTGACCATCAGGCACTGCTATATCTCGTGAACAAGCCATGCAATACAGGTAGATTAGTGAGATGGTTTCTCTTACTAATGGAACATGACTTTGAGGTAGTGGTAAGGAAAGGGAAGACCCACTTAAGAGCAGACCATCTCTCTAGACTCACATCAGGAGAAGCCCCACAAGGAGTGTCAGATGACCTTCTTGATGCTTACTTGTTTAATTTGGAAGTTGTACCTCAATGGGCTAAGCCATTAGTACCAGTATTGACCTACGGGCGTAATCACCCAGTCATAAACACTCAAGGTAGAGAAGTAGTGAAAGCCCAGAAGTACCATATCATGGCAGGAAGCATGTACAAACAAATAGATCAAGGGATCCTAGCTTGTTGTGTGGAAGAGGATGAGTACACTAAATGGTTGCAATTAGCACATGTAGGTGCATTAGAGAAACACTACTCAAAGCAACGAACCCTACAGACACTAAGGAGACTCGGAGTGCATTGGCCAACTATGGAAGCAGATGTCCAAAAGTTGTGCAAGGAATGCCCAATCTGCAGCACTAAACCACCTATGGAGCGTGCCACTCTTTATCAAGTGTCCATAGTGCCAGATTGGAGTGAACCACTAGTATCCTTCCTGAGGATGAAAACATTCCCTCAAGATATGACACTGGCCAGACGAAGAAGTCTAGAACAGGAAGCCCTAGATTACTCACTCATTGGTGATAATTTGTACAAATGTGGTAAAGATGGTTACCTAAGACTATGTGTCCATGAGAGTGAATATCTCAAGATCTTGGAAACTGCTCACCAAGGTGTAGCAGGAGGACACTTTGGACCAGATCGGGTGATCAAGGCAATACTATTTGTGGGCTTCTGGTGGCCGACCCTTCACATGGATGCCCATACATATGTGAAACGGTGTGATGTTTGTCAGTGAACTCAGTACCCTATACGCAAGGATGAGATGCCACTGAAACCCATGATGGGTGGACGTGCATTCTCTAAAAGGGGAATAGCCTTTGTAGGTCCTATTAATCCCCCAGCCAAGGGTTCACATGTTGAATACATCATTGTTGCGACAAACTATCTAACAAAGTGGGTAGAGGTAAAAGCCACAACGAAGAACGATGCTCAAACAACAGCTAAGTTTTTATTTGAGAATGTGTTCACCAGATACGGGTTACCTATAGAGCTAGTCAGTGGCAGAGGCACTCACTTCTTGAATGAAGTTATTGAAAATCTGCTCCAAGAATTCTTGGTAATACATAAGAAGTCTGCCCCCTATCACCCTCAAGTTAATGGCCAGGCTGAGAGCACCAATAAGATCCTATGCAATGTACTGACGAAATTAGTGAACAATAAACGCTCTGATTGGGACAAACAGCTACATCATGCTGTTTGGGCATACCGAGTGGCCTATAAAACGGTACTCCAAGCCACACCCTTTCAGATGGTATTTGGCCAAAATGCAGTGCTACCGTTGGACTTCTTAATACCTACATTGAAAGTAGCACAAGAGCATGAATGGACGGGTCATGAACTTTCCTCTAGACTTTTTGACCTGGAACGATTAGGAGAAACAAGACTGAGGGCGGCTGCAGGGATATATGCAGCTAAGAAACGACAGAAGGCATACTTTGATGCCCACGTTAAGGATAAAGGGTTGAAGGCAAGCGACCTAGTACTAGTATACATGTTGAAACAACATGCAAGGAAACTAGAAAAGAGAGGCTACGGACCCATGATCTAGAATCTCAACAAGTGGAGCAGTGCAACTAGCCACATTAGAAGGCGATGTTCTCCCAAGCTACATAAGCGGGTGCAGAGTCAAGTTGTATCAGGAACCTCTCACAGAAGAAATGCTTAGCCGACTCAACAAGGCTAAGAAACGCAAAGAAGAAGAACAACGAGTTCGAGAAGAAGCTCAAGCAGAAGCTTTAGAACGCATCAGAAGGATGAAGTTGAGACGGCAAGGTAGGGAACAACCTAGGACAAGTGCCTATGAGGATCCGGGATATCATGTGGCAATGTGTGAAGTCTCATGAATAAATTCCCAAAGGATAATAGATCGACGTCCTTTTATAACCTTAGAGATAGGACAAGGAAAGGGTGCAAGGACTGTAAGAGCCTTGATTGACTCAGGTGCAGCCACTAGTGCTGTTAAATTTTCGTACTGTCAAGAGTTGAAATTACCTGTCAATCCTATAGAAGCATATCTCATAGGATTGGGAGGTGTGGAAACCCCTTGCATAGGCGAGGTGGAACTTCCCCTCTATATTCAAGACGAAGGAATGACAGTCAAAGAACTAGTGTGTCAAGATGAGGACCTCACTGAGCCTCTTGTCTTGGGTCAGGACTAGATCTATGATCATGCAGTCAACCTAAACCTAAGGAGTGGACTTCTTCAGGTATGGGTAAATCATAGTCGAATTATAGTTGAATTGGAAAATGAGGCACTCAAGGAATTAGGTAAGGCATGAACTCTTGGTCCTTCCAGGGGTGCATATGAAGTTGACAATGCTATTCTTGTCCAAAACTGTGTGATGCAGAAAGAGGATTGTTTCAACAACAAAGTCAAGGATAAGACGGCACTCCCTTCTTTTCCAAAGGCCAGAAGGATGCAGCAACCAACGGCATATCAAATACAGAGGAAGCAGAGCACTACCTACACTGGAGGCCAAAAAAAGGAGCAAAACAGATTGTTTCAGCCGCTGAAACAAGTATGGATGCGGAAAGGCGAACACCCTGTTGCGACCAGACCAATCCCACAGCCAAAACCTCTTATTAGTAGTCAACAACACGACACTAATAAGAAGTCTTTCGTAAATTCTTCTGCGAAAGTAAAGTCTATTTGGGTACCCAAGAAGTCGATGAAGGCCAGCCCACAATCACGACAAATCTGGGTGCCTAAGGCTTGCTTGCGGGCTCAAATAGCTGCACCAAAGCCACACCCGGTACGACACGTTTCACTCACTCGAACATCGGATGCCCGTTCTTACATATCACGCACAAACACATGTTCTTCCATGAGCACAAGTAGAATCACTTGTAAATGGGTCCCTTAAAAACCCCATTTTCAAGTAGATACCCCTATCACACTCTCCAGAGTCTCCACAAAGTCAAGATCAAAACCTATCCATTGCATTTGGCAACCTAAAACTTGTGATCAACCCCCTGACCCCAGTGTAAATCCATGCCCACTCACTAACTGCTACTCTCCCACTACATCTTTCCACTTAGCTCCTAGGTCCACCAAATTACTAACTACACACACAAGCACCGAGCACTTAATAACCTACTAATCTCTCCCGAACCTCATGTTGATGTTGTAATGGGGACAAAAACGGTTCTATCTTGTCCTTTACAATGTTAACACATGTTTCTATATTCTCACAGATTCAGGAGACAAGAAGTAACATGGCAGATACAACAGGAACTAGCTCCCAGGCAGGCACCAGCCCCCAAGTCGTGGACATTGAAAGTCTTCCCGTTGAGGAGGAATTGAAGGAACACCCAGCGGCATTGAGGGCATTACACGCTATACCGGTTCAGAATCCTCCACAAGGGCACACAATGCCTGTCAGCAAAAACTCACACTGGTTCAGTGATGTGGCAGGACCCCTAGGTGAAGGCACTTACATGTGGGAGGCCGAGATAGAATTCAATGGACGATGTGGCAGATATCACTTTTTCACCAGGGAATTTGAGAGACTGCAGAATAATGAAGGACTGAAACCTATATGGAAGAAGGCGGGACTCTACGATTATTTCAAGTTCCAATTGCCAAAGCCCAATTTTCTAAGATGCTCTTATTTGATTAGCACTCTCACTCCGAGCAAAGACAAGAAGGGATACAACTCCTTTGTCCTCCCATCTCTCACAAGGGGCAATGAACTAAAGCGTTTCAGGTTGACTATCAACTTGGTAAGGGAAGCTCTAGACATGAAAGGTATGCACATTCCTACGAAGAAAGAGACTATGGTCCCCGACAATATGAAGAACATGAATCTGACGAAATTAAAGGACATGGTGGCAATGACACCTACAATTGCCATTCACTTGTGAATGGTCATGCAACAGTTTGCATTTCCCGCTCAAGAGAGGTTCACAATGCCACCTAAGAAGATATGGTTTAGTCTATACCTGGCTGACGCCTTTGATTTGACAATAAATATGCCCCATTGGATTATCGACCAAATCCACTTGGCCCATCAAAGGTGGTATAAGAAACAAAAGTCTGTACTGTATGGATGTTGTGCCCTCACCAAGATTGTGTATAGATGTCTCGCGTATGATGTACCAGTGCAAAGGGCACTCATTTGGACCAGGGTACAGGAGTTTCAGCGCAGATTATCCTTCGCAGGGCCACCCTCCAAGAAAATGAGAGGTGCCGTTCAGATGCCCTGTGCATAAGCCCGCGGTGCGACACTGACACCAGAGACAACTCCACGACTCCCGAGGCAGGTACAACCCTTTACTATCAGATTACCAAGACACAGTACTGAGGGACCAAATCTAGTGTTTCCACCTGTACCAACCGACCTAGAATTCCCTCACGGATTCACTTTAGAAGACCTAACAGATGAGGAGGTGGCCAGAATCATCGAGGCTGTGAATGCGGAAGTCGAGGCAGAGCAAGCTAGTGGACAACCAACTGCTACAGACCAACCTCATCCAAGACAACCAGACGTCGTCGAAGTGGAGGGTGATGAAGAAGAAGAACAAGAGGAGGAACATGGTGGACAATCCGAGGAAGAAGAGCAGGAATATGATCAGGAAGCTCTGCAGGTACTTGAAGGTTCTCCAGCTTATACGAAGGCATTGAAAAAGCTCTATGATACCATGAACAGAGTTCAAGATCAACATAGACTGTCCCTAGCAACAGGCAAAGCCCTCATGAATCAAATCCTTGAGGAGGAAGGCGTAGATGAGCAATACCGTGCCACTCTTGACATGATTTCTGAGGCTTTAGGAGTACCTGAGACAGTTCATACCGCCCTGGCACAATCACGAAGAACGGAGCGACGATACGACAGATGCCCCCCTCGAGCAGGAAAGCATATGAATGTATTAGTATCTGAACCACAAGGCACATCCACAACCACGGGCACCGCACACACCGTTTAGGATACCGAGGAAACCCATATATCAAGTGCACCTCCGTCACCCCCTTTGCCACCCCTGCCTCCAACTCCACCACATTCACCTCCCACTACCAGTGTAACCACTACTGTCACCGCCTCCGAGTCCACTACCCACACCGAAGCACAAACCGTCAGTCAACCCACACACCCTATCTCCACCTCTCTTGCCTATACGGCCACTGAAATAGTAATCCTAACTGCAGCCACAGAAAATCTCACCCCCCCGATCACACTTTCGGGCAGTTCATATTCACAATTGCACTCACCACTGTACACTTTCACCACTATCACCGCACCCACAATTCCAATATTCACAATCACTCCCACTACTGCATCCACTGTTGATTTTATGGACATATCACCAACCTCCGCACCTCTCCCTCCCCCCATACACCCAACATCTCCCATTCCCCCACCTCCCACATCACCATTTTCCAGCACCGTATCCACATTTCCATTCCCCTTTCCCTTTCCCTTCCCTTCTGCATTCAACACCCTTCCCGCATCCACCCCTATTAATAATGTATTTAATAATATGTATCAGTGTATGTCGCAACTACAACAGCACTATCAGCATCTTGATAATCAGCATACGCGACTCTTTCGAAGCCATGAAGAACTTCAAGTACGATTCATTGATCTCGAAAGGGAAAGGCGGCTACTTCAACAACAATACACCACTTTACAAGAACAACATGAACATTTAGTAGCCAATCCACCCCAGTCAAATGCAGAGGAAAGACAACATATGGATGAATTGCTACACTCCCAGATAACGGAGAATCTCAAGCTCAAATGCAATCTGGCCCTCCTACGAAAACACATGTCTACAGCACTCGAAGAGAATAAATGGCTGCAGAAACAGAACGAAGAGAACTTGGAAGCAGCAATGGAGGGTTCCCCGCAGGAAATCGACCTAGAGAAATTCAAGGCCATTCCCTCTGAGAATATGCAAATTGTGTTAGAAACCCATGCCGACCTCCTGGAGGCCCATGCAGCATTAGAACGAGAAAGAGATGACCTACTTAAGCAACTGGCAACTCAGTAGGAGTCACCAAGCAAAGTCACAGCCGCAGACAACACATCTGAAGAAGTCACAAAACTCAGAGCAGAACTGGAAGAATTATGAAGTAAAGTCATGCAATACGAGCGTCAACCTTCACCTCTTGTAGAGCCCGAGCCTGAAGACTTAGTGCCAATTGAAATAGAGGAAACTTTCGAAGACCCATACGTTCCCATGCCGGCACCAGGGGGCAAGCAAACAGAAGAGGACACCATCGAGATAGAGGCTCCTGAATGGATGCAAAGGTTAGAGAAAGTGGCCACAACCCATGATGATAGAGTGGCAATTCAGATAGCGTCAATGTCACGTTTGGAAGAGGTAGTTATAAAATCGGAGTACTTTCGAAACCTCTCCCATCATAGGTGGATTGGCACATCCGACGATTTGTACGTTCCTTTCTGTGTCTTAATGACGGATTACAATGCCGAAATCAAGCAACACACCTCAAAAGAACCAACCTCGGCTACACAGTTTGCACCGGACAACATCCCAGCAAGTGCCAAGCAGGGCAATATACATCACCCGACATGGAGGATTCGCCTACTGGAAACCTACCCAGAGATGGTAAGAACGTGGAATAACATGCCTCTGTACATCAAATACAACCCATGCTACTGCCCCGTATTTCGAAGAAGGTCATGGCCGGAATACACAAAAATTGTGCTGACAACCAAAGGATGTGAGAAATGGCTCAATTATGTCTATTTAGCACCACCTAAAGGCCAACCTACCATAGGATATATGATTTTGACGATTCGGCATTGGGGGGTCAGGTTTAAAAATGTACCAGATGTCATGGCCCAAATGTGCCTTAAAATTTTTGAACTCATGTTGGTCACCTTCAGGACTTTCAGGAATGTCAAGGAACCTCATTTGTCAGCTCTTGGATTTAATGAAGGTAATCAGGACCTTGTCTACGACATGAGCGCAACACCATCTATTAATGTTGCATATGCATGGCACGCGCGTATCAAGTATCTACCAGCCTGCTTCAAACAGACGTTTGAAGAAATGTTTGTCACGGGATTCTGGGAATATCATTCAGAGATATTCATTCCCAGACCATCACATTTATTGCAGTTGTTTGCAGTGGAACAAGCTCTCCATTCAGAAAAGTTACATATACCACATCCAGAGGTTCCCAGGCCGATAGATTGGAATGCTCTACTCACGGACTTGGCCAAAGGGTTGCGGATTGCAGAACATCACTTAGCACAAGACATTGTTGAGTACTACATCCAACGGCCACCCAACAAGAGTTTGTCAGGGACGACAGATGCGAGAGAGGGGGGGGTGTTGGAACTGAAGGACTCACAAGGCGAGGAAGCTTACGAAGGGAGTCAGAGAGAAGAGAAAGTACAAGCAGACAGAGCACTTAACGACGATCTGGCAAGTAGGCCAATATTTTTTCAGGACAATAACGCATATAAAAGAGGTGGACACACAAGGAGAAGGAGCAAGTAGGGAGCTCCAGGAAATGTATGTCAAAATATTAATAGAAACCCCTACAAAAATAGTGATTTTCATCACTAAAAACCATTGTAAATACCATTTCATATTTTTGTAGCTCCATTTTGTGCAAGCCAAGGAGTCCTTGAGCTTGAGGAGCTTTAGAAGTACCTACCTGTTAGTTTTCACATTTTTTAGACTTCGTTTGAACCTCCAAATAGGGTAGAGAACCTAATTTTTAACTAGGCCGGACACTAGGTCTGGACACGGCCAAAACCTAGTCAAAAACTATAAAAAGAGCTAGAAGGCTCATTTTTGAGGGTAGCTTGTAATTGAATTGAACTTGTATGAGCTTTTGGAAAGTAATCTAAGAACTCCATTGCTTCTCACTCTTTGTCTTGTCATGTGTGCACGTGTGTGTGTATGTGTGTGCATGTTTGTGTGCTTCTCACTCACGCACTTGTGCCTTCACTTGCTCGAGGTCTTCATACCATCCTCGTTGTCTTCCCGGATTGACATTAAAGGAGGTGCTACTCATCACTGAGCTACAGTGTACCTGTAGGTTTAGCATTCTCCATTTTGAACTTGATAAGTAGATCTTGAATGTATCTCCTCTAAGTCAAATACATTCCTTCATCTGTGTATATCACCTACATACCTAGGAAATATGTGAGCTCACCTAAGTCACTTATTTTGAACTCCTCTTGCACGTGTCTCTTGATCCTTTGAATGTCATTCAAATCATCACTTGTCATAATAATATCATCTACATATACACATAGATAGATAACCTCATTGTGATCCCTTTTGATGAATAGAGAAGGATCTAGGCCTTTGACTCTTCATAGGTTGATGGTTCTTTTGAAATTGAATCTTTTTCCAAGTAGATTGAATGCTTTGTAAAAATTGTGGAATCATATCCATACCTTTCTAGTTGTTTCTTCTCTCTTGCTGATCTTCTAGGTGCTTGTTTGGAGCATTCTCCAACCTCTTGCATCTTTGCTTTGCCCCTTGGCTTCCGCAGTTTGTAATACTTTTCTCTTTCATCTTGGTCATCGTTTGTATCACTTCTTGGATCTTGGACCTGTGTATCATCATGCTTGCTTCCTAATTGATGAGAATCAAAATCAAGATCATATGGTAGAGTTACATTTTGTTTGTCTTCATCATACCAAGACTTGTGTTCTTCAAACACAACATCTCTACTTGTAGTGAATTGCTTGGTTGAAGGATTATAGAACCTGTAACCCATTTGAGTTGAATCATATCCAATAAACACTGCCTTTGTTGCCCTTTCATCTAGCTTACCTCTTATTTGTAATGGTTTGTGAACATAAATTAAACAACCAAACACCTTGCAATGCCCAAAACTAGGTTTTATTCCATGCCATGCTTCATAAGGAGTCATGCCTTGAAGTGATTTGGATGGTAGTCTATTGACAAGGTACACAGCTATTGAAATAGCTTCTGCCCTAGATAATGTGGCAATTTCTTCTCTTCAAGCATTGTTCAGGCTGATCCAACCAATCTCTTGTTTCTCCTCTCTACAATTCCATTCAATTGAGGAGATTACTTGGTAACCACTTCCCTTTTGATACCTTTTTCTTGCAAGAACTCATCAAAATCTTTGGAGAACTATTCTCCCCTCCATCAGATATGAGCTTCTTGAGTGATCTACCTATATGATTCTCCACATGTGCTAGATACTTTTTGAAGCAACTTCATTCTTACTCTTGATAAAGTATAGAATAGTCCATCTACTATGGTCGTCAATAAATGAGACATAATATGTACTAAGTTTGTATGTACTAAGTCCAATAAGTTGTTGTGGATGTAGCCTTTGTGGTTGAACGGTTTTCTTTGTGCCTTCCCAATCTGACATGCATCACGCATGTTGATCATGTGTTGCTTTGATATGTTTGGCAGTCCTAGAATACTTTGATGCCTGCATATATCCTTCAAGGTTCTTTCATTCACATGAGCAAGTCTCTTATGCCACACTTCAAGTTCACTTAAGGTTTGAGACCCAAAAGTGAATAGAGCTATGTTCTTGGTTTCTCCTACTTCAAAAGTAAAGAGCCTACCATGCTTCTCAACTCTGGCTATCTTCTTGAATCCTTGACATGGATATTTCACAAAAGCTCCATGATGGGTGAATGTAACTCGCAAGCCTTTCTCGACTATTTGGCCTACACTTATTAGGTTTTAGTGATAGTGGGTACATAGAGAACCTTACGCAGAATGTTTGTCCTACCATTGGAAGCTTCGACATTACCAATCTTCTCCAAATTGTGCTTTGTGTCATCCCCAGTTTGTACTTCATGTCTATGCTTTGGAATTTCCAAATCAGATAGAAGAGCAATGTTGCATGCAACATGATTTGAACATCTTGAATCTATGTAGAATAAATGATCATCTTCTTTACCTTCTTTGTGGCTTAGATTCATAAGAACCAATGATTCTTCATGTGGTTGATCTGCTAAATAATTGTTGAAGTCTCTTCTATTATAGCCTCTATTGTTATTGTTGAAGTTGTGTCTACCTCTGCCTCTATTGCTTCCATATCCACCTCTTCCACTTCCTTTATGGGTCTTCCCATTGAACTAGCAATTCTGAGTGGTGTGCTTGGTCTTATCGTAGATGGCACAAGGTTGAACATTTTGACCTTTGGCTTTGTCATGCTCTGGTCCTTTCTTCTTCCCTTTCCACTTGCTCTTGCTTGCAAAGTTGGATTGGGAATTCTCCTCTTCATCTTCTTCCTTCTTCTTGCTTTTCTGCTTCTTATCCTTCTTATCTGCATATAGAGCACTAGTTGAATTACCATGATAGGAGTTACCTTCCTTTATGCTATTGTTGGCCTCTTGATTGAAGAGTTGTCCAAGAAAGATGTTGAAGTCTGGAGTTTGCACATCCATGATGAGATCATAAGCCATCGTGAAAGATTGTCATTGCTTATCAGTTCGAATCCCATTGAGAATTTGCCTCATGATAGCCTATTCTTCAATCAGCTCTCCAATGGATGCTAACTGATCTGCAACCTCCTTGACCATGGTAACAAACTCTGTGATGGTTTGTTTAGGTGTATTCTTCATTTGGTTGAACTCATTCCAAAGACAATTCTTTCTTGCTTTGGTACTAGTAGAAAAGAAAGTCTCAAGGGCATCCCAAGTCTCTTGAAATGTCTTGCATCCTCTAATATGAGGTAATAGAAAGTCAAAGATAGAGTTTAGTATGTACGGCCTTGCTTGAGCATCCCTTTCACACCAAAGTGTGAGGTTATCTATGTCCTCTTGGATAGGTCCTCCTTTGGATCTTGGAATAGGCATAGCTTCATAACTCGCTACAATTCCATAAAGATTTCTACCTTGAAAATAGGCCTCCATTCTGATTTGACAAGCCCCATAGTTGTGTCGATCAAGCTTCTCAATCATTGAGGGAAATCCTTCAGCCATCTTGATCTATCTCTGATACCATTGACAGAACTTGGAGAAGTTTGTAGGAGGTAGAAAAGGGAGTTGCGAAGCAATGAAGTTTGGTCTAGACAACCGACACAAGACCAGCCCTTGAGCTAATGGAGACTCAAATAGAACTTATAGGCATGCGACAAGTGCAATAAGATGCACTATGTACTTTGGAGCATCAAGGAGAAAGTGCTGATACAAAACAAATAGGTTCGTGCATCGATTAGCTCAAAAACTTA
Source organism: Ceratopteris richardii (assembly GCA_020310875.1). NCBI lineage: Eukaryota > Viridiplantae > Streptophyta > Polypodiopsida > Polypodiales > Pteridaceae > Ceratopteris > Ceratopteris richardii. The sequence goes on along the minus strand of CM035437.1, from coordinate 30,774,173 downwards.
CTATCTTTGGAAGAGACAATGAACTTCAAATGCTCATAGCGACCAGTGTGATTACAATTAGAAAAAATCCTTTTATGGGAGTGATACACATAGGGTTAAGTGTATATAATGCGAAAAATTATAAGGAATAAAAAAAATATGCTATAGGAATGAATCAAACACTCAACGGTGGTACTTCCTATTTTTCAAGAATACGTAGAGATTAACCCTGAGATAGAAAAACTAAGATTCCTCCCAATATACTAAACCAAATTCTATGGAAAATTATAGACATAAACTAGACATCAATATCTTTCAAATGAGTCATGTTTCATCCAATTTGGAGCTTTATAGAGAGAGCACAAGCCTCTGCAAGATTACTATTAGTGAAGAAGATGATGCAAAGAAATGGAGCAAGACAATGATGGTCAAAAGTGTATGTATATTGCTTCCATGTATTGTACAAGTGTTTTGAAGTCTTTACATAGACTCTAGAAATTATCCAAGACTTCTACAAGTGGATTTTGAATTCAAATGAAGGCAATAAGTGTTGTTGGAGGGAATCAATTCACTTTCCTATAATCTAGGAAAAGTGAAGATTTAGTTTGATCTACTTTTAGGTAATTAATTGATTGATTGAATACAACTCAACCACCACAAATTCGTGGCATTTGGGCTCTCTCTTTCTACTTTTACATGTGTAAAGCTCTAGGCTTTTACAACGATAAATGAACTATCAAAACTCTCTCAAAAAAATACAATAAATGAGCATAGGTAAAAGAACTCTCCAACAAATATTCTTTCGACATAATCCGAGCGATAGCTCTTGATGTAGATCAAATTCACCTCAAGCATAGTGTAAGCTTGATGTTCCAACATGTATGTGTGTAGGTGTGTATATGTATGCATGTATATGTAAATGTATGTGTATATGTGTATATGCATGTTTATAAATGTGTATGAATTTATTATGTATGTGTGTGTATGTGCATTTATTATGTATGTATATGTGTGTATATTTGTATGTGTGTGTATGTGTATGTATGTGTACATATGTATGCATGTATGTATGTATAAGTGTATGTATGTATGTCTGAATGTATGTATATGTGTATGTGTGTATGCATGTTTATAAATTTAAAGTTTTTTTAATATTTTGATCCTCTTTTTATATTAAAATTTAGGAAATATTGTATGGTAGAGAAAAATAAGAGAAAAGCTAACATTCCACCTGAGAGATGGCAGTATTTTCACAGACAGCTACATATTCAAGAATCATTTCCCCAACAAAAGGTATACAAATTAGTTTAAATTATTGTGAGTTATAATTCTCATATGTTTTATAAATATTTTAGAATTAATCTATATACCTTTGCTTCATTAAGTAAACACAAACTGTTGCAAAGAAGAGAGTTGAGTCAGGTCATATGTCATGCTTAGGCCAAATGGGCCATCATGGTTTTGTTGCTAAATTTGTAAGTATATGTATTATTGAAACTATATTTTTTATTTTATTTAAAACACTAATCATTAATCTTTTTTATTTGTTTCAATGCAGCAAAAGTATTATGGTCGATATCCTAAGAAAAAGGAGATCAAATTTGCTACACATTTTGGATATCGATGTCTGTATGAATACATGCGGGATCATCTAGATGCTTTTGTGAGTATTATTGAATTTCATATAATTCATTTTATTTTATTGATGTTTTATTTGTTTTATTTATTTGTGTTTGTTATATGTAATACAAGAGTATTATGGAGAAGCATATATGGATGAGGTGGGGAGACAAACACAAGAGGGACAATATCAATCGTCATAGAGTGTTGACCCCTCTACCCATGATGCCTCTTCAGATGATCATGATGATGCGGATGATCATGATGATGAGGATGATCATGATGATGTGGATGATCATGATCAGGGAGGGGATTCAAATGATTGATATTTTACATTCGATGTATTATTTACATTGATACACACATACATTTTTTTATATTTATATATTTTCTCATTTCAATTATGTTTTTCATTGTGTCTATGGTACTAATCAATGTAAAAATTTTATTATGATTCTTATTAAAATTGATACTTAACATGTGATTTATTACTTTAATTGTATAATTCATTCATATTATATGTGTGTTTGTGTGTATATATGTATGTATATGTGTGTGTAGTTGTGTGTGTATATGTATGTATGCACATGTAGGTATATATATATATTTGTGTAAGTGTGTGTATATGCATGTATGTGTTTATATCTGTGTGTGTATGTGTATGTGTATGTGTACGTGTATATGTAGATACATGTGTATGTGTATGTGTATATGTGTGTATGTGTATGTGTATATGTGTCTATGTGTATGTGTATGTGTATATGTGTGTATGTGTATATGTATGTGTATGTGTATATGTGTGTATGTGTATGTGTATATGTGTCTATGTGTATGTGTATGTGTATATGTGTGTATGTGTATATGTATGTGTATATGTATGTGTATGTGTATATGTGTCTATGTGTATATGTGTGTATGTGTGTGTTTATGTGTATATATGTGTATGTGTATGTGTGCATGTGTGTGTATGGGTATACGTATGCGTATGCGTATGTACACGTATGCATATGCATATGTGTATGCGTATGCGTATGCGTACACGTATGCATATGCATATGTGTATGTGTATGTGTATGTGTATGCGTACACGTATGCGTATGCGTATGCGTATGCGTATGTGTATGTGTATGCGTACACGTATGCGTATGCGTACACGTATGCGTATGCGTATGCGTATGTGTATGTGTATGCGTACACGTATGCGTATGCGGATGCGGATGCGGATGCGGATGCGTATGCGTATGCGGATGCGGATGCGGATGCGGATGCGTATGCGTATGCGTATGCGGATGCGGATGCGGATGCGGATGCGGATGCGGATGCGGATGCGGATGCGGATGCGGATGCGGATGCGGATGCGGATGCGGATGCGGATGCGGATGCGGATGCGGATGCGGATGCGGATGCGGATGCGGATGCGGATGCGGATGCGGATGCGGATGCGGATGCGGATGCGGATGCGGATGCGGATGCGGATGCGGATGCGGATGCGGATGCGGATGCGGATGCGGATGCGGATGCGGATGCGGATGCGGATGCGGATGCGGATGCGGATGCGGATGCGGATGCGGATGCGGATGCGGATGCGGATGCGGATGCGGATGCGGATGCGGATGCGGATGCGGATGCGGATGCGGATGCGGATGCGGATGCGGATGCGGATGCGGATGCGGATGCGGATGCGGATGCGGATGCGGATGCGGATGCGGATGCGGATGCGGATGCGGATGCGGATGCGGATGCGGATGCGGATGCGGATGCGGATGCGGATGCGGATGCGGATGCGGATGCGGATGCGGATGCGGATGCGGATGCGGATGCGGATGCGGATGCGGATGCGGATGCGGATGCGGATGCGGATGCGGATGCGGATGCGGATGCGGATGCGGATGCGGATGCGGATGCGGATGCGGATGCGGATGCGGATGCGGATGCGGATGCGGATGCGGATGCGGATGCGGATGCGGATGCGGATGCGGATGCGGATGCGGATGCGGATGCGGATGCGGATGCGGATGCGGATGCGGATGCGGATGCGGATGCGGATGCGGATGCGGATGCGGATGCGGATGCGGATGCGGATGCGGATGCGGATGCGGATGCGGATGCGGATGCGGATGCGGATGCGGATGCGGATGCGGATGCGGATGCGGATGCGGATGCGGATGCGGATGCGGATGCGGATGCGGATGCGGATGCGGATGCGGATGCGGATGCGGATGCGGATGCGGATGCGGATGCGGATGCGGATGCGGATGCGGATGCGGATGCGGATGCGGATGCGGATGCGGATGCGGATGCGGATGCGGATGCGGATGCGGATGCGGATGCGGATGCGGATGCGGATGCGGATGCGGATGCGGATGCGGATGCGGATGCGGATGCGGATGCGGATTGCGGATGCGGATGGCGGATGCGGATGCGGATGCGGATGCGGATGCGGATGCGGAATGCGGATGCGGATGCGGATGCGGATGCGGATGCGGGATGCGGATGCGTGCGGATGCGGATGCGGAATGCGGATGCGGATGCGGATGCGGATGCGGATGCCGGATGCGGATGCCGGATGCGGATGCGGATGCGGATGCGGATGCGGATGCGGAATGCGGATGCGATGCGGATGCGGATGCGGATGCGGATGGCGGATGCCGGAGGCGGGATGCGATGCGGATGCGGTGCGGATGGGCGGATCTGATGCGGATGCGTATGCGGATGCGATGCGGATGCTGGATGCGGATGCGATGCGGATGCGGATGCGGATGCGGATGCGGATGCGGATTGGATGCGGATGCGGTGCGGATGCGGATGCGGATGCGGATGCGGATGCGGATGCGGATGCGGATGCGGGATGCGGATGCGGATGCGGATGCGGATGCGGATGCGGGGATGCGGATGCGGATGCGGATAGCGGATGCGGATGCGGATGCGGATGCGGATGCGGATGCGGATGCGGATGCGGATGCGGATGCGTATGCGGATGCGTATGCGTATGCGTATGCGTATGCGTATGCGTATGCGTATGCGTATGCGTATGCGTATGCGTATGCGTATGCGTATGCGTATGCGTATGCGTATGCGTATGCGTATGCGTATGCGTATGCGTATGCGTATGCGTATGCGTATGCGTATGCGTATGCGTATGCGTATGCGTATGCGTATGCGTATGCGTATGCGTATGCGTATGCGTATGCGTATGCGTATGCGTATGCGTATGCGTATGCGTATGCGTATGCGTATGCGTATGCGTATGCGTATGCGTATGCGTATGCGTATGCGTATGCGTATGCGTATGCGTATGTGTATGTGTATGTGTATGTGTGTGTATGTGTATGTGTATGTGTATGTCTATGTCTATGTGTATGTGTATATATGCATGTGTATATGTATGAGCATGCATGTGCATGTGCACATGGATGCATGTGCACATGGATGCATGCGCATATGCATATGTATAAGTATGTGCTTATGTGTGTATGTGTATGTGAATGTGTATGCGCATGCATGCATGTGCATGTAGATATGTTTGTGCATATGCATGTGTATTTGTATGTGTATGTGCATGTGCATGTGCATGTGCATGTGCATGTGAACATGCATGTGCATGTGTATGGGTATGGGTATGTGTATGTGTATGTATGTGTATGTGTATGTGTATGTGTATGTGTATGTGTATGTGTATGTGTATGTGTATGTGTATGTGTATGTGTATGTGTATGTGTATGTGTATGTGTATGTGTATGTGTATGTGTATGTGTATGTGTATGTGTATGTGTATGTGTATGTGTATGTGTATGTGTATGTGTATGTGTATGTGTATGTGTATGTGTATGTGTATGTGTATGTGTATGTGTATGTGTATGTGTATGTGTATGTGTATGTGTATGTGTATGTGTATGTGTATGTGTATGTGTATGTGTATGTGTATGTGTGTGTATGTGTGTGTATGTGTGTGTGTATGTGTGTGTATGTATGTGTGTATGTGTATGTGTATGTGTATGTGTATGTGTATGTGTATGTGTATGTCTACTATAGGTTTAGCAGAACTCGTTAGGGTAGTTCTGTTCAACTTTTTCAGATATAGTCATTTTTCTACATAAGGGTATTTTAGTCAGTGGCCATGGCTAAAAGCAGTGATGTATTTTGTATGTTGGTTGTTGAGGATAAGTTGGATGATACGAATTACCCGTTCTGGGATTATATGATGTGTCATGTATTGGTTACAAAAGGACTGTGGAATATTGTGTGGGGTGTTGAAAAACATCCTATTACACCTACAAATACAGGTATTGAAGCTGATGTAGATGGCATCGAAGATGGTAATATTCAGTAGATTCATGTTCATATTGCAATTCCTCTTGTACCTACTATAGGGCAATCTCATTGGGATGGTAGAGATGCTCAAGCACATGCATTGATAGCCTTGTCTATCAAACGTGCCATTATTCCTCACATTCATTCTTGCAGAACAGCTAACGATGCTTGGGATACACTTACCACATTGTACCAAGCTAGGAATGAAGCTCGTGTTGCTTACCTCCAGAAATAGTTGGAGAGTGATCATATGAATGAAGATGATTCTATGGACAGTTTTCTAACAAAGATCAAAGATTTAAAGGAACAATTAATTTATGCTGATGAAGTCTTGTCTGACAATTCACTTGTGCAGACTGTTCTAAATGGTCTTCCCAATTCATAGGAGAGTTTTGCTTCTATTCTTCATTTGATGATGAAAGGCAATCCAAATGCCTTAACATTTGAGGAGTTAGTCTTTGTTATGTTGTAGGAAGACCAGTCTAGGCAGAATAGGTCCATTATGCGTGTTGCAAATCAGGCTTTCCTGGCTAGTAAGAAGGGCAAAAGTAAATGGAGCTCTTGCTAGTAAGCAAAAATCTGCTAATTCTGCACAACCAAAGAAGGATGACAGAGATGACAAGAAAATAGAAAAGCAGAAATTGTTTTGCAAGTATTGTAAAGAAAATGATCATGTCATAAAGAATTATCCGAAATTGGCTGCAAAAGAGGCAAAGAAAAAAGAGGCTAGAATGGTTTGTAGAGGCCTCTACACCGAAAACAAAGTCTGCTAATCTAGTGCAGAATGAAGAATGGGCATTTACTACTATTTGCAGTTTTGACCCATCTTCTCCTGAACAGTGTATATTTGTAGTAGACTCAGATGTTTGGTACTTTGATAGTGGTGCAACCAAACATATTACCTCGTAGCATAGTTTCCTCACTTCACTCGAGCTTGTCCCTACAGTGAATATTGTCACATGCATCAACAACTCCTCTTATCTTGTCATAGGAGTTGGTAAGATCATTCTGACTACTACTGATGGTAGTTCTTTTACATTGTCAAATACTTTATTTGTGCCAAGGATCAAGAAGAATCTATTATCAATTTCAACTTTATCCAAGATTGGCTTGGTTGTGAAATTTGTTGATGACAGATGTATAGTTCATGATCTGTCTAATGGCGACGTGATTAATACTTCTGGTATTTTATGTCATGGTTTGTACAAGCTCATAAACTATGAAAAAATTGTGAATGATTCAGCATATGTAGTACATGATTCTCCCACTATGTCAGATGCAAAGCTTTGGCATGCATGCTTTGGTCATCTGAATTTTGCTCGTTTGCTATGCTTGTAGAAATCTAAAATGATATCCTCTTTGCCCAAACTTGAGGTACCCAAAAAACATGTCTTTGAAGGCTGTATTTTGGGCAAAATGCAACATTCCTGCTTCCCAAAAGAAGGTTCAGTTCGAGCTACTAAAAAATTGAAGCTTGTTCACAATGATGTCTATGGTCCTATGCAAACACCTTCTTTGGGAACTCTCTTTACTTCATGACTTTCATTGATGATTTTTCTAGGCATATATCCACTCAAAGCAAAGTCAAAAGTGTTTATGTGCTTCAAATAGTTTTCGGTTTTGGCTGAAAGTCTATCAGCATGTAAAATGGGCACCCCCCATTCTGATCGAGGGGGGAATATATGTCTTCTAAATTTAATGCACTTTTGGGTGAATGTGGGATAAAACATCAATGTTTAGTGCCATATACACCTCAACAGAATGGAGATGCTAAATGAAAGAAGAGGTCACTGATGGAGATGGCGAGGTGTATGGTCAAGAGTCAAGACTTATCACATAGTTTCTGACTTGAGGCTGTTATGTGTGTAGCATATGTACTTAACAGGTGTCCCACTAAAGTGTTGCAGTCTATCACTCCATATGAGGCTTGGCATGGTCACAAGCCATCTCTTGCTCATCTGCATGTTTTTGGTTGTTTGGCATAATCATTAGTGCTTGAGCAACAACGCCAAAAATTGGATGATAAAGTAGTGAAATGTATTTTTGTTGGGTACAATTCTGAAAGTAGCTATCGTCTGTATCATCCATAGACTAAATGCATTTTGGTTAGCCTTGATGTTGTTTTTGTGGAAGATGCTATTCATCCATTAGTTTCATGTACCAAGGAGACATTTGTTAGCTCCAAAGACATGTATGATACATTGCTGCCTCTCTTTATAGGTGGACATCTAGTGTTGGTCCAAATGAGTCAACTTCTCAACCTTTACAAGTTTCATGTGATGATGCAAATCATTCCATTTTTTATGCAAATTTACATGATGCACTTGTTGATGAGAGAGCTGATATTGAGGAGGCAAAAAATATGCCAAAATGGTTGGTGGAGACTTTGCATGATAGCAAATTAGATGCACCTCCATCATACCATACTCGTTCAAGCTCTCATAGTGCCGCCTCTTTTTCATTAGATTGCTATGCTATGGCTTCCATCTGTGCACTTGCAGCTCATCATGGTTGGAATGTACATCAGTTGGACATTAAAACTGCATTTTTGAATGGTGACTTGCATGAAGAAGTGTATGTTTTGCAGCCCCATGGCTTTGTGCAAAAAGGGCATGAAGACCAGGTGTGCAGGTTAAAGAAGGCATTATATGGTGTAAAGCAAGCACCACGTGCTTGGTATGGAAAGATACATGCCTATCTGATTGCACATGGTTTTGAGAACAGTCCAACTAAGAGCATCTTATATGTTAACCATGCTAATGGTGTACTTTTGATCATTGTTGTGTATGTTGATGACATGCTGCTCATTGGTCCTTGTGAGAATGTCATTGATTTTAAGGCTCGTTTGCATGCCTCATTTGAGATATCTTATTTGCGGCATTTGCATCATTATTTGGGCATTCAATTTATGCAAGTTGATGGTGGAATAGCTTCGTGTCAAATGAAATATAGTGACACATTATTGTAGCATTTTGGCCTTGAAGATTGTAAACCTATTGCCACTCCTATGGAGACAGGTCTATGATTGAGTCTTCATGATGCTAGAGATGCATTTGATGTTGTTCTCTATCAGTAGGCTATTGGATGCTTGATTTACTTATGCATTACTTGGCTAGATATTTAGTGTGTCTCACAGATGAGTAGGTTTATGCATTGCCCAGGTGTCAAGCATTGGTAGGTGGTTAAGTGCATCTTTCATTACTTGAGTGGTACCCGGCTACTTGGATTGTTTTATCCCAAGGGGGGATCACAACCACAAGATTTACATGCTTTTTCTGATTTTGACTGGGCTTGTTGCTATGACACTCGTGTGTCCACCAGTGGTTTTTGCTTCATGCTTGGCAGCTCATGCATATCTTGGTTGAGCAAGAAGCATCCTATTGTGGGCACTTCCAGTTGTGAGGCTGAGTATAGGGTAGCTTTCATAACAATTGATGAGTGTGTGTGGCTTAGACGCCTTACGATTGATTTGGGTGTTTGTCAGTCCTTTATCACCACCATCTTCACTGATAGTCAGAGCACATTGGTAGTTGTGAGGAACCTTATGTTCGATGCTCACACTAAGTACATTGAGGTGCATTATCATTATGTGAGGGAGAGGTTCTCTAGTGGAGAAATCAGCTTGGCATATGTGCCCACACAGGAGAACATTGCAGACATTTTCACAAAGGCTCTGGCTAGGGAGAAGTTTGAAGCTTTTTGCAAAACTTTAGGCTTACTTCCTTTTGTGGATTGATTCCACATAGCTTGGCACTTCCTTATACATGAGTGTCAGCTCCTTGTTCATTGCATCACTCCCAGGGGGGATTTGTTGATATATGTAGGTAGTGATGTGTGTGAACCCACTAGGACCATCGGAGCTTTTTTTTTTCCTCTTTAGGAGGTTTTATCCCCTCGGCTTGTATATATGCCTATAGCCCTAACAGGTTACCTATCTTTGTATATTCTAGTGGTAATACATTTAGTATCATGTGTTGTGCTCCAAGCTTCTTCTTCTTCCTTGTGTTGTTCGTGTGTTTCCATAGACCTCAAACTCCAACACTCCATGCCTCTCTGGTGTCTAGGTCCTCTCAGTCTCTCTTGATCCATTCTATCTATATCCCATCTTAATCTCTCTCTTCCTGAGGTGTTTGCAAAACTCACTTTAGGTCTCTCTCAAGTCTTCTCTTTGTGAATACTTGGAACATGAGAAGATCTAGCCCCATGTTGGCCATGAGAACCATGCGGTCTTCGAGGAGGGAATACCAACTCACCTTTCCAAGTGTAGGTGTGTCTACCATGTTCCATGGCCATGAACACCCTCTCGGATGAGTTATCTAAATAGATACTTTTCCAAGGGTCTCATGGTCTTTGAATTCATAAATAGTCACCCCATTTCTTATCATGCTTGAATCTTCAGAATGCTTCATCAATTTCTCTATCCAAGAAAAGATCTATGCTCTTATTATCTTGAGGAATCCACTCTAGTGTGATTATTCTTGATAGGATTGACTTATCATAAGGTGTTTTCCAACATTTTCCTAGTCTAGTTGTCCTATTTCTTACTCAAAAATTATGATTCCAAACTCATCCGTCCTATCATGATAGCTCATAACTATGTATATGGTTCCTTGGTTATCAATACAAGATCCGTCTTCGAATTTCGCTACTAGATGTTCAATTCCAAAATGTTGATCGAGGATTCTGAGTTGGACCACTAATCTTCTCAAACCATCCTCGTAGATGTAAGCATCTAATTGGTTGGTTCATATGTATTCTAATTGGGGCTTTTAGGGACCTTTAGGGGTCCGTAAATATGCTAGTCCTGAATTGCATGTAGGCCTTTCCATGCTAAATGACATTTTTGAATCACTCATCTGTAAGCTAAATACGTAAGGGAAGTCACTGAGTTGCTGAGCCCACAACCTTGTGGTGTGATTGACACTAACTTCAGATGACCTGATGCTTTGCATATCCTATCCTAGGTGTCTACCTGAACTAAGGTTTATATGATTTGATGATCGAGTCAATTATCCAAGTACAACCTCGATGTTGGGTTCTTTTGTAATAGCCACTTGTTCTTTTTAATTCTTTCTAGGGTGTATATTTTATTGTCTCAATATGGATGTCATCAAGAACACTTAAGTTTTACTATAATTAATGTTTTTCTCGATTAGATTAGATGCTTTTTGGTTAGGGTTGTCCATGATGTAGCTTAATCTACCCTTGAACTTGATAAATTAAAGTCTCTTGAACTTGATCATGCGTATTGTGGTCCTAGCTTAATCAATTTTTCATCGTGATGGTCAAATTGCTCAATGGGTTTGTATGTCATGATGGACAGGTAGTTTGTCATGATAAACTGTGTTGTCTGTTGTGATAGTCACTATCCGTTGTGATGCTCTATCTATTGTCTATCGTCGACACACAATAGACATGGTTTGTCGTAAATAATGTCTATCACAATAGAATCAATTTATCACAATGGAAAAAAAAAACCTATTTTGCAAAAAAAAACATTTTCATGAAGTGCAGGTGATATAGCCTACTATAATCTACTTGTTTTAGCAAATACTCTACTTTCTATCTATCATGATGGACAAAGTTCTTCTTCTCGGGGTGCGTGCACAGAGCTGTCCTAGCTGTTGATGTTGCTACTCTTGTTACTGATGTTGGTACTTGCCAAAAAGCTCAAGAAAATGCAAAACATGTGATACACTAGCTCACACACTCTCTCTCTCACACACACGAATGAAATGAGGGGAATGGAATGGAGGCAAGAATATAAACAAGAAGGTGAAATTTATGCGAAGATGGAAATGGGGATAGGAGGTGAGTAGGACTGGTAGGGATGATGATGAAGAAGGTAAAAAAGTGAAGAAAAAAATTACATGTTCCCTAGCTCATTTGAAGGCTCAAACGGGCTCATAAAACTATGAAATTTGATACATAGGTGATTCTACTGCTCCTCAAGCTCGATGACTCCTCAGATTGAACAAACCAAATTCTATTCTACTGAAAATGGTATTTACAATGAAGTGTAGTGATAACAATCAATGTTCGTTGTATGTTTGATTTGGAAAAATGATTGGCCTACTCACTCGGTCTTCATTGGTTTCCTTATCTTTCACTACCTTGCCTCATGCTTCCTTGACGTGCTAATTTGCCTTGACAACTAGTAGTCTTGTAATGGGAGTTGGTAAGATCATTTTGACTACTATTGATGGTAGTTCTTTCACATTGTCAGATGCATTGTATGTGCCAAGGATTAAGAAACATTTGTTGCTAGTTTTAGCATTAGCCAAGACTGGCCTTGTTATTAAATTTGTTGATGATAGGTGTACAATTCATGATCTTTCAAATGGCAATGCCATTATTGCTTATATCATTTTATGTCATGGGCTATATAATCTCATAGACTATGCAAAATCTTTGAATGTTTTAGCATGTGCAGTTCAAGATTCTTAGGCTATCATAAATGCAAAGCTTTGGCATGCACATTTTGGTCATTTGAATTTTGCTAGTTTGCTACACCTATAGAAATCTAATATGGTTTCCTCTCTACCCAAACTTTCAGCACCTTGTAAACATGTATGTGAAGGTTGTATTTTGGGCAAAATGCATTGTTCTTCCTTCCCTAAAGATGGTTCAGTTAGAGCTACTCATAAATTACTTGTTCATAATCTGGTCCTATTCAAATGCCTTCATTTGGGAACTACCTTTACTTCGTGATGTTCATTGATGATTTTTCTAGGCATGCATGGGTTTAACCATTGAAAGCAAAGTATGAAGGGTTTGTGTGCTTCAAATAGTTTTTATTTATGGCTAAAAATATGTTAGCATGTAAGTTGGGCACCCTCCATTTTGATCGAGAGAGGGAATACATGTCTTCTCATTTTAATGCATTTCTAGTTGAGCATAGGATAAAACATTAGTGTACAGTGCCATGTACAACTCAACAAAATGGAGTTGTAGAAAGAAAGAACAGGTCTCTTATGGAGATGGTGAGGTGTATGGTCAAAAGTCAAGCTTTACCACATAGCTTCTTACTTGAGGCTGTTATGTGTGCAACATATGTACTTAATAGGTGTCCCACCAAATCATTGCAATCTATTATTCCATATGAGGCTTGGCATGGTCGCAGGCCATATGTTGCTCATCTGTGTGTCTTTGGTTGTCTCAAATATGCATTAGTGTCTGAACAACAACATAAGAAACAAGATGATAAAGCAGTGATCAACTGTATTTTTGTTGGGTACAATTTTGAAAGCAAAGGCTATTGTCTATATCATCCACAGACTAAATACATTTTGGTTAGTTGTGATGTTGTTTTTGTGTAAGTTTTCAATTCATCCATTAGTTTCATGTACTAAGGAGACACCAGTTAGCTCAAAAGATGTGAACGATATTTTTCTGCCTCTTTTTGTAGGTGGACAGTCAAGTGTTGGTCCAAATGAGGCAATTTCTCATCCTTTACATGTTTCACATGATGATGCATATCGTTCCATTTTTTATGCAGATTTACATGATGCACTTATTGATGAGAGAGTTGATACAAATGAGGCAAGATCTATGCCTAAATTGTTGGTGTAGACTTTGCACGATAGCAAATTAGATGCACCTTTGTCAGATCGTACTCGTTTAGGATCTCATAGTGCCTCTTCTGCATCAAATTGCTATGCAATGGCTGCCTCTAGTCTTTGTGATGAAAATGAGCCTGTTTCTTTTGATGAAACACAAAATTCAAAAAATTGGATGGCATCTATTCAATCAAAATATGATGCTATTATGAGGGATGGTACCTAGTTTTTATGTGATTTGCCTCTTGGCAAAAAGGCCATTGGCACTAAATGGGTATACAAGGTAAAGCTGATGAAGCAGTTGAGAGGTTTAAGGTTAGGCTTCTTGCAAAAGACTATGCTCAAGAAAGAGGCATTGATTTTGATGAAACCTTTGCACCCACATGCCAAATGACTATGGTTTGTATCATTTGTGCACTTGCAGCTCATCATGGTTTGAATGTACATCAGTTGGACATTAAAACTACATTTTTGAATGACAACTTACATGAAGAAGTGTATGTATTTCAGCTCTGTAGCTTTGTGCAGAAAGGGCATGAAAACAAAGTGTGCAGTTGAAAATTTCATTATATGGTTTGAAGCAAGCATCGTGTGCTTGGTATGAAAAGATTCTTGCCTACTTGATTGCACATGGTTTTGAGAACAATCCAACTGAGAACACCTTACATGTTAAGCATGCAGATGATGTACTGTTTGTATGTAAATGTATGTACGTATGTATATGTGTGTGTATGTGTATGTAGGTGTGTATGTGAATGTATGTGTGTGTATGTGTGTAGCTGTGTGTGTATGTATGTATGCATATGCATGTGTATGCACATGTGTGTATGTGTGTGTATGTATATGTGGGTGTATGTATATGTGTGTGTATGTATACATGTGTGTGTATGTGTGTGTGTTTATGTGTATATGTGTGTGTATGCATGTATGTATGTATGTATGTATGTATGTATGTATGTATGTATGTATGTATGTATGTATGTATGCATGCATCTGTGTATATGTATGCATGTGTGTATATGTATGCATGTGAGTGTATGTGTGTGTCTATGTGTATGTATGTATATGTATATGTGTGTGTATGTGTATGTATGTGTATATGTGTGTATATGTGTGTATATGTGTGTATATGTGTGTATATGTGTGTATGTGCATGTGTATGTGCATGTGTATGTATGTGCATGTGTGTGTATGTATGTACGCATATGCATGTGTATGAATGTGTGTATGTATGCATGTGAGTGTATGTGTGTATGTATATGTTTGTGTGCATGTGTGTATATGTATGTGTATATGTGTGTGTGTATTTATATGTGTGTTTATGTGTGTGTGTATGTATATGTGTGTATGTGTATGTGTGTATGTGTATATGTGTATGTGTATGTGTGTATGTGTATGTGTATGTCCTTGTATGTATATATGCACATGTGTATACGAGTGTGTGTATATGTGTATGTTTGTATGTGTATGTGTGTATCTGCATGTGTGTGTATGCATGTGTGTATGTATGTATTCATATGCATGTGTGTGTATGTATGCATGTGAGTGTATGTGTGTCTCTATGTTTGTGTGCGTGTCTACGTGTATATATATGTATGCATGTATATCTGTATGTGTGTATGTGTATGTGTGTATGTGTGTGTATGTGTGTGTATATATGTGTGTGTATGTGTATGTGTGTGTATGCATGTGTATAAATATGTATGTCACTTTATGTGTGTGTATGTGTATGTGTGTATATGTATATGTGTATGTGTGCATATGTATATGTGTGTATGTGTATGTCTATGTATGTATACATGCATGTGTGTGTATACATGTGTATACATGTGTATGCATGTGTATGTATAGTGAATTTGTGTGTATGTATGTATGTATATGCATATGTGTCTGTATGTTTATGTGTGTGTATGCATTTGTGTATGTATGTATGCATATGCATGTGTATGCATATTATTGGAACATCAAGCTTACACTATGCTTGAGGTGGATTTGATCTACATCAAAGGCTATCGCGTCAAAAGAATATCCGTTGGAGAGTTCTTTTTCATATGCTCATTTATTGTATTTTTTTGAGAATATTTTGATGGCTCATTTACCGTTGTAAAAGCCTTGAGTTGTACACATGTAAAGGTACAAATATAGAGCCCAAATCCCACGAAATTTTGGTGGTTGAAGTTGCATTCAATCAAGCAAATCAAGTCACCTAAAAGTAGATCAATCAAGATCTTCACTTTTCCTAGATTGTAGGGAAGTGAATTATTCCCTCCAACAACCATTCCCACCTTCATTTGAATTCAAATTCAAGTTGTAAAAGTCGTGGAACACTCCTAGAGGCTATATAAGGAGTTGAAATCACTTGTATTATACATGGAAGCAATATACATACACTTGTGACCATCATTGTCTTGCTCCTTCAATTTTCTGCATCATCTTCTTCGCCAACAGTAATCTTGCAGAGGCTGCTGCTCTCTCCTCAGAGCTCCAAATTGAGTGCAAGAGGACTCATTGGAAAGTTGGCTTGACCAAACTTCATCGCTTCGAAATGCACTTTTCTACCTTCGACAAGCTTCTCCAAGTTTCTTTCACATATGTGTGTATGTATGCATGTGAGTGTATGTGTATATGTCTATGTGTGTGTATGTATCTGTATGTGTATATGTGTATGTGTATATGTGTATGTGTATATGTGTATGTGTATATGTGTATGTGTGTATGTGCATGTGTGTATGTATGTATGCATATGCATGTGTATCCATGTGTGTGTATTATGTGTATGTGTGTGTATGCATGTGTATGTGCATGTGTGTATGTATGTATGTATGCATATGCATGTGTGTACGTATGCATGTGTGTGTATGTATGCATGTGAGTGTATCGTGTGTGTGTATATATGTGTATGTATCTATATGTGTGTATGTGTATGTGTATGTGTATGTGTATGTGTATGTGTATGTGTATGTGTATGTGTATGTGTATGTGTATGTGTATGTGTATGTGTATGGGTATGTGTATGTGTATGTGTATGTGTATGTGTATGTGTATGTGTATGTGTATGTGTATGTGTATGTGTATGTGTATGTGTATGTGTATGTGTATGTGTATGTGTATGTGTATGTGTATGTGTATGTGTATGTGTATGGGTATGTGTATGTGTATGTGTATGTGTATGTGTATGTGTATGGGTATGTGTATGTGTATGTGTATGTGTATGTGTATGTGTTGATGTTGTAGCATCACAACTCATATTTGTCAAACCAAGGAGCATATCACAAGACGAAAATGTCACATAAGCATCCAATAGATGCAATGGTGCTTCATTAGCATGAGATTAACAACAAAACTACATGTGAAATAAGAAGAAAACATTGTTAACGACACACACAAGTTTAATCACATGCATAATCACATCATTAATCAACAAACTAATGTGTAACAAGCATGAGGCAAGAAAGGAACAAGCACACAAGCACATCATCAAGACAACAAAAGAGCTCTCCATGCATTCCACAAACCAACATGATCTCATTATCTCCAAGAATGCTCCCCCAAATGAGAGGTAGTGACCTCTTTATATACAAAATGGGCAAAATCCATGCTATGTGGCATTTCTCACAAAATCCATGCTATGTGGGATTTCTTAACTAAAGGAAGAATGAATCTCACTTATTCACTAGTATGGCACTCACACAGACCTATACAAGAGTGCTTATTAAACTAAATGAAAAGTAGAAAAAGGTACAAATGGTGATGAATAAAAGTGGATCCAAGAAATATATCCTCCTTGACTTTGTCATCCTCGACAAAGCTTTTGTAAGTGTGGAGCTTTTGTGGAAGAGTGTATAGTAGTCCCTTTGGGTGCATGATCCTATGTCATTGGAGTGCGTCGTTTTGTTGTTTTTCTTTATCTTACTTTTTGCATGTTTATTTGGAGTCGGCCACCTTTTATCTTTGGACTTTTTCCTCCTGTAGTTGAGAAGAATGTGCTCGAATGCTTTGCTTTTTCTTTTCTTTTCTCTTTCTCTCTTTCTTTCTTTTTCTTTTTTAAATATGGATGATGTATGTGGATGTAATGATGTAATGTAGATGATAGATACAAATAAATGAAATTAATTCGTCTCTTCTTAGTCCATGTGCATGAGTGCAGACTACGGGTGCATGGGTAGAAAAGAAAGAAGTTCCTATGCATGGTCTTATGATGAGACCCTATCTTATGCATACTCTAAAAAATGCATACAAAAATTTGTGCAAAAATGGAATGGATCTTGAGAAAAGTGCTAAAGGGTGAGGTGATGATGAGGCTTTCTCCAATTTTCCAACTCCAAGAAACTTCTCTTTTCCATCAACCATTGAAATGGATGATAGCTTTGACCACCAACCTGAAGAAAAAGAAAAATGAAAAGAAAATTCTTGCAATGTATGTATATGTGTCCTCTTTGTGTTTGGGTTAAACTTAAAGCACCTAACGCTTGGCCTTTGGATGAGGCCCTATTTGTATGCATACTTGTTGTGCATCTTGAACATATTTTGTGCATTGGGCAAGGTAGGGCATGAATCCCATGGTTGTTGCACAAAGAGGTTTGCTTTCTTATGTACTTGAATTGTTTAGAATTGGAAATATTCTTAGATTCCAATTCAAGTACCTTAGGAATTTAAGGTCTCCATATCATTTGTGCTTTCTTATTTTTGGACCTAAAATCCATATGGTGATGGTTCTTCAGTTTTTATCTATTCTTTGATACATGAGGTTTGCATACATTACGCCGAATGGATGCAGAAAGACTAGAAGATTGTGATGTACAAAGAGGGGAGGCATGAGATAGTAGTTTCTTTGGAATCCAAATAGCTCTCCAATTTGGTTGTGCTTGAAGAAGTTGCTTGGGGACCCAAATTCACTTTAAGCCTTTTGATGAAGAGATCTTTTGGTGCCATGTCATTGTAGATCCCTGGGTACTTCATCCTTGCTTGGAATGCTTGCCACTTGAACTCGACGTAGAGTACTTCATTCCGTTGTTGTTGCTTCCATTGCTTGCTCTTCAACATTTTGATCTTTTGGACCATCATAGGGAGTGCAAGTGACAAGTTCCATGTTCTCCACTATACAATGATTTTCTACACGTGATTTTTCTATAAGCTTATCATAAGTGGGAGAATTTACATGAGCTAGTTGATCCATCTTGGACATTCCATTATTACACATTGGCTCACTAGGCTCATAAAGGGAATTACAATGATTTTTCAAAGGATCTTCAATACATAAGTCACTATATCCATTTGATCCAATTCTATATGCCCACTTATGTGCCCACTAGCCTTCACTAGTTAGCCAATTGTTTTGGTAGCACAATTTTCTCCTATCTATCTCTCTTGCTCACATCATACATGCCATTTTAGGAGGCCTCCGCTCGTTACTTAGTCCAGCATTGCACTTCTCCTGCCTGTGAATTCAAGTTCGATCACGTAGGAAGCACACTTTAAATCTTAGCTATGCATAAGCAAAAAGGGAATGATTTATCGAGTGGGTGTGGTTTAGCGGATGTACCTTGTACTCCCAGGCAGATGGTCAGGGTTCAAGTCACGCCCGGGGCTGGATGCTTCAAGAGTTCCCCAAGATGGGTGCCTCTACCTTTCGAGGTTGTGTGTGTGTGTCTTTCCAATTCATTGTACTCTCTCTCAAAACAAAAAGGGAATGATTTTATCACTAGGTCCCACTCTCACAATGCTTCACTGCTAAAAGCACAGGTCTCCAACAAAACAAACATTACAATAACGAAATGGACATTGAAAAATGTGTGCCATGCATGAATATGTTCTTTGATGATATAGCGCACATGCAAGTCCCTAGAAACACATGGGGATGGCCTTTGTTGCTCTTCATTGAATCTTGTTGAAATATAGTGCAACACTGCATTCATCTGCTTTTGATTATCAAGCCTTACACCTTATCTCCTCAAGCTTCCAACAATATAGGATGCATACATGTCCATGGAGTGTTGAATTGCTTTGTGTGCTTCCCTGTTCTCATTCTCTTTGTCGAAATTCAAGATCACCCTACGATTATCTTGTCATCCTATCCCCTTGATCAATTGGGTACAAGCCCTATGACTTTTGCCCTCAACCAACAACCTAGAAGAACAAGTTCCTACATCAAAATGAGCACATCCAAAAGTCCTTGGAATGAAGCAATAATTATGTGGATAAACTACATATCAGTAAAGCATTCTGTCAACCTTAACCGAACCTAACGTCTTATCTAATTCAGACTTGACTTTAATCCCTTTACTTATTTCAATAACACAATTAGAGACACTTAGAGCTTGAGGTCCCAATCTCTATATTCTATCAGGGATGAGCGTTCTCATCTTCTTACATTTTTCTTCAGAGTTCTGCCTTATATAGTGAAGTTGGACAATAGCGAAAGGGGAGAAGCTACCACCCGCTCAACAATGCATATGTAGCCAGAGACGTTGCCTGCCTCATAAATCATTGATGAGGAAATCCATTTGAATTCAAGCACAAAATGAGCTGCACAATATTGAAGGTATAGATGCTGAAATTTCTAGAGTTTTTGAGAGAGATACCTAGATGAATTTTCTAATTTGGGAGCCAATAATAATAACAAGCGACTTTGCACCTGATTTCTGGATCATGTGAATTTGCAAAAGATTTTGATATCATTGAGGATGCTACCAAATTTGCTACCAAATTCATTGGATTGATTGCAAAAGCAGCCTCTATGATATTTAGTTTCAAATGTGCTTATTGATATTGGCTAACTGCTCTAGTATTGAAAAAGCCATAGGGAATGTGCCATTACTACAATCTCCATCATCCTTTTGATGCCACAAATACTATGCATGCGTTCAATTTTTATCTCGAGCATGGCATGTTCAAAAGTAACCTCCCTCATGGCCAAGTAATATGTCTAAGGATCCATGAATTCTACAGTGAATCTCTCTGAATTTCCCCATCACCAAATGTTATGTATGCTAGTGTAGAGTCATTCTGAACAAGAGAGCATTGCCCATTCACTGTTGTCAATTTTTGTGTTTGTAAACCATGCCCCAAACCAAACCCTCATAGTTTCAAGCTCCATATATTTCATGTTGTTATGCAAAGGTGAATGCATTAAAACAATGAGGCATAAAGTTCTAATTCTATATATGATAGCTAATTCCCCTTTTTGCCATTTATATTGGGATATGTATTCATGAGTGGAAGTAAAGGCTTTTGTACTATAGATTGAGGAATAATATTCTCTGAGACTTGCTCCCCATGGAAAACCTTCAAGCTTACCTCTATAGCAAGGTCCAGACACAAAACCATACCCTTATCTACTGAAACCTTAGCACACTATTCCTCTGAACCATTGGAAGTTCTATTCATTATGTCCTCCATTTCTTCCTCATAGGAAAGCTTTGTCATTATCTCTATAGTTCCAATCCTTGCAAGCATGGATTGGAGGTGCAACAATTGTTGGCTACCATCCAATATATTCTCTTCATAAGATTTCCCCCAAAACATCAAGTGTCTTTCTAAATGCATCAGGTGCATCAAACAATTCATTGAAATGCCTTAGATGTCGCACCTTGTTGATTAAATCTTTGCTTGGTATGTTTCTTGATCCAGTTTTTTATTAAATCATTGATTTCCTCTTCATGCTTTTCCACAATAACCAAATGGTCATATGAATGTCCTCTTGTTGAACGGTGCCTCTTGATTACCTTGATGGGCCTTGAAGAGGCTTCAATCAATGCATTTCCCTTTTGAAGAGAGTTCAAACTCAAAAGGGAAGGAGCCATAGAAGCATCCACAAGGTCCTATTATCATTTGGGTGGTCTAAGTGATGAGCTTGCTATCGCCTTCTATATTTGAAACAACCAAAAAGCCAACCCATTATGCCTTTAGAAACAATGCTCGTTGCAAAGCATGTTGCATGTGACTCGGGGTGAAAATTAGATTGTCTATAGTAATTCAAGGTTTGCAAGTTGGATGAGCCCTTCGAATGCTAATCCACTGTTTTGGGAGTTGATAGTGTCTTGAATTACCATTGCAAAAGGCCACTGATCTAGGCCATAACTTTCCTTCTGTAGAGGGAACCACATAAAGCTGTGATGATTACACCATAAGACCTCTATGCTCAAAGTCATTCTGATAATGACCTTCAATATGATGGTGCATAGAACGAGATAGTGCCTTCAAGCAAACCAGATCTTTAAAGGCTTTCTCGTATGCTTGCTCTTTTAACTTATTTATCTTTCACTAAACTTCTGCTCTTGAAGACCTCCACCTCTTTGTGTTGCTATATCTCCTTTTAGTTCCTACAGAGAGAGAAGATGTGGATTATAATAAAAAAGTTGTGGATCAAGATACAACTTGCTCCCATCATGGCACAATAGAGGAAGCAATTTGGCTTCCTGCAATGATTCTATTGCATAAACCAATCCTCTACCAATGGTTGCCTCTCTTCCTAAAGATCCACCAAGATCTAAGGGCTTCCCCTATTACAACTGCAAGAGAATGTCCATGAAACTTTGAATACTCTTCTAGGATCCAAGCCATTGTCTGAGCATTAATGCCCATATCAGGTGCAAGAACATCAGTCTCGACACTGACCATATTGTGCATTTTTGTGTGAAGACTTGTGGCAATCACATATAATGATCAATGATAGTATGGCTCAATGCAAAGACAACATAGGTGACAAAATGACATATAGCTGAGGCTCCAACTAGATCATGTACCATGTACCTACACAAAAATAAGAATACAAATACTAACCAAGTTAAAAAAATCAACTCTCATAAATTATGTGCAATCAACAAGCTAAGCCGTATCCAAGTGTAATAAAAGAGATATAGACACAATGAATCTATATATCCATTTATAATACTATGATCAAGATCATGATGAAATAAACCTAAAAGGTATACCACAATGTCATCTCATATGCCAAACACTTGAAAAGATCATGCTCTATTCTCATACGAAGGAGCTACCATAGTGATCATACATGTTCAAATGGAAACGAAGACCAAAGCACAAGTGCTTATACAAACTTCTTCCAACTATCTTTGCACCAATGAAGCTCTAAACCAAGAGCTCAAAATAGATTTGAAGATAATTTCAATCTTCAACAATCTTTAGGGTTGCATAGGAAAAATATGATAGTCTATATATTGCATTTTTGATGCTCCAACATTCATGATTTGCCTTTAAGCTCCTCAACAAAGTTGTTTCTTAGCTAAGCAACAACTTTTAGAACACCTCAATTAGAGGTGTGTAGCTCAAGATATAGACAAAACAAGCATGTACTATCAATTTCATCTTCATTGACATCACTGTTACTCTATATTCTGCATTTTCAACGAATTTTCACTCAAAATATGAACCTATGTTCTTCTAAAAATTTGTAGATGTTTTTCCAAGATACACATAACACTTAGAATCACCTCAATTTGATCTTTAAAACTCAAGTTACAACAAAAAACTGACCTATTATCCAAGTGATTGTAGATTCGACTTCAACGTCATTCGAAGTTTTTCAAAATTTTGGTGAACTAAAAATCTCAACCAAACTGTGCACCCTTATGTGAAATTGTAAATCTCTATGTTAGCTACACATAGAACTTTAAATTGTACAAATCCAAGCTTCCTATCTATCTTGGGTTATGGCCAAAATACCGAGCAACTATCAAGAGGGTGCCATCCTGCACATTTAACTCTTGTACCTTAAACTTATGCTGAAGCTCTTTGCACACAAGCCTTCAACATGTTTGATACCAATGAAGAGCTTTGGTGGGCTGAAAAAGAGGAGCAATGAGGAGATGGAGGAAGAGAGAGGAGAGGAAAGATGCACACGCATGCACCGAAGCCTTGAAACCCAGATAATGATCTCTTTGAGGCAACACTCTATATATATATACATACACACACACACACACACACACACACACATATATATATATATATATATATATATATATATATATATATATATATATATATATATATATATATATATATATATATATATATATATATATATATATATATATATATATATATATATATATATATATATATATGAACATAGGGGTAAGGTTACATGACCCTTACATCCCCAACAACGCCCCAAATTTGACATCTCAAAAGAGGCATGCAAACTAGTCTAAAAATTAGTAATATGCTTCTCATTAGGAACAATGAGAAGCATGCCATCAACATAGACAACAATGATCAGAAGCACATCATTTGCATGCTAAACATATAAGCTGCTCTCAGTTGGACTATTTTCAAAACCATGTGCTATCAACTATGCACGTATCTTTTCATACCAAGCATGTGGTGCTTGATTCGAACCATAGAATGAATTTTTCAACCTTCACACTTTGTTTCCTCCCTTTTCTACACAAAACCATGGGGCTGAACTACATAAACTTCTTCATGTAAGTCCTCATTCAAAAATGTAGTTTTAATGTCCAACTAATGTACATTCCAACCATGATGAACTGCAAGTGCACAAATGCTATGAAAAATGGTCATTCGGTATGTGGGTGCAAAGGTCTCATCAAAATCAATGCCTCTCTCTTGAGCATAACCTTTTGCGACAAGCCTAGCCTTATCCATGTCAACTATTCCATCAGGCTTATGCTTTAGCCTGTATACCCATTTAGTGCCAATGGTCTTTTTGCTTGGAGGCAAATCACATAATGACCAAGTACCATTCTTCATAATAGCATGATATTCTAATTGCATAATAGCCATTCAAGTTTATGAATTTCATGCTTCATCAAAAGAACCAGCTCATTCTCATAACAAAAACTAGGGTCAGCCATTGCATAGCAATCTGATGCAAAACAAGCATTATGAGAGCCTGAACGAGTACGATATGAAAGACGTGTATCTAATTTGTTATCTTGCAAAGCCTACACCAGCCATTTGTGCATAATTTTTTTCTCTTCTACATCATCCCTCTCATCAACAAGTGCATCATGTAAATTTGCATCAGAAATGGCATGATCTCCATCATCATGTGAAAATTGTAAAGGCTAAGAAATTGCCTCATTTGGACCAGTACTTCACTATTCACCTATAAAAAGAGGCAACAAAGTGTCATACACATCTTTGGAACCAACTAATGTCTCCTTAGTACATGAAAGTAATGACTAAATTGCATCTTCCACAAAAACAACATCAAGACCAATCAAAATGTGTTTAGTCTATGGATGATATAGATGATAGCCTTTGCTTTTAGAATTATACTCAACAAAAATACATTTTACTGCTTTATCATTCAATTTTTTGCATTGTTGTTCAGGCACTAATGCATATGCCAGACAACTAAAGACACATAGATAAGAAACAGATGACTTTCAACCATGCCAAGCCTTATATGGAGTGATAGACTGTTGTGCTTTGGTGGGACACCTGTTAAGTACATATGATGCCCACATAACAGCCTCAAGCCAAAAGCTATGTGGTAAAGCTTGACTTTTGACCATACACCTCGCCCCATGAGACACCTATTCTTTCTTTCAACAACTCCATTCAATTGATGTGTATATGACATTGCACACTGATTTTTTATCCCACGTTCAGCCATAAATGCATTAAAATCACAAGACATGTATTCCCCCCTCTATCAAAACGGAGGGTGCCCATTTTACATGCTGATAGATTTTCAATCAGAACCAAAAATTGTTTGAAGCACATAAACACTTCGAACTTTGCTTTCAATGGATACACCCATGCATTCCTAGAAAAATTATCAATAAAAGTCGCAAAGTAAAGGTAGTTCCTAGTTCCCAATAGAAGGTGTTTGCATAGGACCATAAAAACATCATTGTGAACAAGCTTCAATTTTTGAGTAGCTTGTATTGAACCATCTTTTGGGAAGGAGTAACTCTACTCAATTTTTGAGTAGCTTGTATTGAACCATCTTTTGCCCAAAATACAACCTTCATAGACATGTTTACCAGGTGCCTCAAGTTTGGGCAAAGAGGACACCATTTTAGATTTCTATAGGGGTAGCAAACTAGCAAAATTTAGGTGACCAAAGTGTGCATGCCAAAGCTTTTCATATGAGATAGCCGGAGAATCTTGAACTACACATGCTGAATCATTTGTAGGTTTTGCATAGTCTATGAGCTTATACAACCCATGCCATAAAATGCCAAAAGAAATAATAACATCTCCATTTGATAGATCATGAACTATACATTCGTCCTTAACAAATTTGACAACCAAATTGATCTTGACTAATGTTGAAACTGACATCATATTTTTCTTAATCCGTGGCACAAGCAAAGCATCTCACAATGTGAAAGAACTACCATCAATAGTAGTCAAAATGATTTTACCAACTCCCATAATAGGATAAGAGGAGTGTTTAGCACATGTGACAATATCTCTATAGGGGCAAGCTAAAGTGAACGGAAGAAGCTATCCTGCAAGGTAATATGTTTGGTTGACCCATTATCAAAATACCAAACATCTGATCTATTGCAGACATACAATGTTCATGAGAAGATGGGTCATAACTGCAAACAATAGTAAATGCCCATTTCATTCTACACAAGATTAGAAGACTCTATTTTAGTTGCAGAGCAATAACCTTTCCTACCTCTTTTGCAGTAATTTTTGGACAACTCTTTATGGCATGATCATTCCCTTTACAATATTTGCAGAATTGTTTTTGCTTTTCTGACTATTGCATGTGTGTGGCTTGGATGCCTTTTGGTTGATTTGGGTGTTGGTGAGTTTTCTTCAACCACCATCTTTACTGATAGTCAGAGTGCATTGGTAGTTGCAAGGAACCCTATGTTCCATGTTTGCACAAAGCACACTTAGGTGCACTATCATTATGTCAGGTAGAGAATCTTTGTTGGAAATATCAATTTGGCTTATGTGCTCACACAGGATAATGTTGTAGACCTTTTCACAAAGGCTCTACCTAGGGAGAAGTTTGAAGCTTTTTACAAAGCTTTGGGCTAACTTCTTTTTGTGGATTGATTTCATTCCACATAGCTTGACATTTTTCCTTATACATGAGTGCAATTTCCTTGTTCACCACATCACTCTCTAGGGGTATTTATTGATATATTTCAAAAGTGATGCATATGAACACACTTAGGATTGTTGAGGCACTTTTTTCTCTCTTTAGGATATTTTTTTTCTCCGTCTTGTATATACACCTATAACCCTAATGGGTCACTTATCTTTGTACATTCACTTGGTAATGCTTCCCTAGATCTCGAATTCCAACATAATCTTAGCTTTCTACTTTCATTTAGTATCCAATATTGCCTCATGTCTTTCTCTCCCTCTTGCTTAGGGGATCTTTCCACTATATTCTTCTCTTTAGTATGGAATCTTTGTGAGCTTAAAGTTTTTGCAAAAGATTTCCTAATTTAATGACCATACATCTTCAACTCGTTGAAGATGTTTACCACATAAATATAGTCTATTATTGAAAAATATGAAAACACGTCATATTTCACATCTATTATAACTTCATTTTGTTCTCATATATGCATACTTTTAGGTTAATTTCTTGATAATTAGAATCATTGTGTATAAAAACTCGAGCGAGTATAATATTGAGATTATTCTCGTGTCATAGTCAAGGGCTAAGTTATTTTTTGTATTGACAACCCTCTCAGAAACCATAGTTATGCTACTTCTTGGAATATAAGCTGGGGTTGGGAATATTCTCCTTTGCATCTCCACTTTGTATCTTCTCACAACCATCCATCAAATGGCAACATGTTTTTATAGAATGAAATGATCTCAAATGGCAACATGTTTTTATAGAATGAAATGATCACACTTGAATTTGGGATCAAACGTTGTTCTTCTCAATCATCATTGACCTTCACTTATGCATGTGCTCTAAAGGATTAGAGTGCCTCTATATAAGTGCATGCCTAATGTTTTATTTGTCAATTACTTATGTATATGCGTGAAAATCTACTGTCTGTATGCATAAACATTTTTGAAGTTCGATCATGGACCTCCTCTGTTATTTAGATTTGAAAATTTTGGAAATATGACTCACACATTTTGAAGATTTTCCTTATCTTCCACTTTCAAGAGTCAAACATCAGACCCATTTCTAGGTTTTGAGGATTGAACGTGTCCCAAATTCAAAGTGTTTACCATTATACCACAAATTGGACCAGAGCCACTTCTTTTTTACTTGCCCCAAGAGCCATCAAATGTGGCTCTGTCTTTGTAAGATTCTCAAGCTGACTTTGGCCATTAATTGAAAGCAAATTTTATTTGGTGAAGCTTTTTTTTTGAGAGTGTAATGAATTGGAAACACACTCACACACCTGGCCTCGTAACCCATCTTTGAGGAACTCATAGATATCTCAAGGAAAGACTTGAACTCAAGACTTTCTCCAAGAAACTCAAGGGGCCAAACCACTATGCTACACAGACTTGGACAAGTTTGGCGAAGCTATTGGTTGTTCATCGGCTTTGTGGATTTCAATTAAAAGCAAAGCTCCCTCGAAGATATGAAAGGAAAAGTGTGTGACAATCTTCAATAAACCCCTTAAAGAATGATCTACTAAAAAATCTCTTGGTTTTTTTTTTTAATGGAGGTTTGGCCGAGGCTTACTCCAACAGACTTTAACTTTGAAATTGCAATTGTACAAGGAAGGGCATAGTACCCATGGGACCCCCTTTATCCCACAAGAGCAGGGGTTTACATAGCTGGGTTGAACGATGGTCATAACTATCGTAGGGTAAGACAAACAATAACACATGAGCCACAAAATACAACTTTCTATGTTAAACATATCCATTACATGATGCCAATGGGACATGAACCCTCCCGCTCGCCTCAAGAGATGAGAGATCCAACCACCTAGACAAGCAGCTTGGAAGACACATATGTAATTGTAAAAAATCCTACCTTTTTAATTAAACACCGTAGATAATTATTTTTCTGTTTTAATATAATTTATAGCGAATTTGAAAAAAAAGGTAAAATTTGATGTGTGTTATTAGAAAGAAAAAAGAAACTTATTCTTACACGCTCATGAGAAGGCCTTGAAATAACTAAAGAAATCCGCGTCTTCGGAGTTCTTTTATCTCTTTTCCATCGCGAGCTTCCGGTTACAAGATCAACCATTCATCCTTCATATCGTTAAAGCTTTGAGAGTCGACGAAATTCAAGTCCTGCTGCCCTTCCCCCCTCCTCTCTCTCTCTTCTTCTATCTCTCTCTCTAACAGGGCGCAGCGCGACCAAAACACAGACACATGCACGCACACGTACACACTTCACATCACAGATAGATACAGGCAGAGTCACCGTAGAGTAGGCTGCAGACCAGGGGAAGAGACACAGGAGAATTATGCGGATGCTCATGTGACCAGTGACCACCGTTTGCCATTTCGCTCGTCTTTTCTCTTGTGATCTCTTGAGAACGATGAATTCTTGTCGCTGCAGCCTTGGATTTTCGACGTGATGGCTTGACCATGTTGTTACCAGGAAACTGAGAATCACAATTGCTGCTTGATCTTCTGAATATTCTACAGTCCCAATTCCCTCGGTCTCGAGATGAGCAGTACGCAACACCGCTGCGTCTTCGGTATGGGATTTCTCCTTGATTTGAGTATACTATCTTCACATTGATTGTTTTGTGAGCCATCACAGAATTGAGCGTTGGGATCTTTCATGATGTACACATCAGAGGGTGTGCTTTTACAGTAGTCAATGATTTTAGTAAAAGTTCTAGAAGGGCATCACTTCATTTCTGTGCCTTTCAATATTTAACTGTACGTGATAATGTTGTCCGTTTTTATCAATACTAGTGAACAATAAACAAAATTGTTGACATCGGTACTTTAGAAATTCACTGTTAATCTCCTTCATGGCTACCGCATTGATGGGTCGAGTGTACGTTGGTGATAATAGAAGTGCTCGAACGATTAATTCGGTTTTTTGAGCCGATTTTCTTAATGGTACTCTTCTTAACAGATGGTTACTTATAAATGAACCGGCTTTGTATCTATTTGTGGCAGCATTGCAATGGACATACTTTGTCTATTGGATGGCTTTTTTTTTTACTATCATGGATTATTTTAGGTATTTATTTGTTATGATGAGTTGAAGCGCTTGACACGTGCCTTGTTCATTGATTTCGCTACATGCACGGTCAGATCGTAGAGTTATTTCACATGTTCAAGATTATGAGCTGGACTTAGCTTTGTCAAAAGTTCATACTTAACACGTATTCGTCCTTTCACTGCTAAGGACACCCTACAGATGAAGCCATTATATATGGGAACTATCTTCTTGTTTACGTCCAGCTACATGTTAATTTTGGTTCATCTCTTTAGTTAGCTAGAACTTGTATTAATGGAATGTGGTATTGTCCCTGTTGATTGACGAATGTGATGGTCAAAGCCTTTGCTTGATAGCTTCATGAATAATCACTAAAACTTAGGTTCACATAATGTGCATAGGAGATTTCTTTGTTTGGTTGCCTATAAATAAACAAGATGGGACCAGGAGCTTCTTTTCTGATTCATGCGTTTGTTTTGCAGTCGGGAATATTCCGTATGATGCAACTGAAGAGGAGCTTGTTCGTATTTGTGAGGAAGTTGGGCCAGTCGTCTCATTTCGGTGGGTTCATGAACGGCCTTAAAAAGGCCTCCTTTTGAGTCATCTCAGCAGAATAATTTTGTTTTTTCCATGTGATAGTCAAATGGAGATTTAATTTCCGATCTATTCTGATGTCTACTTGTCTCTACCTATCTCCGAGCTTCACACTCTCCATCAGATCTATTGCTGTCTCAATATTTTTTTCTTAGCATATCGGTGTGCATGCATATTCTAAGAACTCGTGTCAATGCTGAAGAGTTCTGTTTTTTAATGTGCTCTTTTGATGGGTTTTCTTGTTCATTAGTATTTGATTGTGATCTTTTTTGAAATCGGAAGTCATGTGGATAATTATAATTTACTGGTATATACTCAAGGGTTTTCTTCCTGAGCAGTGAGCTATATTGGCAACCGTGTTTTATGTCTGATCTACTGAGCAAGTACTTACATACTTTTCAAGTTCTCTCGTTATATCGAGATGTCCATATTTTAAAATGTTAAACAGCATTTGTCATCCAGGTATCCAGACATCATAAGGGAGTTTTTTTTAAGTCTTGAAACTCAGAAAGGCTCCTACTGTTATCTCTATTCCATATTTTGCAAGTGTCTCTAACTTCAAGGATTATCTGGTATATGCTAGGAAAGAGTGTTATGGAGTTCTATTTATATTCAGATTTGTTGAAGGAAGCACTACTTATGGGACGTTATTTATTTGGGAAGCACAATGGTTCACTGTGCTTTGTAAATCAAGTATTATTATCATTTCAACCAATGGTTCCAATGTGTTCGATTTCGGCAGAAATACTGGGCTGGAAGATGCAGTGGTTATTTGGTTATTGATCGCAATTTTCAAACATTTGTCTACGAGCATCGTGAATGGTGGTTTATATGATACGAATCATAAATATTATCTGTTACAGGTCTCTAATTGAACGTTTGGTTATGTTATGTGAAGGAGCCTCTGTGAGTGTTTATGGAAGCGTAACGTGAACGTTTTGAGCAATGCTTTATGTAGCTTTGGACTTGTAAACTTGTCTCCTAATGGATACGTTAAAACTCATGCATTTTTCATCACTGGTATCTTTGAAGTGTGATACCATATATGTTCCAAAATCTCTCGTTCATTCTCATCTGGTTTTCCTCCGCGTCATCATTTGCCCAGCTTCTCTTGCAAATAGAGGGGTGGCTGAGTGCAATTATGATGCTCCCGTGCACCGTCTGAATTTTTTTTGAGGTGCTGGTCTTTAGCCCCATCAAGGTGTTCAGTCTGTGTATCATGTTCAATGAAATATCAAATCTGTGAGCCAAAACGACTATTGTACTGGGATTTGAATTTCATGAGGTTGTAATGCTCTGGAACGTGCCTACTACATCTGTTGCTGTTTCTATTGTTCACATTTGATGTCTCTTTGGGGAGAAACTGTACCTTATACCATTTAATGCGAGTGCTGATTTCTGTGGGTTGTGACATTATATTCATAACATAAGCATTTTAGATATAATTGCATGCGATCTTGATATGTACAGCAGTCCCATTTACCTTCTCCATATTTGCAATCTTATAATCATTAGCGTTTGGGAGGAGGACATCCTACATGTACCAACGCTTCTCTAGTCACGGTCAAATTATATTTTTGTAGAAGGATTAAACATGGTTTTAATTATGACCAATATGGAGTTCTGATCAGCATCAGTGTTCTTTCTTGGCAGTAATGATGTTTGAGTTACAGAGACATGCCAGTATTTTGAAATTTTTTGCACACTTAATGTTGGACTTTGGCATCGAGCTTCTAGTTGAGGGTCTTATCCGGATTTTTTTCCCCTTTTTTTTTCTTTTCCCCCCCTTGCCAGTCTGGTGATTGACAGGGAAACAGGGAAACCAAAGGGTTATGGCTTTTGTGAGTATAGAGATGAGGAGACTGCATTGAGTGCCCGACGCAATTTACAGGGTTATGAAATCAATGGGAGGCAGTTACGTGTGGATTTTGCAGAAAATGAAAAGGGAAGTGCAGATCGGAGCAGAGATCAGTTGAAGGTAGTAAGTTGTTTCTGTACTCTGAATATTGTCAAGTAGGCTTTATAAACTGCTGATATGCCATTTCTGTATATTTTCTTGTCAACAAATTTGCACAATGTAGTGCAGTATGTGTGCTTATGGAGCTGATAGACATTATTTTACATTTCTCATGCATAAGGCGCACCTCAATCATTCCCCCTAGTGTTTCTAGAAAGCTTGATTTCTTATACTGTGGTTTCTGATCAATTATCCACTTGCAACGGGTTTAACGGAAGTTTCTGGTATCAAGGTTTCTTCTGGTTTAGTTGGATAGTACACGGTCTTGTGTGTTCAGTATCAGCATGGCTGTCATCATGAGAATCATAGTAGACTTTTCCCAGAGTTCCAGTCCAACTTCATGCAGTATACTTTTATTGCTGGCCATCTGCGTGTTCTTGTAATATATGCCTGTTTTTTGTTGAATTCCCCTTTGTGCTCCATCTAATATTTTTTTTTTCCCTTTTTTTTTCCTTTTTTTTTTTCCTTTTGGGGTGAACAAGCAGGGTCGAGGAGGTCCTGGCTTTGTAGGTGAGCATTGACTGTACCATCTTTTCTATCACCAAAATACAGAATCTTTATATTTTCTGTAATTT
The DNA here is from genome assembly GCA_020310875.1 of Ceratopteris richardii. Lineage (NCBI taxonomy): Eukaryota > Viridiplantae > Streptophyta > Polypodiopsida > Polypodiales > Pteridaceae > Ceratopteris > Ceratopteris richardii. The sequence continues at coordinate 30,741,440 of CM035437.1, read as the reverse complement.
AAGTGTTACTTTGATCTGCAGATTTGTCAAAACAAAGTGCTGGACTGAAAGGGATCAGGGATGCCTCTTTGCATCAACCTGTTGGTCTTAACGCAGCAGTTACAGCTGCGACTGTTATGGCTAGTCTATTAGGAGGTCCACAATTTTCTGTGACTAGCATGACACAGTTGGGGGTTGGACGCACAACCCCAGGCATTGATGGTATGACCATCCATCTAGCTGGGATGTCAAAGTATCAACTTTATGATGTGCTCAATCAAATGAAAGTATGCTTGCATCATTCAAGTTTATTTAATTGGTTTTCTGCATGTTTTTTTACTTTATATAACATGACATTTGTTCTCTGTGAAATTTCAGAATTTCATTCAGCACAATCAACAACAGGCTCAACAGATTCTTGCATCCAATCCGCAGTTTGTGAAGGCTTTGTTGCAGGTATGAGAATCTTGATGTGAATTGTTTGCATGGGTGACTCTCGAAGGTTATTTGATGTTTGCTAAATGGAAATATGTCTTGTGTCCAGGCCCAGATAATACTTGGGTGGGTTCCACAAGTGGTGAGTTATTTTGGCTCTACTACATTATTAGAGTTCTTATTAGTAATACAGTACAGGAGTATCTTGACTCTGAGACTAGCTCAGCGTTGATTGTTCACATGTTTATCCAACTGTGTTCACATCATGCACTAGAGAAAAATGTGATTCTGTGTGTATCTTTGGTCTTGTTTATATAATGTTCTTTTATGAAATTTATTTTTCTAGGCTAATCCCTTCCCGCTTTTGTCTTTTGAACCCCAACCCCAACCACACACACAAAACCCACACACACACACACACACACCCCCCCCCCAAAACAAAAAAAAAAGGGGGGGTTCCCCCAACCAAAATAAAAGCAATCTTTGTTTCTTAATATTTTGTGTGAAACACAAAGCTTAATATAATTTGTGATATTCTTTTTATAACGCCACTTCAGACAATTGATGTCCTTGGTTGTCCATTTTGCAGCCTTTTCAAAGCTTGCAAACGCAAGGGGTACAACAGGGTTCCATGATGCAAGCGCAGCAGGTGCAAGGCACGGCACAGGTGCAACAGCACGGTATTCAGCCAGTGCAGGCACAACGCGCACAAAACTTTCCCTTTCCAATGCCTGCTCCTACCCAACCACAAACTAGTGGGCGAACAGGACCTATGCTGATTCCACAGCAACCACTACCTCCCCCTCCAAGTAGTCTTGGTCTTCCTCCATTAAATTTTACTATGCAACAGCGTTCTCAGCCTCAGCCACCTCTTCATCTCAACCCTCCACCCTTACCTCAGCAACTCCGGCCCATGCTTCCTCCTTCACCTCCTCGAGTAGCCCAGGTTACAGGCGTACAGCTTCCTCTCAGTCAATTGCCCAGTGTGCCTCAGATGCAGGTCTTCTCTCTGTCTCTGTCTATCTATATTTCTCCATTGAATTTTGTCTCTTTCTATGTTTAACTGTCTATTCTTATAGCATGCAACATTTATTTTGCAGCAACTGAGTGGAGTCCCTGCAAACCTTCTTTTTATGGGAATTCCTCCACCATTACCTAATCAACCACCTCCACAAGTGCTGCAGGCAAGTATTCTGAGCAGGATCTAGTCTATACTGTATAATTATCCTTGAAGTATCTTATCTGATCTGTGTATACACTGCCACAGGCGCCCCGGCCAATGGGAGAAGTAGGTGGAAATGGTAACATTAGCATGCAGGGTGGATTACCAACTACTGGAGGGCTTCTACCCCCTACAAGTGGGGTCATTTCACAATTTGGAAGTGGCATTGTCTCAGAGGTGCCTCCAACCTCTTCATCATATACAAGTTGGAACCAGCTAGCAGCTTCAAGTGAGCCCATTACAGTTGTACCTTCTGGGGTGCCTCTTGGCACCATCACACCACAGTCTATAGGTATGTCAATGGGGCCCAGTCACACAATGCTGGCGACCTCGTATCAGCAAGCAGTCGTGAGACCTGCTTCATATGAAGGGTCAGCTGTCTTACAATCTCAAGAGTACAGCCAACCACTGATGCAAGCGCCTCCTATTCAGCAGTTACCAACCCAGCAAGTACAGAGCCAGCAGTTACCATCTCCGCAATTACAGAGTCAGCAGCTACCAGCGCAGCAATTACAGAGTCAGCAGTTGCCAAGTCAGCCGCAAATGGCTGGCCAACAACCAAGTCAGCAGCAACCCCAGGTTTGTTCAGTTGCAGAGTTACAATTGCTTCTAGCTTCTAAATATGTGTCTCAGTTATGCGTTTTTCTTTACTAGATTTCTCTGGAGCCGGAGCAACAAAAAGCATTGCTTCAGCAAGTAATGAATCTTACACCAGAGCAAATAAATTCTCTGCCTCCAGAGCAAAGACAGCAGGTTCTTGATTTACAGCAGGCTTTCCACAATCATATCATTTAGGGTCTTAGAGATATTTGTAACATTGTAGCCCCATATCTGATGCCATGTAGTCGAGGTATTAATGCGGTTTGATTTCCTGCTTTTGCTGTGCCTGAATATTTTCTCAGGCTGATTGTTTGTGCAATCTTTATTATGGGGGCTTGAGTGCCTCAGCGAGATAACTTGTTTTACAGAGTGCAACATTATGACGAGAATCGGATCCCTGTGTCTGCCTCTTCATTGGAGTGCAGTGTGAGAGTTGTAATTGTAGAAATGCCTAGTCGTGTTGAGTTGCAGTATTACGTGCAATTAGGGGTATCGTATGCTCCAGCCAGCCATATGTGTGGGTGAAAATGTTGTATACCCACTGTGAAGTCAAATCCTGAAGCTCATGGGGAGTGGTTGGATATGGCTTTTGATTTTTGAGCAAGTGCTAAATGCCAAAGTGCCTTCTTTCTGGATTAGTGGCTCTTTCGGTTTTGAAGATTGAGTTTGTTGGAAAATGTCATGTAACCAATGAAGGGTACAAATTTACCATGAGCAGTATTGCTCTATCAATCCTTGCAGTCATCCTAATTTTAGGTGTGTATTCCCTCTAGAGTCTGAACTTTATTATATTTTCAGCTTGACATTGATTTTATTGGTTGTTTGAATCAAATATAAAGAAGTTTTGGCTCACTGGCCCACATTGAAAGGCTTTTAGTAATGTTTGGTCTAATTGGAATATAATTCAATGGGGGAGATGAAGGTCATTGGAGCCTTCCAGGCTTACAGGGAAAAAAGAAACACATTTTAAGTTTCTCCTTTGCGTATATGTTTAGATTTAAGGATTAGGCTTTTATAATGTCAACACTGTTTGCAAAATTGTACTGGAAATATTGTCTAGTAATTTTTACAGACTCGGTAGTGAGATATGAATTACTCCAAGTATGGGAGTACAGAATCGTGTTGCAGGACATTGTAAAGCCCAGCCCATCTTTGCTTATTTGAGCAGTAGTCAAGGTGGGTAACCCCTCTCTCTCTCTCTCTCTCTTTCTCTTCCCCCCCCCCCCCCCCCCCCCCCCCCCGCGGGAAAATATAAATGGGAAAAAGAAGAAAAAATCCCCATGGCTCCCTGTATCAATCCTTCTCTCCCTGCCCCAAGAGATGAATAGATTCCCTAGGCGACATTCCCATCACTTCCAGACAAGGCTCATTTGCTACCTGTTGAATTAGACAAATGTCAAATAAGAGCAATAAGCTGTTAATTGTACAGATCTGTTTGTTGAAGAGTTATTTTTGAATGTGAGAGGCTATGTGTACAAGTGCTAATATATTTTAATCTGGATATATGAGCGGGCCAATAGTTGTGTATTGGCTACTTGTTTCTGAGTTTAGAGAGATACCACAATGCATAATTGAAAATGTATGCAATCCATTCATACAGAAACTTTGATGAGTTGGAAGTCTGTATCTGAGAACAGACAGCTCAAAAAGGATTCTTGTTGCAGAAGTTGAAGAGTGTGCTGCTGTTGATTGGTTCTGATAAAGGTAAAAAAATTGTTGGATACGCATATGTAGAACTCACATCGTGAAGAGCTTTGCCTTTTTGGTATCTCTGAAGATGCAAGTGTCTGGAGTGGTGATAACCGTATATTTTTACAAGTCTCTTTGGCATGGTTTGTTGATTACTTTCAAAGTTGTTTTGCATCCTGGATCAATTATTGCAGGCTAAAATTAGGTCTTAAGTAGCATGTTAGGGTTTACCATCTTCTAGGAACTTTGAATTATGTACTGTGCCTTAAAGAGTATTTCAAGAAGTCCCATGCCATATTCCATTTCTAAAGGTGAGATTTATGCTCAACTTGTCACGGCACTTGACTTGTTGATATTTACTTTGTTGAGATCCACCTTCAAGAGTTTCAATAGATGTGAAGAACATCTTCTCAAGCTGCAAGTAGTTTCTCTCCTTTGCTCCTGTGGGTCCCTCTGATGTGCAGAACTAAGATAACAAGGATATTAGCAAAATGAAATTACAAGCAGTTTTTGGGGTTTGTGCATATTATTTATATTGTTTATGAAAGATATTTGGGGTCACCAATGCTCTTAACAGATTCTTTTCATTTATTTTCTACAAGCAAGAAAACTGGTTTTGCTACCTGATTATGTCTATGGTCTGGTTTAAAGTGATAAGCTATTGGATGTGTTTCAAATTTGTTTTGTGTTAAGCCTGTACTCATACATTCTTAATAAATGTATATATAGTAACTTGTTTGGAATCTTCTCCTCTGATTCTGGCACTAAAGATTGATTTTTTTTCCTCATTTGGGAGATGAAACTCTTATAAATGACTTTGCAACTCTCTGCTTCGCCTGTCCCATTATTCTTTCTATGAATAGAATTGATAAAGTTTACTGTTCCAGAAGAAAAGTTGGTTTGTGATTAACAACATTCAATTCAAAACATCTTATGGTGATGCAGTCAAGACCTGACAGGCTAAAATCCCACCTATACAGGATTGCAGTGTAAGAACTTCCAATCATCTCCCAGTTCCAGAAGTTTTTGTTATGGTGCTGTCAGTGAGCTGATAAAAATCCTTGAATTCTTGCAAGGCTTGTCACATACTAGTACCAAAGTATGTTAGTTATCTTGTAAACTTACGAGGATAAAAATGTTGCAAATCTTCTCTCTGTCTGTCTGTCTGTCTGTCTCTCTCTCTCTCTCTCTCTCTCTCTCTCCCCCTCCCCCCCCCCTCTTTCTTCTTTTTTTTTTCCCTTTCTATCTCGCTTCTCTTGCTCTCTCTCATGCTCATGTGAGGTGTGTAGAGAATGCCTGTTGGGCACATGGAGGGAGGACTGTAATGAGGAACGTCTGAAAGTAAAGTTGAGTGCAGACTTGTATCAGCATCTTCCAGGGAAATGTTTTGTCTAACTGGAAGGAGAATATGAATATGAATATTAATTGTCTCTGTTGATTTTGTAAATATCTGAAAGAAAATGTCGTCCGTTTGGTAGCCCTTATGGAAGGGCCCAGGTTGCAATTCTTTTTAGCTCACTTAGTTACGATGGATAGGTGAGAAGAGATGCCATGCTGGACCAAAAAGCGGGTGCTTTCTGCCTTTTGTCATGCATGTTTGAGCCCCACATGCCTGGCAGCATTTTTCCTCTTTCCTTCCGCCCGGACTCCTCCTGTGAGCCGACGCTCCTTGTGGGTATGGCGTTCCTTTTTCGGGAACACGTCGGGTAGGCAGTTTAGCTTGGTGAGGAATTCGTTCCAAGTCCCCATACTAAACCAATGTCGTGACCGGGGCATTGGGTATCTCACCGCATAAATCCTTCGGGGTTAGTTGACTTGAATTGTTGTGCGTGCTTCTTAGGTTGAACTACTATGGATGCTTTACTCTTCGAAAAAGGAGGAGGGTTTGAACCTTTGCGACTTTCCTTCCATGATTGAGTCCTTTTGGATCATAGAGCTTTTGACACATATAACATCTTGCTCGTGAAGATTAGTCTTAGAGGAGCTAAGGGAGTGTGTGGTGCCATGTTTGTGAGCATGCAGTCTTCTAATTCTAATGTAATGCATTGTTCATGTACCCAAACTTGAAGAAGTTGACTTTTGAGGTTCAGGTTGACTGCATGGTCATAAATCCAATCTTGACCCAAGACAAGTTGGTTTCGTAAGGTCCTCATCTCGACACACTAGCATTTTGACTTTCATTGGAACATCTTGAAGGTAAATGGGAAATTCCACCTCGCCCAAACAAGGGGTTTCCACACCTCCCAATCCTATGAGATAAGCTTCTATGAGATTGATGCTCAACTGCAAGTCTTGGCAATAGGAAAGTCTAACTGCACTAGTTGCTGCACTTGAGTTGATCAATGCTTTCACAGTTCTTGCACTCTTCCCTCGTCCTATCTCTATGGTCACAAAGGGATGTCGGTCAATGCTTTGAAAGGTAATTATGCCTGATTTTCGGCACATGTCCATGTGATATTTTGGGGCTTTTGAGTTGACATCTAGGCCTAATCACCTTAACTTATTTCGCGTAATACGCTCTCTGGCTTCTGCTTGTGCTTCTTCTCTGACCCTCAACTCTTCGTCTTTTCGCTTCTTAGCAGTATTGAGTCTCGTTAGCATATCCCTGTAAGAGGTTCTTGATATAACTTGACTCTACATCCACTAATATAGTTTGGCAAGATATCACCTTCTAAAGTAGCCAATTGAACGCGCCACTAGTGGAAATTCTGTTAATGATCATGGGTCCATATCCTCGTTTTTCCAACTTACGGGCATGTTGTTTTAGTGTGTAAACCAACACTAGATCTCCCTCTTTCAATCCCTTATCCTTGATGTGTGCATTGAAGTATGCCTTTTGTCTTTTCTTTGCAGCATAGATGCCTGCCGTTGCTGCTGCGTGTAGTCTTGTCTCACCCAAGCGTTCTAGATCAAAGATCCTAGAGGAAAATTCATGTCCATTCCACTCATGCTCTTGTGCCACTTTTAAGGCTAGGATGAGGAAGTCCAATGGTAGAACAACATTATGTCCGAAGACCATCTGAAATGGGGTGGCATTGAGTACCGTTTTGTAGGCAACTCGATAAGCCCAAACAACATGATGAAGTTGTTTGTCCCAATCAGAGCGTTTATTATTTACCAATTTTGTCAATACGTTACAAAGGATCTTATTGGTGCTCTCGGCTTGTGCGCTAGCTTGTGGGTGATAAGGGGCAAACTTTTGATGTATCACCAAGAATTCTTGGAGAAGATTTTCAATGACCTCATTCAAGAAGTGTGTGCCTCTATCGCTCACTAACTCTATTGGTAGCCCATATCTTGTGAACGCATTCTCGAATAAGAACTTAGCCGTAGTTTGAGCATCATTCTTTGTTGTGGCTTTCACTTCTATCCACTTTGTAAGGTAATCTGTGGCTACAATAATATACTTTGCATGGGAGTTTCTAGCTGGGGGGTTAATAGGACCTATGAAGTCTATGCCCCACTTTGAAAATGCACGCCCTCCCATCATTGGCCTCAAAGGCATCTCGTCCTTTCTAACCGAATATTGTGCACGTTGACATGTGTCACATTTCTTCACATAGTTCTCTACATTTGTTGAAGATCTGTCTGAGCTCAAGGATGTGGTATTGTCTTTGTTGGGAATGAGCACATAAATCATCCACATATACTTCTAAGCTCTTTCGCAAGAACTCTTTGAAGACATGACACATGAGCCTCTCGAATGTCGCAAGTGCATTGGTGAGCCCAAATGGCATCACACGAAATGCAAAGATTCCCCAGTCTGTGGCAAAAGCTGGTTTGTGTTGATCTTCTGGGGCAATGGCTACTTGGTTGTAACCTGAAAATCCATCAAGAAAGCTATAAACTTCCTTGCCTGCAACACACTCCAATAGATGTTCTCGAATCGTAGCGGCATTAACTTTTTTAAGGTTAATTCACACTCGCAACTTCCCGTTCTTCTTGGGCACCACTACAATGGGGACACCCATTCAGTATGCTCAATCTCATAGATAAATCCGACTTCAATCAACCTATCAATTTCCTCTTTTATCTTTGCAGCATAAGTGTCATTATATGTGTAGGGCTTTTGTTTGGTGGGCTTGGCATCAACGGTCATGGGAATCGTATGAAAGCATATTCTTGGATCTACTCCCTTCAAGTCTCTATAGTGCCATGCAAAAGTGTCCCTATATTCCCTTAATAGAGCTACAAGCTCCATTTCTTCTTTTGTAATTAGATCATCTCTTATGTATGTACATCGTTCTTCGTTTTCTTCAATGGTTACCACAATTTTTTTGGTCTTTTCTTTATTATCATATGATTCTCCTATGATGGCCTCTCTCTTAGGCATTCGTACCAAAATTTTGCGGTCGTCAACTTCATATTTCTTGAAGTTTTCTGGTACTTCAAACAATGATTCCTCCTCTTCTTGTTTCACTGCTTTTCTTTTCTTTTTCTTTTGACTGCTCTCACTTCCATCCTTGAATTTACCGTTTTAATACTTGTGAGAGGTTCTTTTTTCTGGGTGAACACACTTATATCTTCTAGATAGTGCTGCTCTGAGTTAAAGCAACTATATATCAGAATGGACTCTAGATCATCGTCATTCTCTTCTTCTATGATATCACTAGGGTCACATTCTTCTAGCAAGGGCTGACACATGAACACTAAAATATCATAACCCTCCTCATCACAATGAGGTGTCCATTTTTCTTCATTGACTGCAATGTCCATGGTAGCTAAGATTCTGCCCAACCATGAGGTTCAAATTCCTCATCTGGAAAGATCATCGGTGTATAGGCTGGGTCTTTAATTGGTCTATCTCCTGGAGAAGTTCCTTCTTCTCTTGCCTTTAAGCATTTTTCCTCTTCCTCCGCTACCTTGCACATCCAAAAATGAGTATCTTCATGCAACCAGGATGGGTCAAGAGAACTTCAAGAATGCACAGAGATTGAATCTTCTTTTGCTCTGTGGATAGGATTTCACTGTAGGGGTGGTACATCTCTGAAGGTGGAATCCTTCAAATTAACCTTGGTGGTGGCCCCTAAGTGTTGTAAGTACAAGGAGTTGGTTCCCCAATCCTGTACTATTTGCGATTGTCGTAGGAAGGGTCTTCCTAGAATCATCTCATAGACATTATTTTTCTCAAAGTCACATATAGCAAAGGTGTGTTCAAACTCTACACCACAAGTGGTTAGAGTTATCCCTTCGAGCAATCGTAGAGGTCTTTCAAAATGACCGTCTGCCATTTGAAGCTTCATTCTAGTTGGTCTTAATGTGGGTTTGCCCCATTGCTTCCACAAGGAGGTGGTCGCAATAGCAACACCAACACCTGAATCTATGATTGCTTTGGTTGTGTAACCTTGGTAAGTGATTGGAAGAGTAGTATTACCTTCTTCACCCTCACACATGTCTCCTATTTTGTCTAGAGGTATCTCTGGTACTTTCTGCTTAGAGCCTCCCTTTGGCATATTGGAATCAAGTTCTGGAACCCGATCCTTCACATGGTTCCATAGCTCAGGTTTTGCTTTGAGCATCTCTTCTATAGTGAGATGAAACTGAACCTTACTGTTCTTCACGACATCAGTGTTCCTTGGGACCACTGAGTCTTCATGTATTACTAGTATCGTGGGAGCTCTAATATGAAGAGATTCAGATTCCCAAGGGCCAGTGAATTGTGGCAGCTCTTCTAAAGTATTAGACTAATCTTTCGTCTTCTTGTTGTTTTGATTCATCTCCATAAATAGATGGACTGTCTTGGGGAAATTGATCATGAAGGTCATCAATCTCACGAATAGGAGGGGAATTACCCTTCTCCTTGGTCCATTTCTCTTCTTGTATTTCCCGCAAGAACTCTTGAGAGTACTGTTGAATTGAAGGAGGTATTCCAGCATCTGTGGAATTAGGAACATAAGCTCCCATTGGTGGTAAGCTTCCTCTTCCAATAATTGGTTGAGCCTGTGGAGGTAAAGAAACTTGTGGTTTGTTTACCAACTGCTCTAATCTTTCTAGTAAGCCCTGGAAATGCAAATCCGGTTTGACAGAGTTTGTCTGATTGAACTTTTGACTAGTCTCGAGTATAGCTTGAGCTTGTTCTACCATTTTTATGCACATTTTCATACGTTCAATCTCTAACTCCGCTCTAGGGTAACTCTTGTCTAGGTTTGCAGCTGTAGGCCCTTCTTGGAGTCGAGCCTGGTAGGCCTTGAACATCATGTCCAAACCTTCTGGGGTTGGATATGCTATAACAGACTCTGGTTGCAGTCTATTTACAATGCTTCTTTCAGACTTTCTTTTAGTTCTGATAACTTTTTATTCCACTTGAGATTGGCCTTCTCTCTGGTATCCTTCCATGTTCTTGTTTTCCTCTTACTAGGCTCTCCTGATTCACTTGACTCTGATTGCTCTACTGGTTTATCCTGTTTTAAGGCTTGTGCTCTAGTGATAGCTTGTATAGGAGCCACATTACTGCTACTTGAACTTGAATCCGCCAGTAAGCCTACCACATTAATGGGTGTAATCTTGGGTGCGCTGGAGGGGTTTCTTGGACAATCTCTAGGGAGATGGTCTTTGCCACACTCAGGACAAAAAGCTTGTATTGTGATAGCCTGTCCTTGACTCGGAGATGGTGGGTGGGGACAATCACGAAGGAAATGGTTGCCCTGACATCTGAAACAAGGTCCTCTAGGGGCACGTGGTCTCATTTGTCTCAATTGGTGCCTCGAGTTAGGGTTTGTATACATGACATTCGAGTATTCAGGCTCCCAATTTTGTTCCATATGTGGTGTCTCATATTGATACGAGTAAATCTCAATATGCTCAGGTGACTCTGTGTAATAAGCATGTGGACTACCTTCATGGGAGTAGTCTGAACTATGAGCATGAGAGTCATTCTCTGAGATCAGTGGGATCACTGACACCAATGGTCTATTGAGGTTCTCTTCTGCCACTGCATACTTAACTGGAATTGCATTAGCAGGCAATGGTGGTTGGTTTCCTAGGACTGGTTGTGGCCTATATGGTGCTTGATATTATTGTTGTGGTCTATAATATGGCTGTTGGTATTGGTTCTGATATCTACCTTGTTGGTAAGGTTGCTGATAGTTCTGTCTAATAGCCTGTCTATTGTATGGACAATCTTGAGTCGTGTGGTTAGTGTATTTTCTTTCAATAGTGTAGTATGAAACATTCCTTTCTCTCATGTTCTCGTTGTGCAATGGGCATACATTAGCCATGTGGTTGCCTCCGCACGTATAACACCGATTCAATGAGGTGACTCTTGGTATTTGTTTTTTGAACTCCTAGCTTCTTGGCAACTTGCTCTGCTATTTCATCTAGCTCAGTGGGAGCTCTGGAGGTATGACTAGTAGAACTGTCAGAGTTGGATAGTCCTATCTCCTCACCCAAGTTGTCTTCTATGTCAATGCAGGTCCGCACACACTCTTCTATGCTTCTAGGCTCTTTCAAGTACACATATGATCTTAGCTTGGTGCTTAGTAAGCCATCTAAAAACAAAGCCACTTGTTTGGCTAGTGTGGGTAACTCTGGAGCAGGGCATCTTTCTAGGTACTGTTTGAATCTTCTGCCTGCTAGTCGCACTGTTTCTTGGGGTGTCTGCTTGAAGCTGTGGATCAAAGATGATGTGTTATGCTTGATACCACTCTTGGAAAATTCTACAATGAATTTGTTTAGCAGTTGACCTATATCGCGATAGTTGCGACTACTCAGTGGTTGAAACCAAGCTAATGCAGTCCCCTTAAGAGTCAAACCAAATGCCTCGTACTGGGTGAACAAATCCTCAACTTGTTCAACTCTTAACACTTGTTTGAACTCGACCACATGATCATAAGGATCTCCTGTCCCGTCAAAATAATTCTTCATTGCCTTGATCACTTGAGTGGGTCTACGGGTTCTTGGGTGCTCTCGTGGTCTAGGCAATGGAAAATCATGTTCATCTCTTTGTTGCCTATATGCTTGATGTCTCTCTCTTTCAGGTCTTTCATTTTCAAATCTTGATCTATTCCTGCCCACAGTGTGTGCAAAACTTACCTCATGTCTCTCTCTAGTTCTTTCTCTTTGGGCTTCATGAGCTTGGGATGATCCTACTCCTTGGAGGCCATGGGACACATTGGACCTTGTTGGAGGGAAAATCAATTCACTCTTCCACG
>CM035437.1:30696865-30711865 GCA_020310875.1 Ceratopteris richardii | reverse complement strand
GCAAGCGATTGGAAGCAGTCATGGGATGCAAAAACACTAGTTATTAGCATGAAATGATTGTTAATATTTCACGAAATCCTTTATTGGAGTGAGTTATTGATCAATCATTTAGTAGACCCGATGCATATTTTCAAGAATGTGGAAGAGATTCTCTAGAAGACTTTGATCGGAAAGAGAGAAAACAAAGCACAAAGGGAGGACTTGGAAGAACGAGATCGTATGCAAGAGTTGTGGGAAATTACCAAGTCGTGTTGCTACCAAGAGCTCCTTGGGTGCTTTGCAAGATGGAAGAGCAACAAGTGAAGAAGGTGATTTTAGAGTTTCAAACACCTACTAGATGCATGAGGTGTCTAAAGACTGCCTTCATACAAAACGACAATCTCAAAGGGCCCAAGTCTCATGATTGGCACAAGTTTTTATAGTTTGTTCTCCCTTTAGCTCTAAAAGATTGCCTTTTGGAGGATGTGCGAACAACCATTTATAAAATTAGTTCCTTGATATGGTGGATCTCTTCTAAAGAGATAAAGAAAGATAGCATAGAGAGTGCGAAACTCAATGCTAGAGAGGCTGTCTATATGGTAGAGAAATACTTTCCCATAACTATTCCCACAATTTCGCTTCATTTACTAGTCCATGTGGTTGATAAAGTTGAAATAGCAGGAACTGTCCATAGTCGATGAATGTTCTTCTTAGAGCACTTCATGAAGACATTAAAAGGGTTTGTTCATTAGAGAGCATGTCCATAGGGTAGCATGTGAGAGGGATGGCTCGTACAAGAGTCTCTTGTATTCATAAAATAGTTTCTATGCATGTCGGATTTAGAAATGCATCACTTATGGAGCGATGATGAAGATGCTTGTCTCATAGGTGATGAACCTCAAGGTAAAGGGATGTAAAGAAAAATAGATGCAACTTTCAAAGAGAAGGCAATGAATTTTTGCATCTTTAAATCTAAGCCTATGCAGAAGTGGCTAGAGAGTTACGAGCTTGCCAAGGAGACAAATGCAAAGGAAAAAGCTCACTTTCAAAAGAATTGTTCCACTTGCTCTTTGTTTCTTCCAAAAATTCTTTGACCTCTTCCACCCTTTCGAACGAACAAATGGCTAGATACAGTGGTTTCACAAGCAACGATAGCGGGTGAAGATATCTCTGAAGAAGAGGAGGAACTCGCAAAGGGGCGTGATTGGGAGTATTCTAAATATGGTGCCCTATGGTCTCATGGATGACACTTTCAAATCACACAAATTGATGAAAATAGGTCTACTTTTGATAGTGGGATGATGCTGAACTTTTTCCAAAAAAGTAGAGCTAATGCAAGAGATGACAATGCTCAAGAAGGCCAACTCGATTATTGTGGAGTGATCCAAGATATCTTGAAGCTATCCTTGATTACTTTCTATTTGATATGAAATAGTTCAAAGTAGTCACCTCTGGAAGAAACACAATAGTGAGGAGGGATAAGAGTAGTTTGCTTCAAGTAGACTCCATAAAGCTATAGACAGATGAAAGAGATACATTTGTGCTTCCCAAACACTGTGAGTAGGTTGTCTTTATGCCATATTTGAAAGCACCATAGTGGCTATTTGTTTTACAAGTCTCCCCATGTAGCAAACAAATTTGTGAGAACATAGACGTAGAAGAAATGTTGTTTGTAGTGGACTATGAGATTCATTCGGTAGTCGAGGAGGAAGAGATCATTGTTTGAGATGAAAAGGTCTTTTATGAAGACAAGATACATGATGAAGTAACAGATAATATTTTGTACAAGAATGATGATCATGAAGGAGCTAGCATACAAAAAGATCTAGAAGTCGGCAATGTAAAGATAGATATCCTATGTGCATTAGATCTCCAAGAGGATGCTAGAATAGAGGATTTATAAAGCAAACACTTGTATGTACTAATTTGTGTTTATTTCTTTTGCTACATTTTTTTATATACTACTCACAATATTAGATTGCTCGTAGTAGCACTCCCCTTGGCCTCACACCTGCCGACCTCACTCCCACCGACCTCACTCCCGTCGGCCTCACTCCTGCTAGCCTCACTCCCGTGGGTGGGGCTACTCTCATGAGAGGTACTCTTGGATTTATGAATCCACCACGATCACCTTCTTAATCATCCCCTAGTGGCTCCAGTAGTCAACGTATGCGTTCGACACCTCAACACGATACAAGAGCTAGCTCATCTCATTGGCCGAGGTCACACTCTGGAGGAGGAGGAGGAGGAGGAGGAGGAGGAGGAGGAGGAGGAGGAGGAGGAGGAGGAGGAGGAGGAGGTTCGAGAAGTGGATCTACAGGTGTCTCTAGAGGAGGCAAATGTTGTGGAGGTAGTCCAATGAATGTTGTATCTCTCGTGTCTACTCCTAAAGTGAGTAGCTAAGATGCAGATATGCCACGTGGTACACCACATACACCTTGGGGTGCTCATGACCATGACGACTCCAAGGTGTATAGTATATAGGATGGAGCTCCAGTGATGGATGCGATCAGAAAGTCCATGCACCAATGCATATGACAACTTTTCTCCATATAACTTGGAGACTCAGTCATATTGAAATGGAGTGAACAAGATAAAGATAAAAAAAATTATATCGTAGAGACGATCTATTAGGACTACTTACTAGCACCTAGGTATCTTATTCTCAGCTCAGAGTGGATTCAACACACGACATGTGAGGTGATGTCCCATTGATGATTTGAAGCTCATGATGCTTTCAGAGCAGGCTTACCAAAGCTTGTATGGTTAGAGCATGAGGAGTGGAATATGATTCGTGATGAGTAGCAACAAACTCATATATCGTTAGCAGTGAGATGTAGCGGCCACATATCTAGATATGATCGGAATGTTATATTTCAGTAGAGGCAAATAGGACACTATGCATCAGGAGTTTGTAAGTATCATTTTGATTATTGAATTTTCTTGTGTTAAGCATGTCATGTATGTTTGGCAATGGGTCATCCTCCGACATGAACTAAGGAGGCTTATAGATATCATCATGGATTGGTTGCACTGTTGGAGGACTTGGAGGGAAGCGGCGTGGTCATTTCATGGGAGCAGCTACGATGAGGTGAGCTTATAAACTTGGTTTGGTTTTTTTAGTTTTTGTTTATAAATATCATGTCAATTTCTCTCATTTCACAAATGTGCTTTGTTGCAGGATTGTGGATATAGATGCTTTGATCCCTCTGGGAATGTGTATGACAGTGATGTGCCACAATTTTGTATTTGTCTCATATATGGCAGTGGTGCACCAGAATTTTGTATTTGGTTCCTATATGGTAGTGCTATGCCACATTTTGTATTTGGTTCATATATAGTAGTGGTTTGCCACACTTTTATACATGGTTCATTTATGGAATGTATATTTCTTTTGTACATGATTAATTTATGGGATATTTTATTTCACACATGGTTCATGGTTAATTTTACTTATCGCTTTTGTGTTTGATAGTGTTTTTCTTGATCAAATCATGTTTTGGTTGTCGGTCATCCAAACCCTAGATCGAAAACCACTAGAGTACATGCCACATGTACTCCATTTTTTTTGGGTAGAGCATTAGGGCAAAAAACGACAAGGTTGTGTAAGGATTTCAATTATTTGTGCTTAATCTGGATTAAAGTTATCAAATCATTATAAAAAATTCCATGTAAGCTCATTTAAAATGTATCTTATGAAAATTTTGAAGAGAGAAAGTCCTGTGATAGTCATGAAAAGTTTGTTTACGCCTCAAAGTTTGTGCTCATTGGGCGTTCATAAAAGTTCAAAATTTCCTCTTGTTCACTAACCTATATAATGTGTGCTTATGACATTTTGCACTTTTCTACTCTACTTTCCATAGCAGGCCTGTTTCTCTCTTTCACATCAATTTAGACACTTTCACGTCACTCTTCATAGAAGACCATGGAGAAGTTCAACCCAAACACTCTCACTAAGCTTTCAACTAGCCAAAATCATTGTGATAAGTTCCATATCAACATTGCAGTTAGTCATGAGTATGCAACAACAAGAAAGGTATTTCGAAGGGCTCTTCAACATTCTGAAGTGGATGGATTGTGGAAAGAAGGCAAAAAACATATCGATATATGGGAAAATGGATCTGTTTATCCAATTGATCCACAAACTGGAAGCTATCCCCTTTTTCATAATCTTCATGATCTAATTAGATTTCTAGGAGATGGTGAGGATGGTTTACAAGGCTATTGTTCAAGGCTCTGGGAGATTTCAAGGAATTATGTACAATATATAAACTATTTACAAAACACACTGTTGATATATTTAGGTAGTGATGTGTGTGAACACTCTAGGACCGTCGGGGCACTTTTTTCACTCTTTAGGAGGTTTCCCCCCCCCCCCCCCCCCCCCCAACTTGTATATACGCCTATTGCCCTAATGGGTTACTTATCTTTGTACATTCTCTAGTAATACATTCAGTATTGTGTGTTGTGCTCCAAGCTTCTTCTTCTTCCTTGTGCTGTTCGTTATACTTCCATAGATGTCTAACTCCAACAATTGGTATCAGAGCAGGTCATCGCTTCATCTAGGGTGCCACCGACACTCCTCCGAATTCACTATCGCAGTGCTTGTGCAGGCTATTTCTTCTTTTTGTGCCAAAGTGTATATCAGTTTCTGTTCGCCAGTATAAGCATCTCAAAGTCTGCTACAGGTTTAGTAGAATTCATCTGGGCAATTCTGTTCAACTTTTTGAGATACAGTCAATTTTCTGCATCAAGGTATTTTAGTCACTGGCCATGGCTGAAAGCAGTGATGTATTCCGTATGTTGGCTGTTGGAGATAAGTTGGATGGTACCAACTACCCGTTATGGGCTTATATGATGCGACATGTGTTGGTTGCAAAAGGACTGTGGAACATTGTACAGGGTGTCAAAAAACGTCATATTACACCTACAACTGCTATAAATGTAGGTACTGAAGCTGATGCAGAAGGTGTCAAAGATGATGATATTCTACATATTCCTGTTCGTGCTACGGTTTCTGCTGCACCTACTGCAGAGCAGATTCGTTGGGATGGCAGAGATGCCCAGGCACATGCATTGATAGCTTTGTCTATCAAACGTGCCATTATTCCTCACATTCGCTCTTGCAGAATGGCTAAGGATGCTTGGGATACACTTACCACATTGTACCAAGCTAGGAATGAGGCTCGTGTTGCTTACCTCCGAAAGTAGTTGGAGAGTGAGCACATGAATGAAGGTGATTCTATGGATAGTTTCCTAACGAAGATCAAAGACTTGAAGGAACAATTGATTTCTACTGATGAGGTTATACTAGATAGCTCACTTGTGCATACCGTTCTGAATGGTCTTCCTGATTCATATCAGAGTTTTGCTTCTACTCTTCGGTTGATGATGAAAGGCAATCCGAATGCTTTATCATTTGAGGAGTTAGTTTTTGTTCTGTTGCAGGACGATCAGTCTAGGCAGAACAAGTCCATTATGCGAGTTGCAGATCAAGCTTTCCTGGCTAGTCAGAAGGGCAAAGGAAAATGGAGCTCTTCAACTAGTAAGTAGAAATCTGCTAATTTTGCATATTCGAAGAAGGAAGATAAAGATGAGAAGAAATCAGAAAAGCAAAAATTGTTTTGTAAGTACTATAAAGGGAATGATCATATCATAAAGAACTGTCCAAAACTGGCTGCTAAAGAGGCAAAGAAGAAAGAGGCTGGAATGGTTGTTGCAGAGGCCTCCACACAAAAAACAGAGTCTGCTAATCTTGTGCAGGAAGAAGAATGGGCGTTTACTACTATCTGCAGTTTTGACCCATCTTCTCATGAGCAGTGCATGTCTGTAGTAGACTCAGATGTTTGGTATTTTGACAGTGGAGCAACCAAACATATTACCTCGCAGCGTAGTTTCTTCTCTTCACTCGAGCCTACCCCTACAGGGAGTACTGTTACATGCACCAACAACTCCTCTTATCCTGTTATGGGAGTTGGTAAGATCATTTTGACTACTGCTGATGGTAGTTCTTTCACTGTGTCAGATGCTTTATTTGTGCTAGAGATCAAGAAGAACCTGTTATCAGTTTCTGCATTAGCCAAGATTGGCTTGGTTGTGAAATTTGTTGATGACAGGTGTACAATTCATGATCTGTCAAATGGTGATGTGATTATTGCTTCTGGCATTTTATGTCGTGGGCTGTATAAGCTCATAGACTATGAAAGATCAGTAAATGATTCTCAAGCTATGTCAGATGCAAAGCTTTGGCATGCATGCTTTGGTCATTTGAATTTTGCTAGTTTGCTACACCTGCAGAAATCTGAAATGGTGTCCTCTTTGCCTAAACTTGAGGCACCTGGAAAACATGTTTGTGAAGGCTGTATTTTGGGCAAAATGCAGCGTTCATCCTTTCCAAAACATGGTTCAGTTCGGGCTACTCAGAAATTACAGCTTGTACATAGTGATGTCTGTGGTCCTATGCAGACACCTTCTTTTGGGAATTATGTTTACTTCGTGACTTTCATCGATGATTTTTCCAGGCATGCATGGGTATATCCATTGAAGGCAAAGTCCGAAGTGTTCATGTGCTTCAAACAGTTTTTGGTTTTGGCTGAAAATCTGTCAGCATGTAAAATGGGCACCCTCCATTCTGATCGAGGGGGGGGATATATGTCTTCTGATTTTAATGCATTTTGGGCTGAATGTGGGATAAAAAACCAATGTACAGTGCCGTATACACCTCAACAGAATGGAGTTGTTGAACAAAAGAACAGGTCACTCATGGAGATGGCGAGGTGTATGGTCAAGAGTCAGGCTTTACCACATAGTTTCTGGCTTGAGGTTGTCATGTATGCATCATATGTACTGAACAGGTGTCCCACTAAAGCACTGTGGTCTATCACTCCATATGAGGCTTGGCATGATCGCAAGCCATCTGTTGCTCATCTACGTGTTTTTGGTTGTTTGGCATATGCATTAGTGCCTGAAAAACGTCGCAAAAAATTGGATGATCATTAGGGGAAAAAATGAACCCTGCATGGGCCTTGTAAGGATCCCTAATTTTTAGGGATTAAAGTTAACAAAAGAGGGATTAAGGCCACAAAAAAAAACCACTAGTGGTTTTGCAATAAAATATTTCCTTTAAGAAATGTGATCATTTCAAATACAGTCGTGGGAAATCTTGTCCATTGGATAATCACGCATAAATGGCTACGATCGTCTTCAGTGTGCCTGTCAAAAGAAGACAAAAGCTATCCCAACTCATGAAAATTCGTGGGCATTCTTGTTCATTGGATGAAACTTTCACGGACGGCTTGGATTGAGCGCAGTTGTCTGTCACAAAAAGACAAACTTTGAGGCATTCAATGAAGTGAGAGAGGGTTGGGACTGGCAGAAAACGACAAAGCAAGAGGCGCAGTTCCGTGGCGGGGAGATTTGTACGACGTCCGATGAATGGAAAATCGATGGCTACGAGTTGATCTTGGGATGCTCTCAAGAACAAGAATTCACAACCATTGGATCAAGAAGTGATCCAATGGATACAAATAAAACCAATCCAAAAATCAAGGCGAATGAATCCGGACCACTCCTTTTCAAGTGCATCGAACGATGGAGATACAAACGCGCAAATTTTTAGGACTTTCAATCTACATCATTAGATCTTTGCCACATCTAAGGGACCAGATTATATGCCGACTTTTTTCTGACACTTAACATGAGCCATTAGATCCTTGAGTTCATCCAATGGCTATGGTTCAAAATCTAGGCCTATCAAACCACTTTTGGAGTATAACTCGTGGTTTTTAGTCTTTCATACCACCTTTGACCACAAAGAAACAAGGGAAGCCTATGCCTAGTCTAGGTGATTAAGGGACTAGACTGTGGCCACCACCCTCTTCTCATTGGTCCATCACTAATCATCTCTTAATCTAAAAGGCCCATTCAGGGTTCATTTTTTCCCCTAATGATAAAGCAGTAAAATGTATTTTTGTCGGGTATAGTTCTGAAAGTAAAGGCTATCGTCTGTATCATCCACAGACTAAATGCATTCTAGTAGCCGTGATGTTGTTTTTGTGGAGGATGCTATTCAGCCATTACTTTCATGTACTAAGGAGACACCTGTTAGCTCCAAAGACATGTATGATACTTTGCTTCCTCTTTTTACAGGTGGATAGTCTAGTGCTGGTCCTAATGAGGCAACTTCTAAACCTTTGCAGGTTTCATGTGATGATGCAGATCATTCCATTTCTGATGCAGATTTACATGATGCACTTATTGATGAGAGAGCTAATATTGAGCAAGCAAGAACTATGCCAAAATGGCTGGTGTAGACCTTGCATCACAGCAAATTAAATGCACCTCTATCATATCGTACTCGATCAGGCTCTCATAGTGCCTCTTTTGCATCAGATTGCTATGCTATGGCTGCATCTAGTCTATGTGATGAGACTGAGCCTGTTTCCTTTGATGAAGCACAAAATTCAAAAAATTGGATGGCTGCTATGCAATCTGAATATGATGCAATAATGAAGAATGGTACTTGGTCTTTATGTGACTTGCCTCATGGCAAGAAGGCCATTGGCACTAAGTGGGTATACAAGCTAAAGCGTAAACCCTGATGGTACAATTGACAAGTATAAGGCTAGGCTTGTTGCAAAGGGTTATGCATAGGAAAGAGGCATTGATTTTGATGAGACCTTTGCACCTACATGTCGTATGACTACTGTTCGGAGCATTTGTGCACTTGCAACCCATCATGGTTGGAATGTACATTAGTTGGACATTAAAACAACATTTCTAAATGGTGACTTGCATGAAGAAGTGTATGTTTTTCAGCCCCGTGGCTTTGTCTAGAAAGGGCATGAAAACCAGGTATGCCAGTTAAAGAAGGCATTATATGGTTTAAAGCAAGCACCACGTGCTTGGTATGAGAAGATACATGGCTATCTGATTGCACATGGTTTTGAGAACAATCTAACTGAAAGCACCTTATATGTTAAGCGTGCTAATGATGTGCTTCTGATCATTATTGTCTATGTTGATGACATGCTGCTCACTGGTCCTATTGAGAAGCATATTGCTGATTTTAAGGCTGATTTGCATGCCTCATTTGAGATGTCCGATTTGGGGCATTTGCATCATTATTTGGGCATTCAGTCTATGCAAGTTGATGGTGGAATGGCTTTGTGTCAAACGAAATATATTGACACATTATTGCAGCGTTTTGGCCTTGAAGACTCTAAGCCTATTGCCACTCCTATGGAGACAGGTTTACGATTGAGTCTTCATGATGCTGGAGATGCATTTGATGCTGTCCTCTATTAGCAAGCTGTTGGACGCCTGATTTACTTATGCATTACTCGGCTAGATATTTAGTTTGCTATCTCATAGATGAGCAGGTTTATGCATTGCCCAGGAGTCAAGCATTGGTAGGCGGTTAAGTGTATCTTTCGCTACTTGAGTGGTACTTTGGCTACTTGGGTTGTTTTATCCCAAGGGGGGATCACTACCGCCAGATTTGCATGCTTTTTCTGACTCTCATTGGGCTGGTTGCTATGACATACTACTTGGTGAGTTTCAAAGATAATTTACTCAATTTATTTTTTTTAAATTGAAATAAACATCTGATGAAACTCTTCTGTTCTTCCAGCATATTCTTCTTGTGCATGGTGGATTCTTTGTAGAAAAGGAAACACTTGCCATATGGAACACCCAAGGCATGGAAAAATCTCATTATCAAACAAGGACAAGCTTCTTTAGGTGCACAAGGAGAGGAGGAGGAGTAACAAAAAGTAATGCCTTCAAAGAGCTTTTTGATTGGTTCTTTAGAAGACAATTACAAAGGAGCTCATGCCAAATATTATCATCAAAAGAATAGGACTACCACCAGACAAAAACATCATGGATCAGTATCACAAAATGAAAAAGATTATATTCCAAAGGAAGCCTTAATATTTGCAATGTCTTTTATTTCTTGAGAAATAAAGATGTCTATGTATGTACATTTCATGATGTAATAAGCTTTGAAAAGAAATATGTCTATGTATGTACATCTTTTTTGAGTCTTTTGAATGAGCTTGAATTTGACAAATCTGCCTTCAAAGAGCTTTTTGATTGATTCTTGAGAAGAAAATTACAAAAGAGCTCCTGCAAAATATTATCATCAGATAAATAGGACTTTCATTAGAGAAAAACAGATCATGGATCAATAAGGATTAATATTAGGACATGGATCAATTACACAAAAAAAGGTTACACCCTTCATATTTGCAATGTCTTGTATCCCTTTGGGCAATAAATATGTGTATCTATGTACATTTCATGAGTAGTAAGCTTTGAAAAGAACTATATTTAATCCTTCTTGAGTCTTTTGAATGAGCTTGGCTCTGGCAAATCTCCTTTGTAGTTGAGGTACTCTTCTCTCCTATAGCCAACAATACCTTTAACATCTGACACCCCTGCAACCATTGCATAGCTTGAGTAACAAAGGAAGTAGCATGCCCTTGAAGCATTGAATCCTAGGGCATATCCGAAAATTCTAAATGCAGTTGTTCTTTCAAGTAGAAAAACTCTGTATGCATTAAAGGGTATAGAAGTAAAACCCATGTATCTTGAAAGAGTCCTCAAGGCGAATAGCAAAATCTGGCTCTTCATTATAGTGCTTATGAATAACACAAAATAATTCTAGATTCAATTTTGGATGATAGTGGATCACTGAATGAATATCCACCTTTGTCTTTCCTTTCTCCTCTATGGTTTTCCTTGTTCCCTTCCCCCTGCCAAGGTAGCTGTCTTCATCCAATATAGATAATTGTAGAAAAAATAAAAAATCTAGGTTAGAAGAAGTCCAAGTAAACTTTTAAAGTCATAGAAATAATTGGAAACACAAGCAAAAACAAAGAATGAGACATGATTGATTCAAGCAATTAGAGTCATCAGAGAATATCGGATGGGCCTTATAGCTTGCGTCGGTCGCATATCATTTCCTCACCCTTAACTTCATGGAAATAGATTGTAAATGTTCATAAGAGTATTAACACACATAGTAAGATGTTAAATATGAATGTTGCATGCAAATCTTAGACACGATTGATTCAAGCGATTAGGCCCATCGAAAAATATCCGATGGGCCTAATCGCTTGAATAGCTCGCGTATCATTTTCCCCCCTAATTAATGTTGATAGAGTAGTAATACACAAAAAAAGATGTAAATTATGAATATTGCATGCAAGTCATAGACACAACCGATTCAAGTGATAAGACTCATAGGATATTCTTCGATGACCCTAATCGCTTGAATCAATCACCTCTAACACATCACAAGAAACTTTGTTTTACATACCTTGACCTCATCTTCCTCCTCAATCAGCTCTTTTGAGTCAATAGATATGGTTCCTTTGTCCTTAGCAACGTCAAAAAATGAATAGATGCACCCAAATGAGTATATACCAAGATCCTTCTCATGCTGATCAAAGTCTTCATCAGTAAGTGTTGGCTTCTCTGAAATATCTCTTTCAAAGCAGCTTGAAAGAGCTTCTGATGAATCTTTGAATTCTTCATTTGACAATGCTAAATCCAGACGAAGAAATTCTTCTTTTCTTTCTCCCTTCTCATTGATAAATCTCCTTGCAGCTTCCTCTGACTCAGCTATAGCAACAAGGCAGTAGTCTTCCCTTAGGTTGAAGAGTTCTTGAATGTAATAGAGTGGAATAAATTCCTTTTCAGATGATGAAATAAAATGGTAGATTTGGGAGAAGAAGGGAGTTCTCAAAAACTTTCACATCTTCAGTTGGCTCCCTTATAGCAGTCTCTGCTTTAAAAGTATCCACATAAAAATTCTTGACCTGCTCTTCTTTTGCTTGGAGATTAATCTCTTCAACAATCTCCATGACACCTTTCATACTTGTTGAGCTTTTCTCAAGTGTCAGCTCAAGGAATGGCTCTTTCTCTTCAACATGAACACATTCTTCCTCCTTGTCATTTGACATGTGATCAAGCCATATTAAGAAGGCAATGTTCAAGGGGAGCAAAGAGCAGTCCCTTTCATGATCTGGGCATAAATCTAGCTTTCCTGGCAAAGGGGATATCCTTTTGCACTTTATAGTGATTTTTGCACTATCCAATGGATTCTTTCCAAAGATGTGTGGATGGATATAGGCGGTCCAGAGATAGTAATCTTCTTTCCATTGACCACACAAATTGAATATCCTCATTGCATCCGGAAAATAATCCACTGTTAAAACCTCTTGAACCATGAAATCTAGTAGTTTCTCAGATGGAGAAACACTTTAGATCACATTCTTTTCCTCCATCTCACCTCTAGTTATTCTAGTGTGTCCTAGTGGAGAACACGACCAATGCAAGCGAAATAGGCTAGTCAAAGGTTGGTCAAACACGTGTAATCGCTTGTATCGGTCGTATCGGGTATGAAGCACAACTATATAGGGTGATGAAGAGAGAAATTCTATGAAGGTTGAAAATGTGAAATGGTGAAGGAAACTAGTATTTATAGTCGAGGAGGACCAAGTAACGGTCACATGACGTGGACCAATAAGCGAGCACCACGTGGCAAACCGATATTGGGAATCACAATGGCTAAATGACATGGTCCACTCAAATGATGCCACATGGCATTGTATGTTGGAATTCATAATGACTAGATGATGTGGAGCAATCACAAGGTGCCATGTGTTACCAACGGTCAACTCATTCCAAAGACCTATTTAAGCTCCTCTATGCACTTTTTTTCATTTTTTTGTGAACTCCTTGCTAGCGTCGACTTTCCATTGCCTTCAAGTTTTTTACCTGCTTTTCAAAACTTTCTATAGACAACACATTTTGTGTGAGGTATGATGGATCACAGAAGCATGTACATGACCGATCCAAGCGATTAGGGGCATCGAGAAGTTTCGGATGCCCCTAATCTCTTGGATCAGTCGTCATGATCAATCATTTTACAACAAGACCGATTCAAGTGAATAGGGGCATCCGAGGATTTTCGGATGACCCTAATCGCTTGAATCGGTCGTGTTTCTCATTTATAATCAGTGCTTTGTAAAAATGTTCTATAAGGCATAGCTTTACCTGTTTTGCATTGTTGGTTGTATGGGAAACAAAATGGAATGATAATTCGTGAAGAATATAAGGACGACCGATACAAGTGATTAGGGACATCTGGAGATTTTGGGATGACCCTAATCGCTTGGATCGGTCGTGTTTCTTGAATCTCGTAGAGTGCTTTGTGAAAGCTTTTTTACATTAGTTTTTTTGCTTTTTAAATTTATACCAAGCTTTTAAACTCTTTTTTTATGTAGGTTATGGCTAGGACAAAGACGACAACAAGGAAGTTGTACCCTCAGGGTCAAGAGAAAAATGGCCAGAATCAAGATGAAAAGGGACCTTCTCCCCAGAAAAATAATCAAGGTGTTAATGCATCAGAGAAGGCTTAAAAAAAAAGGGTCCATTACCATGTTAAGTCTTTGAGGGAGATAAGAAAGGCTCAAAAGTCTGTGGGACTCCTGATCCCCAAACTTCCTTTCAGAGTTGTTAAGCAAATTTCAGCCAATCTCTGTTCCATGATGAAGACCACGTCCTTCATAAACTTGAAGTGGCAATTTCAATCTCTTTTATGCTTGCAAGAAGCTGCAAAAGACTTTGCAGTTGTCTTCATGAATGATGCTTACTTGTGTGTAGCTTATTGTCACAGGGTGACATTGATGGCAAAAGATTATGTGATTCTATTAACGCTCAGATATAAGTTTGACAAATCTATTGTGCCTATTGATAACCATGATCAAAAGTTCTTTGATATTCTCAATATACCTCCAGCACGAGCACCTAAGTCATCATTTGTAATTGAAGAGGTCCACCCTCAGGTCCCTCATGATCATGCAACAAGAAATGCAGCAAATTGTGAGGAGGAGAGGAAAAAGCAAGGTTTGTTGTCACAGGAAAATGTTATCCTGAACCAGATCCAGAAGCTGCAAAAGGCAAATAAAGAACTTCTTACAAAAGGAGATGGGTAGGTGATAGTAAATGCTGCAATGCCATGGTAGGAGGAATATATGCTTGATATAAGACCAAAAGACAACAAAATGCTGAGAGAGTTCAATGTTGAAATATTTGATAGTGTAGTCAATATTGCACTCAGGTATTATCTATAGGCCATAAAATGCTCATGTTTTCCTTAATTTGGTATTTCAATAGAAACCTCATCAGAGTGTTGAAATTAAACAAAAAAATGCCAATATGAATATAGTCCATAAAAAGACATAAATTGAAGTGATGTAATTAGTCACATTCTTAGTCACCATCCGACAAAGAAAAATCAATGGAAGTATGGAAAAAAGCTTCTAAAACAGGGAGAAATATTATGTAAGAATGTCTTGGTTTCTATTCAATCAACTTTTTTTAGACTTGTTACAAACTTAAGGGTTGGAACTTGATCACCTTGGGTGGTAGGCAAGTTATGCAAGAAAATGTTTTCTCTGATCTAATGTTAACTATTGCATCATCAATTGAGAATCTGAACTTTGATGATACCTCATCAGGTACTCTAGGAGTTCCCTTACATTTCTGAGTTTCCAATTTGTAGTGACAATTATTTTCCTAGATTGAAAATCTGGATGAATCAGTACTTCTAACTCAAATTCTGGAGAACTCTCCTCTGAGTCCAAGGATATCCAGAGTCCAAGCTTTTTTTTCCACCTTCTGTAGTCGTATCCTAAAACTAGAGATTGTCAAGATATCTGATATGAGATTGAAAGAGAATTTGGACTAACTTTACATGAAATGATGTCACATAGCTTTTGAACTTCTTTGCTATCCCATTCCCTACCTAAAAAATCATCAATCTCTGAAATAGAGACTCTCCTATTCAACCACATTGTTTTTGTTTTCTATAATAACATGTTTTTAAAGCATGCTACAAAAACATGAATAGGCAAAGACCATTGAATCTTTATCCTTCTCAAAATTTGGCTTGCTGACATTGCCTGTTGGATGTCAAATTTCATTTTGCATAGAAAACTTGAAACTGTT
>CM035437.1:30689365-30691865 GCA_020310875.1 Ceratopteris richardii | reverse complement strand
TCCATGATCTCTTCTATACCTCTCTTTCACCAATTGCTCATACAACTAGGTCAATTTCCAATAGAAAGCACTTATATGTACATTCGAATCATAATAATTATCTAGAGAACACACCAAGTGATCTAGTGTATGGGATTGAATTCATTTACTTGAATTATAGCCCAAAATGATTGAATTCATTTACTTGAATTGGAAGCCCGAAGGTTTGTCTATCTTGAAGGGGTTGGTTTAACCTCTCACCACCCAAGTGGTGAGGAGTGTTCAATGGGATTGAATTCATTTACTTGAATCGGTGGACCAAAGGCTTACTCGAACTGGTGGCCCAAAGGCTCTTGAATTGATGGCCCAAAGGCCCATCGAGCCCTGAGGAGGCTGGTTAACATCTCATTGCCCAAGTGGTGCAGAGTGTTTTATCGTCTCACCACCCAATGGTGAGGAACTAAAGAGGTTTGTTTAACATCTCATCGCCTGAGTGGTGAGGAGTGTTTTAACATCTCACTACCCAAGTGATGAGGAGTGTTGGATTGCACCTGACAAGGGTTGAACCCCTTCTCCTAGCCTTGAGTGGCAAAAGGCCCAATCAATTGAGTCAACATGCACATGCATATGTAAATCATATTTGAACAAGGGGACATCCCATTCTACAACCTTTTATTAGCATCCCATTGCTGCTCCGAAGAGTTAACATGCACAGACATATGTAAATCATATTCGAACAAGGGGACATCCCGTTCTATAGAACTTTTTATCAGCATCCCATTGCTTCTCTGAAAAATTATGAGGCAGTTGCGATTTTGGCATGAAGTTAGCACAATTCTATTTTTTTAGAGTACAATGAATTAGAAAGACACACCCACCGACCTCATAAGGTAGAGACACCCACCTTGAAGAACTCAAGAAAACCCATCTTGAGAAACTCAACAAGATCCATCTTGAGAAACTCATAGATATGTCGTGCCAAGATTTGAACTCAGGACTTCCTCCACAAAATTAAGCAGCAATGACTAGGCTATGCAAACTTGGGCAAGTAATCTTTTTATATTGGTATATTTAAATCCACCACTGTAAAAACATGAGGCTTCAACCGGAGGATCAATAGCCAGTATGGCCCACGCTTTTAAAGCCATCAAGTATTGAGTATTTTCTGAGAAATATCGTCTTCATTGCGCTTGGACAGAAGCTGTCACCATGGATACATATCAAGGCATAGATATCGACATGTTTGATTTCCTATAGAATAAAAATCATGATGCACACGTAGACACAGATGCGTAATCCTCTTTTAGGGGAACAAAAGGAGTCAATTAATTTCTTCTACAATCACGCCATTGTCCTGTCGGCTTTGTGTAATCGCAATGGCTTAAGCATGTCCGTGAATTGCAGATCTACAATGGAGGGGATTGAACCAGCATCCTTCAATTCACCAATCCATGCTCGCAAGGTTGCGAAAACTACAGATTAACTTTGACAGGAGGATATCTTGGATTCTATCTGATACAGGTTAAACTGGGCAATTGTTCACGTCCGATCTAGTGCAGTGCTTCGTGGGTGTATGCATTAATGAGGTTTTTGCTTTGGGATTAGGCAAAAACATGTTTTTAAAGCATGCTACAAAAACATGAATAGGCGAAAACCATTGAATCTTTATCCTTCTCGAAATTTGGCTTGCTGACATTGCCTTTCGGATGTCAAATTTCATTTTGAATAGAAAACTTGAAATTTTTGAATGATTAAGAGCATCCCAATCTAATGAAGAGATGCAAGGAGTAGGCAGATGTACAAGATTTCCATAAGAGCTCCTCCTTGATGGCATCTGATAATCTGCAAAATGGACAAATAACTCTATGCTATTGAAAAATTGAACAGATTTGTCTGCATACATAAGTTCTACATATTCCTTATGAAGAACTCTGAATGTTCCTCTTAAACATTCAATAGGTTTCCACTCCACAATGTTGGAAAAATATATGAAATACAAAAACATATATGTTGTTATACAAAAACAACTGAAATGATAAAAGAGCATTGTAAAACTTCACTTAGAGTGCAAAGGGAGTTGTAGATGATTTTCTAGAACAAGATCCTTAGCATTGTACACATGTTGTGCACTTGCAAACCAACCTCATCTCTTCAATTTGAAACTAAGAATACGTCCCCTCCAATGGTTTCTTGTGTCATCTGTTTTAGCACGACTGACTTTATGGGCACCTTTGCAACTAGGAAGCATATTTACCCATTCATTTACCTTCACAAAAAGAGGTTTCCACAAAGAATACTCTCTTGTGTTGTAAACCTCACATGAGGTTACATGATTGGAAGGATGACAAGAAGAAGAAGCCATTCGAATTGAGAAGAAGAAGAATGTTCAAAGTGAGAAACCTATGTTCACAGACTTTTCGAGTATTTATAGATAAAGAGGCTTTGTACACATGGAAACTTCTGATTTGATGTAAACCTTATCGCCAAATGACCATGGAATTTTGTGAACCCAAAAATATTT